>CM072525.1:19911792-19981792 GCA_036898135.1 Oncomelania hupensis
ATTAGGTCAAACTGTATTAGTTTCTAGGTCAACTGTCTTTTACGAACCGTTTGACAATGTTTTTGAACCGTTTGTTGACGCCGGATAGTGTCCTCACTTGATTTCATGCAATTTAAGAATCCAACAAGGCAATTGGGTTTTTGAGACGGAAAGAGCGGATTGTTGTAGAGCAACATTCTGTATATATTTACAGTGAAATTGCGCTTTGTCCGTCACTATAGCGCTTAAAGCGTGTAGGAAGCAGTGCTATGAAGCATGAGAGCATGCTTTATCGCCTGTTGAGGCGACTAGTAAAACATGCTTCTGTTAGGGTTCGACCAATGTGTACCGGGTGCTTCTTCTTCTTCTTCTTCTTCTCCTTCTTCTTCGTCTTCTTCTTTTTCGGCATAATACTGACCATGCCGGATCGGTCGTCGCCCGGAACAAGGACCGCGCCTTCCGTTGGCCACCAGGACGGAGGTGAAAAGTATGCTACTGATGGACAAATTAGCAAGATCCGCACGAGAAACAACATCGTCATAGGAACCTGGAATGTCAGGACCCTAACTGCGGAAGGAAAATTAGAAGAACTGGCCCACGAGCTGGACCACTATCGATGGAACGTTCTAGGTATCAGCGAACTGCGCTGGAAAGGCCTAGGTGAAACAACGACTGACAAAGGCCACAAGCTCTATTTCAGCGGTAGAGATGACAGGCACGAACACGGCGTTGGATTCTTGGTCCACAAGAACATTCTAGCCACTGTCATGGGTTGCCGCCCAGTCTCCAGTAGACTCATTACCATCCGTCTGAGAGTAACCCCTTTCAACATTACCATCATCCAGGCCTATGCCCCAACATCAGACTATGAAGACAGCGAAGTGGAGGATTTTTATGAAAATATACAGGCGGTCCTTGACCAAGTGCCGAAGAAGGACATAGTCATAGTGCAAGGCGACTGGAATGCCAAGGTTGGCCAAGATGCGCACCACAACTGGGGAGACACATGCGGACCCCACTGCAACAACGAGACAAATGACAGGGGTCTGAGGCTATTGGAGTTTGCCAGATACAACAATCTGGTACTGGCAAACACGCTTGGTCTCCACAAAAAATCCAGACGATGGACATGGCACAGTCCTGGCGGGGAACATCACAACCAGATCGACTACATCATGGTCAAGAAACGCTTCAGATCAAGCATCAACATTGGCAGGACACGCACTTTTCCAGGAGCAGACATTGGAAGTGACCACGATCTCGTGATGATGTCTTTCCGGCTCCATTTGAAGAGAGTAAATACAGCAAAGTGCACTAGGCTGAAGTTCGACCTGGACAAACTGCAAGACCCGGAGGTGGCAAAAATATTTCAGGCCACAATTGGAGGGAAATTTGCACCACTGCTTATTTTGGGGGCAGGCGAAGTAGATGTCAACACCATGACCAATACCTTCAACTCAGCTGTAACAGATGCCGCCACTGAGATCCTTGGCAAGCACCGACCAAAGAAGAAGCCGTGGATCACACCTTAACTTTTGGATCTGTGTGATAAACGAAGAGAGTTAAAAAAGAAAAAGAACACCTCACAGGGAGCTGATGTCTACCGAAAAATCAACAATGACATCCGAAAAGGCATGCGCACAGCAAAGGAGAACTGGATAGAAGATCAATGCCAGGAAATAGAGAACAATCTGAACAAGAACAACAGCAAGAAGGCCTACCAGACTGTGAAGCGGCTGACAAGTGTTAAACAGCCCAAAGTCTCCACTATCCAAAGCAAGTCTGGCATTTGCCTTACAGAAGAACAAGAAGTCTTGGACAGATGGACAGAGTACTGCTCTGACCTTTACAACCATACACCAAATGGAGACCCATCAGTTCTAGCATGTCCCGAGAGCAGAGAAGAAGGAGAAATCCTCCCAATTCTCCGGGAAGAAGTTGAGGCAGCAGTGCAACCGCTGAAGAAAGGGAAGTCAGCGGGAGTGGACAACATACCAGCGGAACTGCTACAAGCAGGAGGAGAAGCGATGACTGATGCTCTCACCATTATCTGTAACAAGATCTGGCAGAGTGGGGAATGGCCTACACCATGGACCCAGTCGCTTGTCATCACTCTTCCCAAAAAAGGTAACCTTCAGGAATGTGAAAATTACCGCACCATCAGCCTCATCAGCCATCCCAGCAAGGTCCTCCTGAAAATAATACTCAACAGGTTGAAACCACAAGCTGAACAAATCATAGCTGAAGAACAAGCAGGATTCATGGCAGGGCGAAGTACCACTGAACAGATTTTCAACCTCAGAATAATCTGTGAGAAATACCTACAGCACCAACAACATCTATATCATGTGTTCATAGACTTCAAGAAGGCATTTGACCGAGTCTGGCAAGATACAATACAATACAAGGTTATTGCTTTAGGTCCAGCGGACTCTTCCGAGCCAAATCAGGACCAGAGAGACGTTATCTTAAAATATTATCAAATGATTCAAGTCTTAAAAAACAAGCATGTTACTCTTAAATACACAAACAAACTTTCACATGACACCTCTTTAAGAGACTTCTTTAAAACTGATGTATTAAAAATATATTCTCTTTCTTCAATCAAATCACTAAATTCAGTCCTAATAAAATCCAAACTAAACAAAACATGTCGATACAATTTATATGCGATAGAACAAACCAACATCATGTAAAAATTGAAACAGATGTTGACCATTACATACTTTAAAAATCTCTTTGAAAGGTATGGAACCAAAATATGTTTCCCTTTCCTCAATCAAATCAGCACATTCAGACATAAAATGGCGAACAGAAAAAGATTGATCACATGCAAAGCACCATGGTGGTTCTTCTCCTTTTAAAAGGAAACTGTGGGTGACATAAGTATGCCCAATATGAAGGCGAGATAACACTGTTTCCTCTCTGCGAGTGGACGCAAAGTTAGGCAAAGAAGTGGACAAATCGGGAAGAATTTGAAATAATTTGTTGTTGACATGGTTAGACCAGTCAATCTGCCACAGTCGTTTACAATAAGATCCAGTCATACAACGTAGGTCAGAGTAGGGCACAAACTGGAAAATCTCTGGAGGGAAATCGAGATGTAGAGCATCTTTAGCCGCCCTGTCTACTGCAATATTGCCGCGGATGCCCATGTGACCAGGGACCCACATAAAAACTACCTTTTTACCCTCAGAAACAAGTTGTGTATGGAGGTCATGGATCTCTGCCAGAAAAGGGTGTGATATCTTTCTCGTGGAAAGAGCCTGAAGTGCTGACAATGAATCGGACATGATTAAAAATGAGGTTCTTTTGGATTGATAAACTTGTTTCAGAGCTAAATGAATTGCCTTGAGCTCAGCTGTATAAACAGAACAAAAATCAGGTAAACGCTGTTGCAAAGGCTGGTCTAAGTGTCTCTCGGAGACAGACGCAGCAGCAACTGAATCTCCTGTCTTTGACCCGTCTGTAAAAAGTTGTTCATATCCTGGGTATAAAGCACACTGTTCTAAATAAAGTTGGTTATATACGGTTTCGGATGTATTGTTTTTAAGGAAAGCGGACAACTGCCAATTAATGTTTGGGGAACATAATTTCCATGGGGGAGCTTCAGTCCGAAGTTCATCGTCGTTGATGGAAGCAACATCAATGCCTGCTTTTTCCAGATGAGCTTGCATTCTGATGCCAAACGGAGGAATTGTGTTAGGTTTGGCTTCAAATTTCTGAACAAAATCTGGGTTGAAAACACAGTCATAAGCAGGGTTCATAGGATCAGTTTTTAATTTTAAATAGTAATTCATTGACAATTTTGTACGTCTCAGCTCCAGCGGAGGTTCGTTGGCTTCCACGTAAAGGCTTTCACAAGGGGAAGTGCGAAACGCACCCAAAGCAATGCGTAGTGCCTGATGGGCAACTGGATCTAGCATCTTAAGATAAGATTTTCTAGCAGAACCATAGACAATGCAACCATAGTCTAACTTGGATCTAATTAAAGAACGATATAACAGCAATAAAGTTTTCTTGTCAGCACCCCAGTCTGTACCACTGATAACCTTGAGCAAATTGCAGGCCTGTTGACATTTAGTTTTCAAAATTTTCAGATGAGGAATGAAAGATAGCTTTTGATCAAAAATAACACCCAAAAATTTGACTTGTTTGACCGCCTTTATTTGAGTTTTATTGAGGAGAATAGTAGGGTCTTGAATAATTCCCCGGTGCTGGGAAAAGTGAATACATTCAGTTTTTGCTTCCGAAAATTTAAAACCATTTTGTAAAACCCAGTCTTCAACGGCCTTGACACATAACTGTAGCTGACGTTCTGCAGATGCCAAAGTTTTACCTTTGGCTACCAATGCAAAATCGTCGACAAATAAAGAATTGTCAATTCCCCGTTTAACGGAACGAACAATGTTATTTATTTTAATATTAAACAGCAAGGGAGACAAGATGCTACCCTGAGGCACTCCCATCTCCTGTTCTCTCGTAGCTGACAAAGATCCCCCAACCTTAACCTGAAAAATTCTGTCTGTTAGAAAATTGGATATAAACAGAGGTAAATGTCCTCCAAACCCATTTCTTGTAAATCTGAAAGAATGCCATATTTCCATGTGGTATCATAGGCTTTTTCCAAATCAAACATGATGGCAACGACATGTTCACCCTGGACGAACGCGTTACGGATAAAAGTTTCCAGTCGCACCAGGTGGTCAACAGTACTTCGACCACTTCGAAAGCCACACTGAGTGTTGGATAAAATATTATTTGTTTCTAGATACCACAGTAAACGAGAATAAACCATTCTTTCTAGCGTCTTGCATAAGCAAGACGTTAAGGCTATTGGTCTATAGTTTGTCGGGTTAGTATGGTCTTTGCCAGGTTTAGGGATGGGTACAATAATGGCCTTTCTCCAGGAGGGAGGAAAGGTGCCAGTGATCCAGAGCTGATTGAAGATGTCCAGCAGTTGAGACCGTGAGTACCTTGTTAAATGTCTGAGAAATTGATAATGTACATCATCCGGTCCAACTGCTGAATCTGCACTTTTGTTAATTGCATCATCAAGTTCGACTAATGAAAACGGAATGTTGTAATCTTCAGAATTATCGGAGGTAAAATGTAACTGTTGTTTTTCTTTACGGGTTTTAACTGTTTGAAAAGGGCCAGAATAATTTTCAGAGGAAGAATTTGCAGCAAAAGAAGAAGCCAAAAGATCAGCTACTAATTTTTTATCTCCGATTACGTCACCCTGCACAGTAAGGCATGGGCTCATCTGTTTGTTACTTCTATTTTTGAGTTTGCGGACTACTTTCCACACCTTCGACAGTTTCGCTTTTGAATTAAGCGTGGAGCAGAAACCTCTCCACGATTCCTTTCTCTTTCGTTTGAAGAGCTGTCGGCATTGCGCTCGCAAACGTTGGTGGTTTTGTTTATTTTCAGTGCTTGGGTGTAAAAACATAGTTCTTAAAGCTTTTTTACGAGCTTGGTGAAGTTTTCTACATTCATCGTCAAACCAGGGTTTTTTAAGTGTGTGAGGGTTTGACGAAGTTTGCGGAATGGACTCCTTGGCACTGTTAATAACTATGTCAGTGTAAAGCTGTATTGGATCTAAGGCATTTGAAAATTCCTGGTTCTTAGCACGTAGCTGGGCCTCAGACAGGTTAGAAAACAGACTCCAGTTAGCTTGTTTCAGTTTCCACCTGCCATGAGTTTGCTCAAGGTTATCTGAATCATGTTTTAATAAAACCGGGAAATGATCGCTGCCATGGAGATCTTCTAAAACTGTCCATTTAAAATCCAAAAGTAAGGAGGGATCACAGATTGATATATCAATGTGGGACAAAGAAGCAGTTCTAGAACAGGAAAAAGTTGGAGCACCCTCGTTCAAAGTTACTAGGTTTAACGAGTCTAAAATGTCTTCAATTATTTTACCCTGAGAATCGGTACGATCACTACCCCACAGGGGAGAGCGTCCATTAAAATCTCCCAACAACAAAAAAGGGGGAGGTAACTGTTGGACCAAATTCTCAAGTTCACTTTTAGTTACATTTATTGATGGTGTCAAATATAGAGAACAAACTGTGAGGGATTTAAAAAGAGATACTCTAGCTGCAACTGCTGGTAAACTTGTATTAAGTAAAATTGGATTAAATGGGACATTTCTATGGATAAAGAGTGAAACGCCTCTAGAAGATAAACAATCTAGAGAGGAATAACCAGTAATATCTATAGGATGTTTTTCTGACAGGAGAGTTTCCTGAAGGGCCAATACTTCAGGTCGATGCTCTGTCAGCAGACAGCATAGCTCCTCATAATTTGCCCTTATCCCTCGGATGTTCCATTGTAAAATGGACATAAAAATTAAGTAAAAGAATGCTAAAAGTTTCATCTCCGAGAGCACAATTATGTCTCTGTATCTTTTGGACCCTCGTCCATCTCTTCATGTTCCATCAACCCCCCGAAACGGTTCTCCGTTTCGAGAGGCTGCTGGGGCTTGGAAGAAAGGGGTCCGGGCCTTTGATTCTTTGTCAAAGACCCGGAACCCGAGCTGCCAGCGGACTTCCTCCCCCTCTCCCCAGCACCAGATTTTATATCTTCCCTCTCCCCTTCACCCCTGCCAATCTTTCCCTCTCCTCCTCTGACGCTCTTCTGCTGGGTAACTAGGATTTTAGTCGCCCCAGCAACTACCCGGTCGCTAAAACCGGTCGTTGCTGGTGCGGTGGCATGAGGCCTAGCCTCCTTCGTGGCAGGAGTGACGGCTATTGGCGCGGCCGTCTGCGCGCTTGGAGTGACGGTTTTTGACGTGCCCGTCGGCACGTTCTCCAGTGGATTCGGTGGGGCTGGAGAAACCCCCTTCTGGGCAAACAAAGCAAGCATCTTTTCGAGAGTATCCATCCGTTTGCACAACGTTTCCAAAATCTGTGTTATTTTACTCATGGCAGTGTCCATTGTCGGGTGTGCGCTAGGTTCCACATGAGATGTGGAACCCGCCACAGCCGCAAAGGACCTCTCTTTAAGCACCGGCCTACTTGCAAGAACTTTTTTCCTTGCGTCGCCAAAGGAGCAACTCTCAGTGGCCCGCACCTTTTGGATTTCCAGCTCCAACTGCCACTGAGGACAGTCTTTGGAGCTGGACGAATGATTCCCGGCGCAATTCACACAGCAAATCGGATTTTTGCATTCGTTTTCGTGTTTCTCTTTACCACAATCACGACATATTTCCTTGCTTTTGCAGTTCTTGCTACCGTGACCAAATCTTTGGCACCGGTAGCATCGCAACGGTGATGGTACAAACGGCGTCACCTTCACCCTAAGGTACCCCACCTTGAGTGACTCCGGCAATTTGGCCATAGCGAAGGTCACAAAAAGTGAGTTGGTGGGGATACGTTGGGATCCCTTGGTGACGAAGACCCGCTGGACTGCTGTGACCCCCTGGCTGGAGAGCTCACCACGGATTTCCAATTCTGACATGTCGATCAAATCCTGACATCGGATGACTCCCTTGGAGGAATTCAACCGTCCATGCACAGAAACTTTGATTTGTCTATCAACGAAGACAGTCGAATCCCTCTTTAGAAGACTATCCGATGCCCTTTTGGTTGAGCACTCCACCAGGTAGGCCCCAGATCTCAGTTTTTTCACATCTTTGAACCCGATTGTGCAAACGGATTGAAAACCCTTCTGTATTGCGAACGGAGACAGCTTGCCTAGTGGCATAGCCGGATCCGCCCCCTCTACAACCAAAAAACGAGGCCAGGCCCCTTCTACCCCCGATGCACAAGCTTTCTGTCTCGTGTCTATGTCACTGTCCGTGTCCGAGTCCGGTCCGTCATCACGCAGTCGTCGTTTATTAGTTGAAGCCATGTTATTAATTTATGAATTCATCCCCCCTGCTCCCCACCCACCACGGAGTCCAACAAGGGGATGCGTCCAAGCGGAAAATCCAGCAAGGGAGCGCACCAGGGCTACAGGGGGGATATACACCCAGACAATCCCGCACTGCCACTACGGTTTTGTTCAAGTTTGACCCATGAGCCGCAGCCTTCTAGCAGAGCTAGGGCAATACACGACCAGCCGCTTGACTGACGCGGGCCACGCCAGCCTCCCGTCTAGGAGAAGTCCGGGCCAAAGAGGTGTGTTAGTGTGAGGGACCGCAGTCCCTCAGTGACCTCAACCTCCAGGATCCCATTCTCCCCCGACACGGGTTGCCCTGCACGGCAAACGCAGGGGGCCAAGAGAAGGCCACAGAGAAAAAGAAGGGTGGAAAAAGAAGGAATGATGGGGAAAAAGAAGACAGGGAAAGTCCGGTAAGGCAGAAGAAAGGGAGTCAAAACTGCATAGTATACTGGGAGAATTTAAGGGTGAAGAGAATATAGGTGAAAGGACCAATAAGACAGAAACAAGACAAAAGAGAAGAAAAAGGAGGAGGCAACTTTGTCACCCAGCCAGAGAGAGGCATGGGGTCCACCCCCGGCGCGCGGAGCCGAGCCCGTGGGGGCACCGAGTCTGGCATGCAGCTCTATGGGCAACCATGAAAGTGTACAACATCAGCCCTAAAATTATAGAAGTCATCAAAAGCCTGTATGACAAGGCTACCAGTGCAGTCCTCCATAACAGCGTCATCGGGAACTGGTTCAGAACAACAATCGGTGTGCGTCAAGGATGCCTACTCTCTCCAACACTCTTCAACATCTTCCTAGAGCGCATCATGTCAGATGCTCTTGCAGATCACGAAGGCACAGTCAGCATAGGGGGCAGAGCAATCTCCAATCTTCGTTTTGCGGATGATATTGATGGATTGGCTGGAGAGGAACAAGAACTTTTTTTTTTTTTGTAATTTTTATTTCTTCAAAATGAGAATGAGTTTAACAAAAATGGATGAATGAAAAAGATTAAACAAAATAAACATGAGCGGCCCCCTCCCCCAAAAAACACCCATACTCACGCATACATACAATTATACATTTATCGCATTAATTTGTTCAAACTGCATTACTTCTGATTTATATACTTATTGCTCTGGGTCAACTGGAATTCGACTCAGGAGGAAAATAATGAGCAGATATACATTAAAAAACAACAACAACAACAACAACAACAACAACAACAACAAACAGTTCAATCTTCGATGAGTGATAAGTACAAGATCCATTCACTAATAAATTTGTGGTATTTATCATTTATAATAGCCACATATTTCTCTAAACAAAAACGCTTTTTAAGAATCATTCTGAACTGTTGAATTTGTGGTTGAGAATTACCTAACTTACATTTATATATATAGAATTTAGCAAGCAGTATGATCAAGTCAAACGTAATATCTGTATGGACATCTTCTTTTATACCGAATAAAATTAATGCTTTATCCAGACAAATATTATGACAGGCACACTTTTCCACCAAACAATCCTTTAAGTCACTCCAAAATTTTGAAACAACCCTACACTCATAGAGCATATGTGTTAACGTCAGGGCCCGTATGCATGTCGCGCCATTATCTGTGCTAAAGGGTCAGTTTGGCTAACTAGAACATTATTTGGCTGTTAGCGGTATGCATGACCTACATTAGCTGCCTAATCGTACATTAAATTTAATTCTGCGGTACCCCTCCATTAGCGAGCCTAACTGGCCAACTACCGTGCGGTTTCAAGATGGCGGTGAATGTTTGGCTTGCTAACCAAAGACGTAATATTTTGCGCCGAAACAGAATTTTCCGCAATCGCAATAATCCTTTAGATCGCTACGATGACGTAGAACTATACGATAAATTCAGGTTTAGACGTGAAGATATTCTGTCTTTGACGGATGAAATTAGGGATGCAATTGAAGTATCGAATCGACAAGGAACTTTACCGCCAGTGTTGCAAGTTTGTCTTGCTTTAAGATTTTTCGCCACTGGCACGTTTCAAGACGTTTGTGCCGAAATAATGACGGCTTTGGAGTGGCTTGCCGTCAACAATTCCTTACGCATTCTGTACTCTTCGTACAGAACGCTACATTCCTCTGCTGAGAAATTTATTTGTCGAGCACGTTTTTTTTCTGCCTCCATCTTTGCTACAATCTTTAACCACAACTACGCATTGCGCATGCTTATAATCGTAAAAGCGGAAAGGATTCCCTCCAATCTAAAAATAAGTTGTTGTTAGCTAACGGCGCGCTTTTTTTGCAACGTGCATACCAATTAGATTTCGCTCAAACTGGTCAGTTTAATAACCGATGGGTTAGTACTAATGACCATTACTTTTAAATGCCCAACGTGCATACGGGCCCTGATCTTCTATTTCACAAAAATTACATATGGGTGAATCTATAATTTTACACCTGAATAAATATTGTTGGGTTGGAAGTAGCCTATGTAATAGTCGAGTTTGAAACCATCTTAACTGCGAGTCTTGTGTTATTCTAAAGCAGTGAGGGAAAATTTTTTCCCAATGTAGATTTTCAAAAAAAGTATTCCATCTTGCTACTGCGGTCGGAGAGAAACTGTTTTCAGCCAACAATGCTCGTACTTGATTTTTACCCCTATTAATGTATTTCCATACTTTCGGGACTGATTCCTCATATGTACTGCCTAGTTCTAAACCTAACCTCTTCTGAAATTTCTTAACCGCATTTAATACTCATTGATATGTCAAAAAATTTGTTTTTATCGCATTGGGAAATTTTGTTTTAAACTCCTGGAATGAAAGATAAGTGCCCTCCTCATTGACAAGCTGCTTAATAAATAGTATGTCACAATCACACCATTCCTTTAAGTAAATAACCTTTTGATCTCTCAAAATATTTTTGTTGTAATGAATATTTTCAGACATGAATTCATTATTATCCGAAGGTTGACATTTAACAGCAATCCTCCTAAAGTGTTTTAAAACATCCTTCCAAAAGGGATTGTTCACCTTTGTACTGAGCACATTACAATATTCCGCACCATACTTATAAATATTACTTAACTTTGGATACATCGTAAGCACCATTTCCTTCCAGGATGTTTCATTTCTCAATCTTATTAACCACTGAACTTTAAGCGAAGTCAGAAAGTTTCGGACATTAATCATTCTCAATCCACCCTCTTCATAGGACTTACATACAATAGATTTTTTTATTTTACTTCTTTTTTTATCCCATAAAAATGAATAAATTTCCTTTTCTAGCAAAAGTAAAATTTCCTCAGACGGATCTGGCAAGGTCGTTAATAAATGAGTGATTTTTGAAAGTACCAGCGTTTTAATAATTAAAATCTTCCCCAATGGGGTAAGATGCCTTCGACACCAGGCAGCCATGACCGTTTTCATATTTGAGAGTTTTTCTTCATAATTAATACGAACAATACTATTAGTATCCGTTGAGAACAAAACCCCTAGAACTCTAAAGGTTCCTGGGTCCCAAACAAAATTTTTATCTCTCATATACTGGATATTACACTTCTTCCTACTTCCTATCCATGTAGCAAGTGATTTTTCAAAATTTACCTTCAATCCAGATATTTCTGCATATGCCAACAGAACATCAACTACTGCTTTAAAAGATCGTTCTGAACCATCAAGACAAATGGTTGTGTCATAGCAAACTGAGACAATAAATTTTCCTTGTCTTTAATTTGAATACCTTTAATTAATTTATTTTTACGAATCATTAAAGATAATATTTCAGCACAAATAAGGTATAAATAGGGACTGCATGGGTCACCCTGTCGGACACCTCTCTCTATTGAAAAACACTGCGAGTATTGGCCATTAACTAATATAGTTGATGAAATATTAGAATAAAATGTTTTTATCCATTGAATTAGATCTGGTCCAAATTCAAAAAAATTAAGACAAGAAAATAGAAAAGTTGAGGAAACACTGTCAAAAGCTTTTTCCATGTCTACGGTAAATAAGAGTCCCGGAATATTATCTTTTTCTACATATATTATAGTATCATACAATAAGCGAATATGTTCACCTATATAACGTCCTTTTATAAAAGCCTTTTGAGATTCATCAATAATTTTAGGTAAAACAGCCTTCAATCTGTCAGCCACACAAGCCGAAGCAATTTTATAAGAAATGTTTAACAGGGATATTGGCCTCCAGTTTCTTACCAGACGTTTAGATTTTCCTTCTTTAGGTATACAAACAATAGTACCACGTCTCTGTGTAACAGACAATTGCTCTTTTTGGAATCCTTCATTTATAGAACGAATATAAAATGTACCAATATCTATGAAAAAGAATTTAAAGAATTCTACCGTGAATCCGTCAGGTCCTGGGCTTTTATTATTTTTCATTTTTTTCAGAGCCGTGACTGCTTCGCCAAATTTAATCACACCTTCTGTCTTTTCTCTATCTTCTTCTTGAAGTTTAGGTACATCCTTTAACTCTACACCAATATCCATATTTTTAACATCTTTATGTCTGTAAAGATTTTCGTAAAAATCTTGCACTTCTTCTAAAATATGTTTTTGTTCAGTAATGATTTCTCCATTTTCTGTTTCCAATATGGGCATAGCTTTATCTAGATAATTTCTGTTTTCTAAGTTACAAAAGTATTTGCTCATTTTTTCTCCTTCATTTAGCCATTTGACTATGGACCGAACCGCAATCCCGTCCATTTTAATATCTCTAAGTTCCTGAAGTTGTACCTTAAGATTTTCCAACTCTTCCAGATTCTCGTCTTTTATATTTTCCTCTATTCTCTTAATTTTTTGTTCCAAATCCATTTCCATTTGACTAATAATCTTTTTTCTATAACTAGCATACGATATTGTTTTACCCCTTATCTCTAAAAGAATCATCTAAAAAAAAGTTGATCACTTATTTGAAGCTGAAGCTGATCATCTGGAATACCATCAATTCCATCAAAGTTATATACCAAAACAGCGTACTGTTTTTTAAGATTACTAATAACTTTTTTTTATTTCTAAAATGTATTCTTTATCTTTAAGTAATGAATTATTAAATTTCCATAAGGGTCTATCTCTCTGAAGTTGTTCTTTTTTAATAAACAGAACTACTAAGGAGTGATCTGAACGATAGCCTGGATATATTTTTATATCAACAGTTTCATTCATGATTTCTTCACTCATAATAAAATAATCTAGTCTTGCTTGTTTGATTGTATTATATTTTCTCCATGTATACATTTTTTTTATCTGGGTAAATCTGCCTAAAAACATCATAATAACCATATTTGGCAAACATTTCAAGCAGTTTTCTTCTTGTTCTAGGGCGGCTTGATGTGCTTACATAGTTACGAACATCAATCGTCATATTAAGAGGACAATTCCAATCCCCTGCCATAATTACATTATCACTGCCATAATGATCAATATGATCCCATATTTTTTCAAAGAATTCTGGATGATCGCCAACACTAGGGCCATATAAGTTTACAAGAAGTATTCTTCTTTTCATTATTTCTACATCTATAATCAAAAATGTGCCATGTGGATCTCTTAATACATCGAACATTTTATATTCAAAATTATTATTGAACAGAATTGCCACACCGTTTTTGTTTGTTTCTTCACCACTAATCCAAATATTATATCCCCAAGCCGCCCTAATAAAGCTTTCACTTTCTGTTTTCCAGTGTGTTTCTTGAAGCATATAAATGTTGCACTTTTGGTTCCTTAAATAATCAAACACGTCTCTACGTTTCTTTGCATCCCCCAGACCATTACAATTATATGTACGTATAGAAAAATTATCCTTACAAGTATTTGTCATTTTTTCTCATTGTAATCCCTTTAAAGAACTATTCCTGATCATGTAATCATTATATAAATTTACCCTAATTGTCTTTATCACAACTGACACAAAAATGAATTGAGTACATACCTCCAGAGCAATCAACTTTAACAGACCCATACAGTTCAAACTTCTTTCATACACAACAAACGATTCACACATTATGTTTATGCGTCAATGCTTAAACTGGGTGAAGAAGATAATGGCGTGACTACCTAGACAAAAAAGCAAATATCAAATATAAGATGGCAAAAATAAACCGCTCTGAGACTATTAACTTAATAAAAAACTGCAGTTTGAAAAGTATTGCATTACTTTTTTCAGTGAATAATTCAGTAATGTCATAAATCAATATTAGTCAGTTAAACATTTCACTTAAATCTGATCAACTCAACTATTGAAGTAAACAATCACAAATAACACAGAAAATGACATCGGTAGGCTTCATTTGCAAGAACAGAATAATTGAATTAATCATAATGATTGGACAATTCAAAGGTGTATTTACCTCGAGGTAAACAAGTAGTCAAAGGAAGGTTAAACAATAAATAAATCAATACATAACAACCTAAATATCAATATTTTCAAATAGAAGTACACGACTCAGTTTTAGAACACAACAGCAACACCGATAAAAAACAAACGAATTAAAAATAAGAATAATAATTTTAAAAAATAATTTAAAAAATAATACAACAGAGTACAATCAACGAATATTACTGCTTTGAAAGAAAGACTGACTTCCAAATTTACAAACCAATTATACAGGACCAATTATAAACACATGTAGTGATGTACTAGCATTTTTTGGACAAAGAAAGAGAATAAGTCAAATTAATAGAAAATAATAAGTCAGACAATCATATTCATCTTGATTTTGTTAGAAGAAATCTTTGGTCAAAAACAGAATAAATCTTTTAAAAACTTCCAACTATACATAACAACAACAAAAAGGTAAGTTTAAGCTAACTATTTAGCTGAAATAATAAGGCAACAATCATAAATATAGTTTACAAACCGTACTCTTCCACAATCGTTATATTATTCTTTGGAAAGGTATAGTTAAGAAAAACAACACACCCAAAGAGAGAGAGAGAGAGAGAGAGAGAGAGAGAGAGAGAGAGAGAGAGAGAGAGAGAGAGAGAGAGAGAGAGAGAGAGAGAGAGAGAGATAAATTATAAAGAAGGTGTACAATCAACAAATATTACTGCTTTGAAAGAAAGTCTGACTTCCCAATTTACAAACCAATTATACAGGACCAATTATAAACATATGTACTAGCATTTTTTGGACAAAGAAAGAGAATAAGTCAAATTGATATAAAATAATAAGTCAGACAATCATATTCATATTGATTTTGTTAGAAGGAATCTTTGGTCAAAACCAGAATAAATCCCTTAAAAACTTCAAACTATACATAACAACAACAACAAAAAGGTAAGTTTAAGCTAACTATTTAGCTGAAATAGTAAGGCAGCAATCATAATTAATATAATAAGGCAACAGTCATCTATAGTATAGTTTACAAACCATACTCCTTCACAATCGTTATATTTTTCTGTGAAAAGGTATATTTAAGAAAAACAACACACCCAAAGAGAGAGAAAAAGAGAAAAAAAAATTTAAAAGTAGAAATAAATTTCAAAAATTTTAATAAAAATAAAAAAACTACAAAGAAGGAGTATAATCAACGAATGTTACTGCTTTGAAATAAAGACTGACTTCCAAATCTACAAACCAATTATACAGGACCAATTATAATCACATGTACTAACATGTTCTGGACAAAGAAAGAGAATAAGTCAAATTAATAGAAAATAATAAGTCAAACAATCACATTCATCTTGTTTTTGTTATAAGGAATTTTAGGTCAAAAACAGAATAAATCTTTTAAAATCTTCCAACTATACATTTTTGGTCAAAAACAGAATTTAAAAAACCAACTGAATAAATCTTTTAAAAACTTCCAACTATATATAACAACAACAAAAGGGTAAGTTTAAGCTAATTATTTAGCTGAAGTAATAAGGCAACAATCATAAATATAGTTTACAAACTCTACTCTTTCACAATCATAATATTTTTCTTTGGAAAGGCATAGTTCAGTAAGAAAAACAACACACCCAAAGAGAGAGAGAAAGAGAGAGAGAGACTCAGAGAGAGGGAGAGAGAGGGAGAGAGAGAGAAACTCAGAGAGAGAGAGAAAGAGAGAGAGAGAAACTACAAAGAAGGAGTACAATCAACGAATATTACTGCTTTGAAAGAAAGACTGACTTCCAAATTTACCAACAATTATACAGGCCCAATTATAAAACACATGTACTTGCATTTTTTGGACAAAGAAAGAGAATAAGTCAAATTAATATAAAATAATAGGTCAAACCTGTAATCATATTCATATTGTTTTTGTTAGAAGGAATCTTTGGTCTTCCAACTACATGTAGTGATGTACTAGCATTTTTTGGACAAAGAAAGAGAATAAGTCAAACTAATAGAAAATAATAAGTCAGACAATCATATTCATCTTGTTTTTGATATAAAGAATCTTTGGTCAAAAACAGAATAAACCTTTTAAAAACTTCCAACTATACATAACAACAACAAAAAGGTCAGTTTAAGCTAGCTATTTAGCTGAAATAATAAGACAACAATCATAAATATAATTTACAAACCATACTCCTTCACAAGTGACAATCGTTATATTTTTCTTTGAAAAGGTATAGTTAAGAAAAACAACACACCAAAAAGAGAGAAAAAAAAATAGAGGAATCCTCCAACCATGTGTCATAAAGTTTACAAAACCAACTAAGATAAATTCTTCAATCGTGGCAAATAATGTTTACCAAAGCACATTTTAAGTTTAGTAGTTTAAGTAGGAAAGAGAAAGCCAGAGAAGAGAAGAGAGAGAGAGAGAGAGAGAGAGAGAGAGAGAGAGAGAGAGAGAGAGAGAGAGAGAGAGAGAGAAGAGAGAGAGAGAGAGAGAGAGAGAGAGAGAGAGAGAGAGAGAGAGAGAGAGCGTATAGTACAAAACTCTAAGCCTACCCATACTTCAGATTTAGTATTTGAATTGCCGTCACCCACTCACTATTGCTGCGTGGCCAACACACAACCACGATGCACCCATTGTATTATCACTGCCTACACCGCCGTAGGTTATATTTGGCATGGCTATAAGCACGTGCTGCCACATGGCCATAGGCCTGCTGTAAACAATTGAGCTCAATTATTGTTGTGTGTGTTTTTTTTTTTTAGTCACATGTGCTGCAGAACCTCTTGACTAAACCAAGCACCGCAAAGACCCGCAAAGACACACAAAGACATGTCCCTTCTATTTTTGATCACCAAATCTCTATGTTTACGATTAACTAGTCTAACTATAGTAGCTCTTGGGATATCATTGCCGACACCTTTTGGTCTGGGCAGACGATGGGCTGCTTCAATATCCCCAGGTTGCAACTTGACCCCAATATCTTGAAACACTTTCAGAAGTGCCGTTTCTGTCTCCTCTTGGTTATTTCTTCCTCTGCTCCCTCCAGCTTCCGCGGATTCCGGTAGGCCATAAATAGGAAGATTATTACGTCTGTTGTACTGGTCCGCTTCATTTGCTGTCACTCGTGCCAGCTCTGCCACACGTTGTACTTCTGTCATTTTCTCCTTGTATTCACTGAATGCCTTCTCCATCTTCTTCAAACCCGCCACTTCTTTTTTGAGAGTTTCATTTTCCCTTTGCAGCTCAATTATTGCTGTAGACATTTCCTTCATCTCCCTTTTCACTTCTTGTAACACACTATTATTTTCAAAACACCTTTTGCATAATAGCCTCAAGGGTCACAGGTTGAGATATAGGTTCAGTAACAGACATTTTCGGCGTAGAAGTTGCGGCCGTTTCCGAGACGAAAGATGATTCAAATTCTGATATTTCCGAAGAGCCTTCACAGATTCCTTTAGAAACAAAAGAGTCGTCAGAACTAGAGACAGAATGTACTTTAACACACTGCTTTTCCTTCAAGGGTCTCTTAGCTCTTCTCGGTGTATTATTTTCAATTTCAGTTTCCACTGAGTTGCTAAATGTGTCTACTACGTCTCTCACCGACTGCATCTCAACACAAAGACTAAGTCACTTGCCGTACACTGCATCACCATGAAGTTTGCACACAAAATATTGATCACATTATCAACAATAGCCTAGCCACGCCATTATTTCACCCACTGGTTTATGATGGTTGCATTTTGGGTCTTATTTCCACGGATTATTCTTCACAAATTATCAAAGCTAGGCAGAAACCATCTTTCCCCGCCGGAAGCGTGACGTCATCTTCAGGAACAAGAACTTGAACAGCTTGTACAGAGGCTTGACACCACCTCCAGAGCTTATGGAATGGAAATAAGTGCAGAGAAGACCAAAATGATGACCAACAACACCAATGGCATCAACACGGACATCAAAGTACAAGGCCAATCCCTCAACACAGTGCACAGCTTCAAATATTTAGGAGCCATTGTGTCAGACAATGGGTCTCGGCAGGAAGTCCTCTCCAGGATCGCACAAACAACTGCTGCCCTGACAAGGTTGAAGCCCATTTGGAAAGACAGAACCATCAGTCTACATTCCAAAGTAAGACTGCTGCGCTCTCTGGTCATCTCCATCTTCCTATATGCTTGCGAAGCATGGACCCTCACAGCAGATCTCCAACGAAGAATTCAAAGCATGGAGATGAGGTGCTACAGAAGACTTCTGTGCATTTCCTATACCCAACACATCACCAACGACGAAGTCCGACAGACCATCACACAAGCCATTGGACAACACGATGACCTGCTCACAGTGGTGAAGAAACGGAAACTCCGATGGTATGGCCACGTCACCAGATCATCAGGCCTTGCAAAGACCATTCTGCAAGGCACAGTGCAAGGAGGTAGAAGAAGGGGGAGACCGAAAAAGAGGTGGGAGGACAACATTCGAGAATGGACTGGTTTGACACTGAGCGAAGCCATGAGGGCTGCTGAGGACAGAGAAAGATGGAGTATGCTGGTTAAACGATCATCTGTGGTGCCCCTACGACCTTCGGGTTATGGGACAGGATAGGATAGGAATACTGACCACGATAACCAAAATGATCGTTATTGGTTGGACACATGCATGAACTAGTCATTATTAGGGATTGACTAATCAGTGACATTAATCAATGATAGATCAACTGTTCGATAACTGCTGACTGGCTGGATGGTTTGATGGTCAGATTTAAGATTGACTTATTAATTTATGCAATCATTAATTTATTCATCCTTTGATTATCTTCCAGATTTCGACTACGCGTGAACTTGGGGTTGAAGGATCGATTCAAACTGCCATCACGTCCTAGGCTAAATTGCCTCCACCTGCCGTTTCCTCGGCGTAAACGCTCAGTCACCAGGCGTTTGCACACCCAAGAGGAAGTCTACGAAGATGCATGCTCACAGCTCCCCTACGTCCCTTCCGGCAATGGCGGACTAACTTCCGAAACGTGGAGACCTAGAGGAAGGCAATCCGAGGATGGCTACGAACTGGCTAAGGATGTCTGCCCCTTTCTGCAAGAGAAGAAAGAAGCAGAGGGCGCTTCCGACGGTGCAGGAGTCCCTTCCGGTGGAGCAGGTGTTACTTCCGGTGGTGCAGGTGTCCCATCCGATGATGCAGGTTTTACTTCCGATGGTTCAAGAGTAACTTCGGATACCTCAAGGGACACGGCCAATCGGAAATGGCAAGAGAGAGTGGACAGTAGCGGTTACTCCGAAGTGAAGCCTCTGAAGGACAATGTCAAGATCAGCCCTTACATGGAAGTTGAAATTGACAACCTGGAAGATGGGGGAGGAGGAGGTAAAGGAGGAGGGTTTTTTGTGAGTAGCAAGGGGTCGCTACGGCTCCATTCTGCTCCAGAGCCCACCGCCAGTCAGTCAGCGGAATACAACGTTTTAAATGCCTGCAACAGCGACGAATTGGCGTCCCGTTCCATGTCAGACTCTGGCAAACCGCGCAAGGCATACGACCACATCGTTCTACCCAACTCCAAATCCGCGGCTTCGATATCCAAACCTGCGGCAACGACATCCAACCCTGCGTCTCCGTCATCCAAACCTGCAACTACGTCATCCAAAACTGAAACTACGTCATCCAAACCTGCAACAACGTCATCCAAACCTGAAGCCACGTCATCATTGGTCTTTGTGCACAGCGGGAGACCCAAAGCCTCGCCGCCCCCACCACCTACCCTGACGGCGGAGAAACGGGTGGTAATTAATGAGTATGACGTCACGGTGTTGGTGACAGAAAGACCGCATATCCAGGTGATTGACGGGGTGTACGATAAACTGCAGGACAACAACCGCGTTTAGCAGTTTGCTAGGGAAAGTTAGATTTTGTACTGCTGTCGGTGGTGCTTGGTGCGTGACGTCATATACTCCCGCCTCCTTCTCAATCATTCAAGAACTACAAGACCAAAGAACACAGTGTTCTAGGACTGTATTAGCTTCGATCGTATCCTGGAACATTGAGCAAAGCTTCTATAGCATGGCAAAATCGCGCTATAAAAATGTTTTACATCAGTGTTTGGTGAGAACCTGCGGATATCCTCGTCTCGCTCATCACTGACAGTACAGTATAGATCCTCCTAACAGACGACATGAAAGTTTTGGTGTATGGCAACAGACTCACTGTTTATCCACGCTGCACGTCCAAAGCGCAGCGGAATTTTTAGGTAAATCAAAAGAAGATAAACCCCAACAAGAGTTTTGCTGCCTAGAAATGTTGTTTGAAGCACATAGATCTATATATCTATATAATTTTCTCTAAAACAAAACCAATAAAACTTAGAAATAAGTAAGACGCTTTCGTAGAAATCAGTGAAATCTCCGAAGCCGCTGAGGATGTTTGATGTTTACCTTGGTGAAGACATTCGACCACCCTGCGCAGGCGCAGTGAAGTTCAAGTGCTAGAGAAAGAGAGAGAGAGAGAGAGAGAGAGAGAGAGAGAGAGAGAGAGAGAGAGAGAGAGAGAAGTCGAAGTCGAAGTCGAAGTCGAAACCTTTAACCTTTAAACTATTGACATCAGCAAGAACCGATTGACTGTGACCAAAGGCGCCAGAATCGGACTGGAGCGGATTCTATACTACCATGCAGTAGGCCTAATACTAGTAGGCTACTACTAGTAGTCTAGAATCCGCTCAAACTCCGATACGGGCGCCTTTGGCTGCGATGATAGCGACGATACTGTCTGCGGTCAATTTGAACATGCAAGGCTGTGGTGGATTCTTTTGAGTTCATTTCACATTCTCACTATTTTGTGATGACGTGCGTTATTTCTTTTTAATGTTTTTTTTGTGTGTTTGTAACGTAGCCACAACACAAATCCACAGCGCCTTAACTATTGCTTTATGCCAGTTAAGGGATAGCCGCGCTCTTGGAATGATATATGATTTCACGCCTTACTATAATGGATAGGTGTACTAATGTCAATAAACTATCGAATGTAGTGAAAATAGTTTTATAATTTGTGTCTACGTTGCGTATGTTTGTTTACCTGATTGTTATTCCAAAATAGCGCCGTACCAGCTCAAATAAATTCTCAAGGCGCTCGTTTAAAACTGGATCTAACTCAAGCCACCAAGGTCTAATTTCATTATTTCTTAATGTAATGTATTATAGAATATAAAGTGTTCATGTACAGTATATAATATGATACAAAAAGATATTATTTGTAAATGTTTATTAATATAATAAAATATATGTGCATACATTGCGTGCTTGTATAATTATGCGCATAATAATGCCTTTAAATTTATTGAAACAAACTAATGTATTTTTAATTTTGTTATTAATGCTGTGAGAAATATTATAATTGTAATAAAATGATCAGTTCACCTAATCCCTGATAAACCTGTTTACCTTTGTTTACCAATTAAGAATATATACTGCTCAAAACAATTGAAGAGCCACCTTTGTTTTTTGGTCACTTATGAACTTGGTAAAAAATCGAAGTATTTTGAATTGTTCAAAATATCTTTTTGGTCTGTTTGCATGCAGCATTGAAGAGTCAAAGTGAAAGTGAAAAAAAAAGAGTTGAATTCGTTGTCAGCAACCTTCTTTTATCAGGTAAATTAGCACTTCAGGCACGTGAAAAATGCTGCCAGTTTAAGCGTTTCCATATGAATTAGCAGAAATAATGGACAAAACCCTGCTTTGCACAGTAAAGCCATGCCAGTAGAGAACACAAATCAGTGATTGTCGTCAGTGTAATGGGTATAAATGTTACAATTTTTCCAACTTGGTTAACCATGCCCCCAAGGCGACGTCTGAGTGAAGCAGACCGGGGTCGGGCTCTTGCCTGGCTTGAAGAAGGTGTTGGGGTGCGAGAGACTGGCCGCCGACTAGGAGTACACCATGCAGTCATACAAAGGCTGAGAAATCGTTTCAACGACACGGGAACGACCGCCGAACGAGAAAGGCCTGGACGTCCTCGATGCACCACCAGACAGCAGGACAGATATCTGGTTGTGTCCGCCCTACGGGAAAGAAGAGCCACTGCCAACAACCTCCGGGGCCAGCTAACATTACTGTTCAGACCAGACAGTACGGAACCGCCTGAGAGAAGCGAACCTCCGCGCCAGGCGTCCAGCAGTACGACCAATCCTGACGCCTGCCCACCGCGCAGCGCGCCTGGCATGGGCCAGGGCTCACGTGGGGTGGACCAGACAGCAGTAGGCGGCGGTCCTCTTTTCTGATGAATCGCGCTTCACTAGGTCCTTCCATGACGGCAGAAATCGGGTTTGGAGGCGAGAAGGCGAGCGCTACCACGACGCGACTATTATGGAGCGCGACAGATACGGTGGAGGGTCCATCATGGTGTGGGGTGGAATGGGAAGGGCCCACAGAACACCTCTTCACAGAGTTGAGGGCAACCTGACTGGCGTCGGCTACAGGGACAACATCCTGGAGCCCATCGTCATCCCCGCTTTGCAAGCCATGGGCGCAGGCGCCATCTTCCAGGATGACAATGCGCGGCCGCACCGAGCCAGGGTGGTTAACGAGTTCCTCCAGCAGCAGAGGGTCAACCGCCTGCAGTGGCCAGCATGCTCACCTGACCTCAACCCAGTAGAGCACCTCTGGGACGAGCTGGTCCGCCGAGTTCGGGCAAACCATCCCCCAGCCTTGAACCTGGATCACCTCTTCGGGATGCTCGAACAAGAGTGGCACAACATCCCTCAAATGACTCTGATAAGGCTTGGGGAGTCCATGAGACAAAGATGCCTGGATTGCATTCGAGCACATGGTGGACACACGCAATATTGACTGTTTTCTTCAATATCCAAATGTATAGAATTGTGAAAACTGGGGTTATTTGTTTTAAGCCCAAAAAAGATGTAAACGAAATGATTTTTTCTTTTTCATTTTAGTAATGTAATGTTGTTTAATAATAAATGTTTCCATCTAAACCATTTTTTGCAATTTTTTTTTGTTCCGGTAAGTTATACATTTAATTTATTCCTCTGGCTCTTCAGTTGTTTTGAGCAGTATATATCTGTTTCTCTGTATATCTTATGTTATGTAATATCAAGTTATCTTCTATTATCTTATATATCTTGATAAGTATTCTCTATGTGTGTCTGCATATCTCTCTATGTTTACCTCAAGTCTCTTCCCCCACTGCCTCCTCCCCCTCCCCCACTCTCCCCACCCCCGCTCTCTCTTTCCATTTCTCTCTCTCTCTTTCTCTTTCTCTTTCTCTCTCTCTCTCTCTCTCTCTCTCTCTCTCTCTCTCTCTCTCTCTCTCTCTCTTTCTCTCCTTCTTATACCTCTTCATCATCTGTTTGCTTGCTCTTTTAAGTAGGCACATGCCGAATCATTGTGTGCGCGCGCGTGTGTGTATGTATGTGTGTGTGTGTGTGTGTGTGTGCGTGTGTGTTGTGTTTGTACATCATGTGAAATGACAAGGTTGGCCAAGACGCGTTTCACAACTTGGGAGAAACATGTGGACCCCAAGTCAAGTCAAGTCAAGTCAAGTCAATGCATTCTTTATTTCTCAGAAAGAAACATGTGGGTTGTCGCTTTGCAAGACCAGACAAGATTTTATAATGGCAATAAACACAGTGACAGAAATGGAATAGTTACATAACATTGAGGGAAAAAAAAATAAAAATAAAAAACACCACAAATCACACACCCGCACACACACACGCACACACCCACACCCACACACACACACTCAATTTCGTTATTACAGTATAATATTCAGCTCAAACAAACATACCAGATACACAACATTTGTACCCTTGCGTGCATATGCATGTAATCACACACACACACACACACACACACACACACACACACACACACACAGACACCCAATATTACATAGGTTACATTACATGTAGGAAAGGATCCGTTACAACAAATACGTTCATAGCAGGTGGAAGAGGTTACGCGAATGAGCACTCTCGGAAGGGGTAAGTGGTGGAAATGGGTCGGTGGTAGCAAAACAATGCGGGAAAGGGGGTGGGTTTTAACACATACAGACAATAGCCATCTGGGGTGGTTCTGTCCTAGCGCTGTACTATGCGCCGCCCGACTAACGCATTAAAGCATTTGACTGCGTTAGGAACAAAGCTGTTCCTGAGTTTGACTTTGTTGCATTTGGGTACTCTGTACCTGCACTGCGATGGCAAGATCTCAAACTCACTGTTCAGAGGGTGCGAAGTGTCGGCCAAGACCCCACGCGCTCTGCAAAGGAGGGCTTTCTCGCAAAGATCGGGCAGAGGGGGGACGGGGAGGCCTATGATCTTTGAGGCAGTTTGCGCTACTTTTAGCAGCTTGTCCTTCTCTGTGACCGACAGCGTCTGGAAGATCACAGGGCTGCAGTACAGCAGAAGGGGCTCTATCATGCTCCTATACAAATTGAGAAGCAGCTTGGGGTCAAGGTCAAAGGATCTCAGTCTTCGCAGGACGTGAAGCCTCTGCTGACACTTCTTTTGAGTTGTTGACACGTGGTCTTTGAAGCTGAGCTTTGAGTCCAGAGTCAGGCCTAGATACTTGGTCATGTCCACAATCACAATGTCCTCACCTTTAATTTGAATTGGCTCTGGCGGGTCAGCACTGCGCCCGTGGTCAAGAACCAATTCATTAGTTTTCGTCACTTTGAGTTCCAAGAAATGGTCATTACACCAACCTGCAAACTCATCTACTGATTCTTGATATTTTTTTATGGAATCGTCGTCGGAAATGAGACCCACAATTGCAGAATCGTCAGCAAATTTCACACAAGAGGTGTTGTCCTTGGCGCACCGACAGGCATTTGTGTACATAATGTACAGAAAGGGGCTCAAGACACACCCCTGAGGGGCCCCAGTGTTGGTAGTCAGGGCCGATGACACAACGTCGCCCACTCTCACCCGCTGCTCTCTGTCGCTGAGGAAGTCCAGGATCCACTTTACGGTCTTTGTCGGGACCTGAAAACCGAACAGCTTCTGCACCATGACGTGACGCTGGATCGTGTTAAATGCAGACGAAAAGTCAGCAAATAACACACGTGCAGAGTTGCCGGGGGAGTCCAGATGGGTGAGAATCTTGTGCAGCAACGTGGCGATGGCGTCCTCAACTCCTCGTCCTGCGCGGTACGCGAACTGGAGCGGGTCCAGCTGAGGCTCCACCGTCTTCAGCAGCGACTTGAGGATGATCCTCTCCAGGCACTTCATTGCCAGAGGAGTGAGCGCCACGGGTCGGTAGTGGTTTAACTCGGAGGGTTTGGCTTTCTTGGGGACAGGGACAATGAGAGTGGATTTCCAGAGGGAGGGAACCACGCCGGTGTCGACGGACTGCTGAAAGACAGGCTGGAAGGCAGGGGCGAGGGATTCTTCACCCTCTGCAACAATGAGACAAATGACAGAGGTCTGAGACTCTTGGAGTTTGCCAGTTTCAATAATCTGATACTGGCACACAAGCTTGGTTCCCACACAAAAAATCCAGACAATGGACACGGCACAGTACCAGCGGGTAGCATAACAGCCAGATTGACTACATCATGGTCAAGAAAGGCTTCAGATCAAGCGTCAACATTGGCAAGAAAAGCACGTTTCTAGGAGCAGACATATGAAGTGACCACGATCTCGTGATGATATATTTCCAGCTCCGCTTGAAGAGAGTAAACAAAGCACTTTACACCAGGTTGAAGTTCGACCTGGACAAACTGCAAGATCCGGAGGTGGCAAAAATATTCCAAGCCACAACTGTAGGGGAATTTGCACTACTACTCTTTTTGGGAGCTGGTGAAGTAGATGTCAACATCATGATTACCACCTCCAACTCCGCAGTGACAGATGCCGCCACTGAGATCCTTGGCAAGCACCGCCCAAAGAAGAAATCGTGGATCCCACCTGAACCTTTGGACCTGGGTGACAAACGAAGAGAGATGAAAAGGAAAATGAACACCTCACAGGGAGCTGATGCCTATCAAAAAATCAACAATGACATCCGAAAGGCATGAGCACAGCAAAGGAGAACTGGATACAAGGTCAATGCCAGGAAATAGAGAACAATCTGAACAAGAACAACAGCAAGAAGTCCTACCAGACTGTGAAGCGACTGACAAGTGTTAAACAAACCAAGGTCTCCATGATCCAAAGCAAGTCTGGCTTATGCCTTACAGAAAAACAAGAAGTCTTGGGTAGATGGACAGAATACTACTCTGATTTTTACAACCCCTCACCAAACGGAGACCCATCAATTTTAGCATGTCCCCAGAACAGAGAAGAAGAAGAAATCCTTCCAATTCTCTCGTTAGCACTTGTTTTATTTCATTTCGTTTTATTTTATTTTATTATATTCAATATTTGCATTTTTAACAGAAAATTTCAATACGTTTTTCCATCCTTTATTCTTTAATTTGTTTCTTTATTTACTTATTACGTCCTTTATTTTTATTATGTGAAGCTTCAGTACATTATAATTATTCAGTTGTTATGCTGTGTTGTGGTCAAATCTTATTTTATCTTGTGCCTGTGACGTGTGTCCTTGGAGAATGGCTCTGTCTATTTATGTCCGTATCTCTGAATGAAATATAAAATAAGTGTTGTTTTTTTGTTCTTTTTATTTGATTTCGCTCTGGCTCGCCCACCCCCACCCACCTCAACCCGACCCCCACCTCTCTCTCTCTCTCTCTCTCTCTCTCGCTCTCTCTCTCTCTCTCTCTCTCTCTCTCTCTCCTCTCTCTCTCATACACTTACACCGCGAGCCTCACAAACACATGTTCATATAAATGACAACAGTTAAAGTGACGCATTCGCGCCATTACACGCTGGCTGAGTTGAACACCCAAAACACGTGGAGTAGGGAGAGAGAGAAAGAGGGGGGGGGGGGGGGAACAATAATTACAACAAAACAAACTCAACATTCGAATAATAAATTCTTAACTGTATAAAAAGACAACAAATTAACCTTAAACGCATTTATAATTGTATTTTTAGTAGGATGGACCACACAGTCTACTCGACACATCGATAGTATGCCACGTTAATAGTCACCCGCATGAACTTGAACTCCTGATAACAAACAGATAACAAGGTCTACAACCAGCTAAAATAATAAATTAATAAGAACAACACCTACGCCACAAGCGCAGTATAGGTTATAAGTGTTTTGGCAAAGATGTACGCACTCTAATTTAATAATCTATGAATTCATTGAGAACCTTCAGACAGTGGACTTTAGAACAGAGTTTAAGCCACGCGAGATGCAGGTGCGCGGACGATATTTGAGGTTTGTCGATTTTTTTTAAATAATGTATTAATTAATTAATTAATTAATTAATTAATTTATACTTAGGTTTACATGTACTTACTCACTTATTTACTTAAATAGTTACTATTTATTAGTCTCATTGTATTATCGTAAAATGATCGTCTCGTAATTTGATAATCTACGATGGCTGTCCCTTGAAATGTTGTTGGTCGAGGTAGATTTTATGAGGTTTGTCGATTTTATTTATTATTTACGTACTTACTTATTTATTGACTGTTTATTAATTTAATTTCATAATCTACAAATTAGGTAGTAAGCCTACCTCTAAATGAAGACTTTTAGAATAGAGTAAAACATGTGAATTGTCGACGAGGTAGATTTTATGAGGTTTGTCCATTTTGATCATGTATTTATTTATTTATTTATTGGTTACATAATTTCCTTAATTGTTGAATTGTAGGTTAGATCGATAGATGGATTATTGGATGGATGGAGTCTAATATTTGATAATTATAGTTTATTTGATACATTTAAATGTTTGATAAACGCAGTTACTTTATACACGTAGAATACGTGGTTAGCAGACGACTATTGAGTTTTGTCCATTTTAATAATGAATTAATATATTGAATAATTATTGTATTCATTGATTTATTTGAACTATTGGTTAATTCGATTGAGGCACGTTGGCCTAATGGTAGAGCTTTAGCTTGCGGATCTGAAGGTCCCGAGTTCGAGCCCAGGCCGGGGCATTGTGTTGTGTCCTTGGGAAAGACACTTTACTCCCGTTTTCTACGCCTTGGCATCAGAGTATAAACCGAGGTCTAGTCTGTGTCGCATACATTCCATCATAACGGACTTTAAAGATCCTGACGCTCATGTCCTGGATGGGTGAGTGCCGGTGACAAGAACACACCCAGCATGCACCTAGGTCCTTCTCCCCCATCCCTAGCTGCCCAGGATTGTGCTCATTTGTCTGGAGCGTTATTACGATGCGCCCAAAGGCTGCAAGTTGGCGCCTCGGGCGGCTTGAGTTAGATCCTGTTTCGGCCAGCGCCTTGAGCTGGAAAAGCGCTATATAAGACCGATTAAATAATTAAATAATAATAATAATAATAATAATAATAATAATAATAATAATAATAATAATAATAATAATTGGATGAAAAGGCCTTGTCAAAAGTTCAAAGTTGAGCTACTTTTTCGGTGCTAGCCGACGTTTGGTCAGGCGTGTCCAAAGTGTATTGATTGACACGATTGTTTGTTTTATTGAAGCGTATTTGGATGGATGAGATCAATAGCTTGATGAATGGGTGAATGGATGGCCGGATGATCCCCTAAACAGAGTAGTTTGATAAACATAGATGTTAATTTAAGTAAAATGAACTCTCAGCAGGTAACTTGTATGAGATCCGTCATGTTTGTTAATGTAGGCTACATGTCGGCTTGATGGAATAATTAGTATTTTATTGGGCAGATTACTGGACAACTAAATAGATGGATTATTTGTGAAGATGCTTACACGTCCATAGGAGAGCTTTCACCTTATTAATATGGATTTGAATGATCGTACTATAGAGAGTACGAAAGGAAAATAAAATCAACGTCAGACTCACGGGGTCACTGTAAGGTGCAGTGTTTCTACTTCTCTAATGCGGTACATCCCACCTTGCTGCAAGATAACAATGAGTTTAATCCAAACCGCTAGTCGTGATATTGGCAAAATCAGATATTGTAGGGCAAGTGGATCAATGGTTAGGCAACATCTTTATACTGTTACTCCGAAACTTAAGTTAGTCTACTACTACTACTACTACTACTACTACTACTACTACTACTACTACTACTACTACTACTACTACTACTACTACTACTACTACTACTACTACTACTATGTTACACTCGTTTGATGTTGAAGTTTTTCTATCAGTAGTTGATTCAGCCCCAATGCTGAAGTCCTGATAAAGTGTAACTCAGATTCGTTTATCCACGCAGCCTGCTCACTCAGCAACAAGGCAAAGTCTTCGTATGTAGTTTTCCAACTTTATTCAGCATACATCAACACTGCATACAATCGCCTTTTCACTCTCAACTTTTTACTTTCCACACAATTATCAACACTCTTTTGAAACAGTGCGGAACTTATATAGTCTCTTCATACTCCAGAACAATTTAGAACACGGCAGAATGACGCACTACAACCAATCAAATGAAACTTCGTCATCACTGACTTACGTCATACAACATTCTTTTCCGTCCAAGAATGTTCTCAAATATCTACACCCATCAAGAAACTTTGATCGACAGTAAACAAACAAATCTAGAGAATTCTCCAATAATATCGACTAACGAAAATTATCAACGTTATACAAAGCCTCTCCTAACAACAATGCAAACTCAAATCAAAGGTAAATACACTCTATTATTGAATACTTTGCAAAGCGAAACGATTAGATCTATCGTGCGCGTTTCAGACATACTATCCTTCGCGTTTCTACGTATCATACTACTACTACTACTACTACTACTACTACTACTACTACTACTACTACTACTACTACTACTACTACTAATAATAATAATAATAATAATAATAACAATAATAATAATAATAATAATAATAATAATAATAATAATAATAATAATAATAATAAAATGATAAAAAGAGGAAGACGAAGTAGAAGAAGAAAAATAATAATAATAAGAAATAAGAACAAGAAAAACTACTACTACTACTACTACTACTACTACTACTACTACTACTACTACTACTACTACTACTACTACTGCTGCTGCTACTACTAACAATAATAATAATAATAATAATAATAATAATAATAATAATAATAATAATAATAATAATAATAATAATAATAATAATAATAATAATAATAATAATAAGAGGAAGAAGAAGAAGAAAAAGAAGAAGAAGAAGAAGAAGAAGAAGAAGAAGAAGAAGAAGAAGAAGAAGAAGAAACAACAACAACAACAACTACTACAACAACAACAACAAGAGCAATAATAATTCATTTATTTTAATTAGTCCTTTTGTATAGCGCGCTTCCAACCGAAGAGCTGCTCAAGGCACTGGGCAGTACAGGGTCTAACTCAAACCAGCATCGTCTGACGCCCAACAGCACAATCAGGGATGGGGAGAAGGGACCTAGTTCTCGTTGGGTGTATTTGATCAGCTGGCACTCACCCGTCTAGGACATGAGCGTCAGGATCTCTCAGGTCAGCTCATTATTTCCTCGCAAAAGTCTAGCGCTGACGCATAGCAATCCCCCCCCCCCCTCCCCGTTTGGGTTCCGGAAATTTCTGTATGAATAGTATCTCCATTTTCTGGAAATGTAGTTCTTTAAATTCCCACTGTCGTTGTCTTTCTCCTTTGCTCTCTCTCATTCCTACTCTGTTCTATCAATCTACTATACTATCGTCTTCTTCGCTAGACCAGTCACCTACCTTTTTTCTTCTATATATATATTCATACCAATCACGGGTGAGCCCCCTTTGAACCAAGTTGTGGTCCTGATTCGGCTTTTTGCAGTCCGCTGGACCCTATAAACAATGATTACCTAACTAACGCATACCAAGCAGACGAATATCAAAACACGACTCATGGAGTTCAGAACACATTGCGATGTTCCTCTCTTTATCTTGATTTTCACTTTCTCTTGTCCGGACTTGGCAGTTAGAGGGGTGTTCCTTAGAGTTCAGCCAGATAGCCTAAGCAGCCTAATTAGAAACTGTTCACTTTTATCAGGATAACATCATAATAATACATGTATTACGTTAAGTTCAACTTACCACTCAATATCTGGATGTTAAGGTCTAGATAAACCACGTCTATATCCTTCAAGCACGGGACTGCTATCTCAGTCATGTATCTTTATTAGTTTTTTTTTTAAATTAATTGTCTTAGACTTGTCTGGATAAGGTGATGATCAACGTTATCGCGATGCAGGCCTAGTGGACGAGCAGATTTCTTCATATAATTATCAACTTGAACAAAATGTTCGTCGCATTTAGGCATAGTAAACAAGATGCGTGCATATAGCAGCCATCCCAAATGTTTAATCTTACAGTTAAGTCCACTTCAGCTGATGCGATGATTGTTAATGACACTCACAGATTTTACGTGGTTTTTTTTAAAGACGCTGCTTCTTCCCGAGGCTGCCCTCTCGGTACCAGTGTCCTCAGTTATCCACATAGCATGAGGTGTTATACTTAAACGCCAATTTATTAGTTGCGAGAATGTGTTAGTGGTGCAATTCTGATTCTTTAATGTATTTTATCTCATTAGGTTTTAATTTAGATACCCATGCGGGTATGCGTGAGTATGCGTGTGCGTGTGGGGGTTGCGAGTGGGCGTGCGCCTGTGCTTTACTCCTTAAAATAACTTTCTCTATTAGAGTATTTCAATGTTTTAATGTCCAGTGGAAGGATGTTTGTTGTTGCAGAGGGACTGAATGTTTTACCGCATCACCAAAACAAAATCCTATGTATTTTGAATTCATTGGGTAATAAAGTGTCTTGACTTGACTAAAGTCCGTATATTTAAAATATTTTGTCGTGATGTTAATTAGGAATGGCTCAGTATTGAAGTGGACGGTGTTACATGAGTTATTTATGAATAAAACATTCAGCCCCGATGCTTGAATCTTGATATGTGTAACTCGAATTCGTTTATCCACGCAGCCTGTTCACTCAGCAACAAGGCAGGAGTCGTCGTATAAAGTTTTCCAAATTTATTCAGCCAGCATCAACAACTGCATTCAAGATTGTTTTCCGGAAATCACTTCAGAGATCATCATCAACAATCTCCATAAATCACTCTTACAAGGAAGGAATACCGAAGCTTAACGTCCTATTGCGTTAGCGTTAAGGACCAATCACCACGTCACCAACAATGATCATCCAAACACTTTGTTGCAGACAGTGCATTCCTTATAATAATAAGCCTCTCTGCAATCAAGAAAAAGTTCGAACATTCCAGCATCACGCAATAACACCCAATCAAAATAAAACTCGTCACCGGAACTATGCACTGTCTAACGTTATTTTAGGTTAGAAGAATCGCTTAGCTATTACTACCAGATCTATCTGGAAGCTTCGATTGACAACAAACAAGTAATTCCAGAAAATTGTCAACAATCTAGACCGATGAAAATTATCAACATTACAATATACAAAGCTCTTCTAGCAACAGCGCAAAATCAAATCAAAGGTAAATACACGCTATCATTGCATACTTTGCAAAACAAAATTATCGGATCTATCGTACGCGTCTCAATCGTAACAGAGGATGTTGATGATGTTGATGAAGAAGATGCTGTTGAGGACACGTCTTGTGGTGAGAGCCAGAGACTTCGTGCCAGGGCTAGTTTCGTACAAGTAGGCTTACTCTCTGCGCGTGTGGGTTAGAGGGCGTGCATGCACGCGAATGTGTGTGGGTGTGTGTGTGTGCGTGTGTGTGTGTGTGTTGACAGGCAACTTAACTATTTACCCCTTTGCACAGTTCATCGGTTTTATCGTTTTAATCTTATCTTTTTTATTATGATTTACTTTCACATTTTTACACTGTTCTATGTGTGCTTTTGTGTGTGGTGATGCAGCATTCGCCAAATGCATTTCTTGTGTATTCACTTCGCAATAACATATCTTGTATCTTGAATGATGATGATGATGATGTGATGATGAGAACGAGGAGGAGGGGAATAAAAACGGCCTCCTCTATGATAATGATGATGTTGATAATGATGTTGCTGATGAGGATAATAATGTTGATGATGATGTCGATGATGATGATGATGTTAATGTTGATGATGATGATGTCGTTGATGATGATGTTGATAATGATATTGTTGATGATGATGATGTTGTATTTAGAGATGATAGATTGGCCTTTCATATATGTTTTTGCGTTCATCTTGAAGGTCAAGGTCCGATCCGGATACTCAAACACCGCTGGGTGGCCGGAGATGTGTCGTGCGCTTGTTTCAATCTGTGTGTGTGTGTGCGTGCGTATGTGTGTGTGTGCGTGTGTGTGTGCGTGTGTGTGTGCGTGTGTGTGGTTTGGTGTTTGCTTTCCAGGCATGGTCGCCAATCCAAGCACTAAACACTACCCGACATTGCTTAACATGAAACATGTGCCCAAACCACTATACCTCTGCCACGTTCAACTTTAAATTAAATCAACCAACCAACCAACCGACTCATCAACAAAATAAAACCGTTGGAAACAATACTGCCCTTTGAAATTATTAACACATTAAAGACATAGCTATACAACCATTATTATTATTATTATTATTATTATTATTATTATTATTATTATTATTATTATTATTATTATTATTATTATTATTATTATTATTATTATTATTTGTCACGCCCTTTTATCAATAATCGATTCAGTCACGATGCTTGAATCTTGATATGTGTAACTCGAATTCCTTTATCCATGCAGCCTGTTTACTCAGCAACAATGAAGGAGTCGTCGTATAAAGTTTTCCAAGTATTAACATACCAAACCCAATCAAAACTGAAGTCAGCAAATCCAAAACCAAAAGAAGTTAGAAGCCTGAGTAAAGGTAACTACCTAGCTAATTAACTTGTCGAAAAAAAGAAAAAAAAGAAAAAAACACCGAACGAGCGTTGTGGCCAAGTGGGCTAAGGCGGGACTAACGTGCCTTGTCCACATGCCAGAAACCAATGGCGCCTGACAGGTGTGGGATCGATCCAGCATCTGGGCGTTATGTTTCTCAGAATATTATTTACTTTCGACTCGGGCAACGTCTAGGAGGTTTTCTCCGGGTACTCCGGTTTGCTCGCCCAGCAAAATTTCAAATCACACAACTAATATTACGTTTGTATGGTTTGGGCGCGCCACAGGCTGCCCCACTACGCCTTCCCCAGGGGAGGCGGCCCAGAATTTCCCGATAAAAAGGGACAATAAAGCGTAACAAAAAAATCAATTCAAATCATTATTACCTATCAGAGGAACTACATATAGCCATTTATGTCACATAAACAATCAAACCTGAGATGCAAGTAGACAAGTATACAATTAAAACAAACACAAAAAAAGAACATTATTTTCCTTGCTGCTTGTTGTGACAACTAAAATCCAGATTCGGACTCTAAATAAGAAACATAATTTCCCTTGCTGTTTAAATTGTTAAGACAATGGAGATTCTGATTCTGAAATCATTCCTTGCGCTCATGTTAATAAAAGAAACAAAGAAAATGTTAAGATTCAACCGACCCACTCCAACGTCCAGAGTAAGGCTGTGATTGTTTTTTCGAAATCGGTTCTGGATGTCCTCAATGTTAAGGGCCTACGGAAGTATCCTAAGTGGCAGGAGTGTGGCATTGTGGTAGTTAATGGTGACGATAGTTTCGCTCCCTATAATGTGGTAGTCTAAGATGACTATAGTTTGAGCTCCCTAGAATGTAGCATTTCTCAGCAAATATAAACAAATGAAAGTGTCTTAAGTGTATGCCTGTCACTGAGATAACTCTTAAATTGCTTATGTCTAGCATGCATTTCCAAACGATTGTGTAGCATTTTAGCAATGTTTCCTGAGTTTTGTTTCTGCTTGGAGAGCGGCACAGTGTTACAAAGTCAGAAATTTGCCTGATATTAGCAGTAGGAACTACTAGCATTTTATCTTATTCTGCTTTTCTATTTCAGGGCATGATGACAAAGGATTTAACACGAATGGAAATATTTGTACACACTCATCGTTGATCGTCTCTTCGTGGAATCCCCTGACCTAAACTGTTTCTGCTATTTGTACAACTTCTGAGATGCATACGGCTCACTCTTTATCGTAGAGCTGAATTCATTATATATTATTGATTCCGATGTATATCATCGCAGATCTTAGACCATACAGTGTGCCAAAGGTGGACTACGATCACTGGTTGTGAAACTTTCTCTGTTGAATGTAAACTTTGGATTTTTCTGATAGATTAGGCCTATTATTGTGGTGATTTTTGTGACACCTTTTTTGTACTTAATTGTGTGTGTGTGTGTGTGTGTTTACGAATATCAATCTACGATGGAATGCTACGTTTTTACTTCCATTTTTATCATCATCAACGTTGTACTCAATTTCCAAACTGGTAAGTATTTTGCTGAAGTGTTTTTTAATTAATTCTTTTAAAAACATTATTCTGCTATTTTTTCTGTTTGGTGTTGTCCAATGACCAAAATCATCATCATCATCACCATCATCATCATTATCATCATCATCATCATCATCATCATCATCATCATCATCATCATCATCATCATCATCGTCGTCGTCATCATCATAGTCGTCGTCGTCTTCGTCATTGTCGTCGCCATCATCATCATTATCATTATCATCCTCCTCCTACTCGTCCTCATCATCATCATCATACCACCACCACAAATACAATTATATCTAAGCCTACATCTATAGCGGCATTTTCACTTTGATGGTTACATGTTTACGGTATGAAAATCGTAGAGCTTCAAGACTTCGTTGTGTTTATGTTCAGAATTAAATTTAATTAATTGATTTTGGAAAATCAGTCCCTTGCTTTTCACCAAGCCCAGCTGATACGCTGACGAGCTACATTACATTACATTACATAATTGTTGCTTTAGGTCCAGCGGACTCTTCCGAGCCAAATCAGGACCGGACAACCCCCAATCCGCATAAAAGATCTGCTGAAACAACCCTAGTGGGAAAACTGAATGCCCTCCACCAGCCAGTCACTTTACAATAAAGACATCCCACGCAAGGGACGGCTGAGGCTTCACCCCAACTTATCGAACCCCCGTTTACAAAAACAAAAGAGAAACAAAAACATTATTATAAATTATTAACAAAACACATACATATAAAATGCCTACATTGCTAAATAATAACATCATTGGAAGCCCTAGTGACCACCTGGCAGAAAGCGTCCAATATTCCCAAGCTGATCCAACAGACCTCATACACAAACAAGGAGTCTTGTCCAGGAAGAGTTTTCAAGAAAAAAGGTAGGAGACTGGTCCAGCGAAGAAGACAATAGTATAGCAGATTGATAGAACAGAGCAGGAATGAGAAAGAGCAAATGAGAAAGACAGCGACAGTGGGAATTTAAAGCACTAAATTTCCAGAAAGTGGGGATACTATTTATACTGAAACCCCCGGCACCCCAACGGGGGTCGCTGACGAGCTGAGAACACAGCGAAATGGCCATCTGTATCTATGGCACAAATCCACAAATGTACACCGTTGGCAGCAGAGAAAGGGGAGATAACTCTGTCCTATCATTCCCTCATTCCACGGAGGACAGCAACTAATACGGATTTTATCCAAGATGTTATCAATAAACTCCAGTCCGTCTCTTTTAGGCGAGCCAGCTTTATCACTTGTGTTTTACACAAACGTTTTGGCTCCCTTCGACAGTTCACTTGTACAAATCCAAATAAGCAGGTGTTCGTATGCCTACAAATAAAACAAGCGCACCCAAGCGGCCTTTACCGATCCCCATCATTTGGAGTGCTGCAGATACCATTTATCCTAGTATTCATTGGTAATCTGTACCTTTAGTTGGTGACGATAAGTGGTTGTTAATACATGTTCTTTCTCGTCTGTTTTGTAGATGCTTGTGGATCTCTTTTCATTGTTTTGATGATGTTGTGTTAGCAATATAGCGTTCGTTCAGTTCAGTTCAGTTCATTACGATAACAAACGTTATTATGAAGAAAGAGAAAAAGATGTATGCCTGAGTTTCATTTATCGAGGATCAATGATAAAGACGACTTTGAAGGGGTGGGGTGAGATAAAAGTGAAAAAGGTTTTTGAAGGATGTAGATAAAAAGGAAATTTACCAGCCTTTCAAACAAAAGACAATGAAAGTCAGTGAGGGTCGAGATATCATTGTATTTTCTTGCCTTGGCTGGTTAAGGTTTCTGTTTTAAGGCGGGACAGAAATGATTATAAGAAAGGATGGATGAATGAACATTGACGTTTAACGTCCACACACCCATTTGCGATACGGCAAAAGGGTTCGGGGTCCTTTGGAAAAGTGCATAGGACGGCAGCTTCAAACAGAACGCACACTAGTAGATTAAATGAGGGTAGGAAAATGTATAAATAACCTTGTCCTGCACATACATTTCATATTAACGCAAGCAACAACGCCACCCTCTCTCCTCATTACACGCACACACACACACACACACGCGCGCGCGCGCACCCACACACACATACATACATACATACACCCTCAGATACATTATAAGCACAGTTCCTACACTTTGGTTTGGGAGTGAAATCTTCCTATCCTATCATATCCATAAACTCCAAGATCGTTGGGGCACCACAGATGATCGTTTAACCAGCGTACTCCATCTTTCTCTGTCCTCAGCAACCCTCATGGTTTCGCTCAATGTCAAGACAGTCTATTCTCGAATGTTGTCCTCCCACCTCTCTTTTTGTCTCTCTCTTTTTCTGCCTCCTTGCACCGTGCCTTGAAGGTTGGTCTTTGCAAGGCCTGATGATCTGGTGACGTGGCCATGCCATCGGAGTTTCCGTTTCTTCACCACTGTGAGCATGTCATCGTGTTGTCCAATGGCTTGTGTGATGGTCTGTCGGACTTTGTCGTTGGTGATGTGCTGGGTATTGGAAATACCCAGAGGTCTTCCGTAGCGCCTCATCTCCATGCTTTGTATTCTTCGTTGAAGATTTGCTAGGAGGGTCGATGTTTTGCAAGCGTATAGGAAGATGGAAATGACAAGGGAGCGCAGCAGCCTTACCTTGGAATGTAGACTGATGGTCCTGTCTTTCCTGTCTTGTCAGCGCAGCAGTTGTTTGTGCGATCCCGAAGAGGACTTCCTGTCGGAACCCATGTCTGTTGCACAATAGCTCCTAAATATTTGAAGCTATGAACTGTGTTGAGGGACTGACCTTGGACTTTAATGTTCTTGTTGAAGCCATTTGTGTTGTTGGTAATCAGTTTGGTCTTCTCTGCACTTATTTCCATTCCATAGGCTCTAAAGGTGGTGTCAAGCCTTTGTACCAGCTGTTCGAGTTCTTGTTCCTTTCCAGCCAATCCATCAATTTCATCCGCAAAACGGAGGTTGGAGATTGCTCTACCCCCTATGCTGACTGTGCCTTCGTGAGGAGGCTGGAGAGTGCTCTACATCGTGATCTGCAAGGGCATCTGACATGATGCGCTCTAGGAAGATATTAAAGAGTGTCGGCCCTGTGGGTTCGGACACTGAATAGATTAGACCCAACGTTTCCCGGCGTGTAGTAAGAGGCGACTAACAAGGGTGATGTCAGCACGGCCTCACTGGGCGAAAGTCTTCTACACAGAAATCACCGGCCAGGACGGAGGAACCTCACGTTACTACAGGTTCAACAACCACGTACTCGGGGCCAAGGCGAGCCACACTGTATTCGTGGATTTCGGTTGTGGCCCTGCCAGGTCTTTCTTGCACAAGATGAAAAGAACCATTCACTCCATACCGGATCGGTCGTCGCCCGGGCCACCAAGATGGAGATGATAAGTGTGCTATTGATGGACAACTTTGCAAGATCAGCACGAGAGACAACATCGTCATAGGAACCTGGAATGTCAGAACCCTAACTGTGGATGGAAAATTAGAAGAACTGGCCCACAAGCTGGACCACTATTGGTGGAACATTTTGCATCAGCGAACTGCGCTGAAAAGGCCTAAGTGAAACAACGACCCACAAAGGCAACAAGCTTTATTTCAGCGGGAGAGATGACGGGCATGAACACGGCTTTGGATTCTTGGTCCACAGAGACATTTCTAGCCACAGCCACTGGGTTGCCGCCACTTTCAACATCACCATAATCCAGGCGTTTGTCCCAACATCAGACTATGACGACAGCGAAGATGAGTATTTCTATGACCAAGTGCCGAAGAAGGACATAGTCATAGTGCAAGGCGACTGAAATCCCAAAGTTGGCCAAGATGCGCACCACAACTGGGGTGACACATTTTGACCCCACTGCAACAACGAGACAAATGACAGGGGTCTGAGATCTTGGAGTTTTCCAAATACAACAATCTGCTACTGGCAAACACGCTTGGTCTTCCCAAAAGATCAAGACGATGGAAATAACACAGTTCCTTAGTGACAGCCGTCTGAACAAGAACAACAGTAAGGAGGCCTACCAGACTGTGATGGGCTAACAAGTTTTAAACAGCTCAAGGTCTCCACGACCCAAAGCAAGTCTGGCATATGCTTTACAGAAGAACAAGAAGTCTTGGATAGATGGACAGAGTACTGCTCTGACCTTTACAACCATACACAAAACGGAGACCCATCAATTTTTTTTTTCAGTTTATAGTCCCCTCTCTTCTCGATAAGAATTTTCAGAGAGGAGACTCTGCCCATCAATGAAATCTTAGTGACCTTAATTATAACCATGCACTGATCCTCTGTGTCGACCAACACAAGCTCGCACACAACCCCCGTTGGGAGTTTCTGTGTAAATAGCATCCCCACTTTCTGGAAATGTAGTGCTTTAAACTACCACTGTTTCTGTCATTTTCATTTGTTCTTTCTCATTCCTAATATGTTCTAACAATCTACCAACTTTTTGGCTAGACCAGTCACCTACCTTTTTTTTCTTGAAAACTCTCCCAAAACTTCTCATTTTTGTATGGAGTCTGTTGGGTCAACTTAGGGATACTGGATGCTTTCTGCGAAATTGTCACTAGGGTTTATGATATTTTTATTTAGCAATGTTCGCATTTTATATGTATACCTTTCGTTAATACTTTATAATGATGTTTATATCCTATTTTGTTTTTGTAAACGGGGATCCGATAAATTAGAGTACAGCGTCAGCGTCCCCTTCGTGGAATACCTTTATTGTAAAGTGACCGGTGGATGGGTTGTTTCGGCAGATCTTTTTTTTACGGAACAGTGGTGAACTCTCTTTCAACCAAGTTGTGGTCCTGATTCGTTTCTTTGCAGTCCGCAGGGCCCTATAAACAATGACTAACTAACTAAGCACGCGCGCACACACACACACACACACACACACACACACGTAACGCCCACTCCCCCCACCTTCACCCCAACACACTCACACACAGAGACGAAAGCGTGGGCACGCACACACACACACTTTCTACCTTTAGTTACCAATGACCCACGAAAGTCGTTCTCTGATTGTGCCCACTAGCCGTTGCAGATTTGAAATGCCACTTTATCTGTTTATTTATTTATTTATGTATTCATTTGGGGACCAATATCCTATAATTCTTTGGAGACCCCTTACATTCGTGTCTTTTTCTTCTTCTTCTTCTTCTTCTTCTTCTTCTTCTTCTTCTTCTTCTTCTTCTTCTTCTTCTTCTTCTTCTTCTTCTTCTTCTTCTTCTTCGTATATAAATGTATTATGAGAGCGTGTGTGCCCGAAACAGGGACTAATTGTAAGTATAAGTTGTAAGCTTGAAATTAATATCCTTGTAACAAGTTGTAATTGGAATAAACGTGTAAAGTCTTCTTCCTCTTCTTTAAGTTTGGTCTTTTGAGCCTAACATCTGTGTCAACTTAACGGGTTCAATCTTCTTGTTCTTCCTCCCATCATCCTTTTTTCTGTCTTCCGATAGATATATAAAATGAAATCTCAGTGGGGGTGGGGTTGGATGTGGGGAGAGACAGAGAGAAAAAGAGAGAGTGTTAATTATATTTTGAGAGATTTAGGTCACCCTTTATAGGAGAGAAGCCTACAACGTAATTCTCCAAGTACTGCCCGGGCACACGTGTACACGTACGCCGTTTATCATCGAGCCTGTACAATCTTTTGGGGTCATTTTCACAGGGCAGTCACACGCTCATTAAGTGAATAGGATTGTTTCTAGTTGCCTGCGCGGCAGACGATGCGTCCTAAGGCAGCTAATGGGGACCTCTAGCGGCTTGAGTTAGACCCTATATCGGCCAGCACCTAGAGCTACAGTACATTACATTACATGATTATTGCTTTAGGTCCAGCGGACCCTTCTGAGCCAAATAAGGACCTGACAACCCAGATCCGCATAAAAGATCTGCCGAAACAACCCTAGTGGTAAAACTGAAAGCTCTCCACCAGCCAGTCACTTTACAATAAAGACATCCCACGCAGGGGACGCTGAGGCTGTACTCTAATTTATCGAACCCCCGTTTACAAAAACAAAATAGAATACAAACATCATTATAAAATATCAACAAAACACATACATATAAAATGCCTACATTGCTAAATAATAACATCATAGGAAGCCCTAGTGACCACCTGGCAGAAAGCGTCCAATATTCCCAAGCTGATCCAACAGACCTCATACACAAAGGAGTCTTGTCCTGGAAGAGTTTTCAAGAAAAAAGGTAGGTGACTGGTCTAGCGAAGAAGAAGATAGTATAGCAGATTGATAGAACAGATCAGGAATGAGAAAGAGCAAATGAGAATGACAGCGACAGTGGGAATTTAAAGCACTAAATTTCCAGAAAGTGGGGATACTATTTATACTGAAACCCCCGGCACCCCAACGGGGGTGCGCCTAGAGCTAAAAAAGCGCTATGTAAGAATTTTTAAATAAATAATGAAATAATTAATTTTTTTTTAAAGTCGAAATATTAATATTCTAGGTTTTTTGTTGTTGTTGTTTTGTTTTGTTTTTTGTTGTTGCTGTTTGGCAACGAAGACGAAATAAAATATGTTGTCATGCATAGTTTGACTTGCTGCAAAATTCAATAGGCTAGATCAACACAGGTTGTCTAGTCGGAGAAGATAGCAACTTAGTGACAGAGAGAGGTCATTCTCTTCGTTACTTATGCATACTACTGTTAAACGCAAAACAAGCCACGAGAAAGTGACTAAAGAACAGATCAAGAACCGAAGACAAAGAATCTCTGAGAAGGCGAAGTGAGCAGCGTGCATGAAGGAAGAACCTTGATGTTTTTGGCATATTTAGGAAGTCCTCAAAGAAGCTTTAGTTCAGTAATTTTGCTAGTACCACTGGTGCAATGGATACCAGAATTACGCAAGGAGTGCAGTCGTGGTGTAAACCGAAGACAACCGGAAGTGGACTCTTAATGTCATGAACTGCGTCTACTTCTTGCGCATGCGTATAGCGATATTATCTGTGATGAGATCTTTGACTGTTAGGAAAACACAAAATAAGCATGTTGTGTGTGTCACGTCAGCTGATTATGTTCATCGTTGGCTGGGTCTAGTTTCTAATTTTAGCGAAATTTTGTTATAAAAACGGAACAGAAAATGTGCCTGGACACTCATACGCAAACACAATCACGCATACACTCCCACTGACAAACGTCTTCCCCCCGTGAGTGTGCCAGGGGGGGGGGGGGTGCGGGCGGGGGGTGGGGTGTGTGTGTATAAATAGTATCCCTACTTTCTGGAAATTTAGTGCTTTAAATTCCCACTGTCTCTGTTTTTCACATTTGTTCTTTCTAATTCACAATCTGGTCTATCAATCTATTATACCCGTCACCTACCTTTTTTCTTGAAAACTCTTCCGGGACAAAACTCCTATTTGTGTGTGTGGTCTGTTTTATCAGCTTGGGAATATTGGACGCTTTCTGCCAAATGGTCACTAGGGCTTCCTATGATATTATTATTTAGCAATGTAGGCATTTTATATGTATACGTTTTGTTGATATTTTATAATGATGTTTGCATTCTATTTTGTTTTTGTAAACGGGGGTTCGATAAATTAGGGTATAGCCTCAGCGGTCCCCTGCGTGGGATGCTTTTATTTTAAAGTGACCGGCTTTGTTACCTCTGGGGTTGTTTCAGCAGATCGTTTATGCCGATCAGGGGGTCAGTCTTCTTTCAGCCAAGTTGTGGTCTTGATTTTGTAGTCCTGATTCGGCTGTTTGCAGTCCGCTGGACCCTGTAAGGAATGAATAAATAACTAACGAGCGAACAAACAAACAAACAAACAAACAAACTGACAAAAGTCTCGTTACCCATTTCCCTCTCACCTCTTCAGTTATAGCTGTAGACTCTCCTTTCCTTGTCGCCGTCTCCCTGTCTCTCTGTCTGTGTCTGTATCCTTGTCTGTCTGCCTGTCTGTCTGTCTGTCTGTCTGTCTTCTTGCCGTATTGCCTACCATACCCTTCATACCATTTCTTTGATATATTGCAGCATCAGGCAGCTCGGGCCAGTTCTGTCCAATAGGATGGACGGAAGGGCCGGATTCTTCTACGTGCTATCTGATCAGCACGGCAACGGCGCGATACAAATACCAAGACATCGTGCAGAAATGTGAAGCCTTCCAAGCACAGCCTCTCCACGTCAAATCTGAGATGGAAATGGTAATTGGTTAAATAATTACATCAATAATGTGGGAAAAACCCGGGGCCAGAATGAACATTGAAGCTTAACGCCTTGCTATGAGGTAGATGTTTAGGAATAAAATCGTATCTTGTTGTCAATTAATTTGGCTCAGTTCAGCTCCGCATTATGAAGTTCTCTGTGCTCAGATTCTATGATTTACCTTGGTATATTTCGACGGCATCCGACTGCTTTCTTCAGCCTTCTGAAGTTCAAGTTGACAAATGTTGGTTAAAAGAAGAAGAACATTTTAGATGAAGTCACTGAGCTATCCTATCCCGTAACTCAAAGGTCGTTGGGACACCACAGGTGATTGTTTAACAAGCGTACTCCATCTTTCTCTGTCTTCAGCAACCCTCTTGGCGTCGCTCAGGGTCATGCCAGTCCATTCTCGAATGTTGTCCTCCCACCTCTTGTTCTGTCTCTTTCTTCTTCTGCCTCCTTGCACCATGCCTTGCCGATGGTCTTTGCTAGGCCTGATGCTCTAGTGACGTGGCCATACCATCGAAGTTTCCGTTTCTTCACCACTGTGAGCCTGTCATCGTGTTGTCCAATGGCTTGTGCGATGATCTGTCGGAGTTCGGCGTTGGTGATGTCACCGAGCTAAAACCAGAATTATTCTCACCGAAACCACACACAGAGAATGGGAAGGTCAGAGAAGCCATTGAAATCAAAATTCGTAAACCCAGCTTGATCCGTGGTCAAGTCTTAGAACATCCTCACATTTGTTATCAAATACTGCTGAAATCAACTCACCCAGATTCCCGTTTCCATTTTAATCAGTGACGTCATCTCAAAGGTTCCCCTTCTTTTAATCAACGTTTTTCTTCAGTGGGCTGAAGGAGGCAGCGTGATGCTGTCCAAATATACATGTGGGGAGGGGTGGGGGGTGAGTGGGTGGTTGGAGAGAAAAGGTCCTGTAGCTCAGTGGATAGAGAGCTGGTTTCCTATACCGAAGTTTGCGGGTTCGAACCCCGTGTGGATCGAACGTAGGTGACTGAGGTGACGAGATTTTTAGGATAGCGAGGGTTTCTCCGGGTACTCCGGTTCCCCCTCCCTTCAATAAGATATTGGATGTAGTCAATCTAAAATTTCAATACCAAAAAAAAAAGTTATATTTTGATTTTTTTTTAAATAGTGATGCCCACAGATCGCCGCGTTTTGAGTTGGATTCAAGAAAAAGCGCGCGATAGCATCCTGTATTATTATACCAAGGTATATCATGGAATTGGAGTCAAGGTAATGACTTCCCAATATGACGCCCCACCACCACCACCACCCACATTGTGGGAACATTTCAAACCAACCTGCGTAGCGAAGACTGGCCGAGGTTGACGTCACATCTCCACCATTCTCTGCCACTAGCTTGCTGGTTTTCTTGAAGTATGTCACGTCCCCCGAGCGGGTTCAGTGACGTCAGCTCATAAAGCGAGTGAAAAGAATAAAACTCAAACAAAATAAACTAACACAAAATGCCAGAGTACAAACACACACTCTTTTATTCAACAATCAACAAGCAAACACAGGACAAATGGGAACTAACCTCCCCTCAACCCCTAAACAGACCCCCGTCCCAATGCTAACTAACAATTACCTCCCCTTGCAACAAACCCCAAATAGAACTAAACAACAACAGTTTCTTTACAAAGTGTACACAGAAAATCAAAATCCACAAATCAATTCAAAATGCAAGTCTTCAAATAATAGGCAATGGCGTTGAATCAGAAACTATTAGCTAGACAAAGCTGTGGCACAGAAGTAATGTCTCAATGTTCTTGTTAAGTAGCTCAGAGAGCTAACAGTCTCTTGCACAATAAGTGGATGATTCTTCTAACTAAATGGATATGTTTTTAGGTGCGTGTAATGTGAGTCTGTGTGTGCATGAATTAGGTATGAAAACCTCCTGGAAATGTGTTGCCTCGATACATAGGCAAAACCTGCGGCAGTGTAAGAAAATCACCACAACACTACTCTGTTGTAGAGGCAAAGGTACATCCAGGGCTGGTTAGGACCCAGTCGGCGGCAACAACATCAACATCAGTACAGCACGACAGGCAACATCTAAGGCAACAGCGTGGAAATAATGCGTAGAAATAAACACGTAGATGTAATAATCATCATCAGCCCACACCTGTTGACATATACATAGTCTTAACCATATGCCCACCGAACAATAAATACTATATAATATAACATAATACGCCGTCCTCCGTCCGCCATCTTGACCTGTATAGTTATGAATATCATAATAATAATACAAAATACTATACACACATTTCAATAATATAAATCACCCTTTGATGCTAAATAATTCGCATCTTCTTTACACACCAATGTTTATATAAATATACATAATTATCGCAACCACACTACCATCTTACAGTCCTGATTCATTCCGCCCCCCTTCATCACCACCGTCACCCCCAACAATTATAGCACGATTACCTCCCTTCATCCATACTGTAAACATGCTTCCTTCATATTCATCACCCCATCTTTCTTCAGTATACTACATTCTATCGCTCCCTCCATACATACACCCTCACTCTCTCTCTCTCCCTCTCTATATTCCCCATCGTCGCCTTTGACCCACTTCCATAACAACAACAGCAACGACATTTCCCCATCACATATACAATAAGAAAATCATAAGAAAATCATATAAAATCAACGAAATTCATTACACATCCTAAAATACATCCCCTTCCCCACACTCATTACCACTCATACACGTACGCAGTTCTCGGAGCGCGCCACTAGAGAATTGAACGACAAGGTTTGCTTACCTTACAGGCCTCGGCTTGTGACGCCCTTTACCCCAACACCACAACACGACACAACACTGTCACAACACTGTCACAACACAATGGATTAGTCTTTTGAGAGTCTCTTTCTCTTGCTCTTGCACGTTATTTCACTGTCCAAATAACATTTATTCTGAGGATGAGGACACCTTAGCTCTGCTACAGACACTAAGTCTTGGTGGGTGTTCAATCGAGAACCACACGCACCTTAAGTATGGAACTCTACACTCACTGGCGAATGGCAGTTACCATCTTCCTTGGAATTCTAAACATCCTTATCCCGACGAGGGCATAAGACCTTGGGTGGCTATAAAACAATACACACACCCTTCCAACAGTACCCTACACTACGATGACCTCTGTCACAGGGTTGCTGCCTCGTTAGAATTCCTTCCTCACGCAATAGCATCTCAAACCACTCTCCCTTCAAAATCTGCGCCGGCCACAAGCAAAACAGTCGAGCTCTCGTCAGTATGCACGTTCTTTATTACGCGTACCCCTATTCGAAATTGGCCGACTCCCTGTCTTCTACGAATCGCACGGACTCTACGAAACTGCACTTTCATACGCAAAAGTAAATCGGTCACGCTATTCTATGTACAGCAGATATACGGAGAAGTGTAACTTCGTAAAAAGTGTATCTCTCCCTACCATCTGAAAACTCGTGTCGTCACACAACCCCCCCCCCAGTTCTTAACACCTTGAAGAACCTTAACTACGACGCGAATTTCTCACTACCCCCTATGCTACCTACTGAGCGTTTCTGCTGAGGAAATCTGCTGGAACGTTGTCCTTCCCAGAAATGTGCTCCACAGACATTGAGAAAGGTTGTAGCTGAAGTGCCCATCTCATCAGTCGGCTGTTGGTGTTCTTCACTTGCTGTAGGTACTGCAGTGGCATATGGTCAGTCTGCACTACGAAAGTACGTCCGTACAGGTATTGACTGAATTTCTGCACACCCCACACCAACGCTAGACACTCCCTCTCAATGGTCGAATAGTTCCTCTCGGGTTTCGACAGTTTCTTGCTTGCACACGCAATAGGCTGTAATCCCTGTCCCCTGTCCTGGCTCAAAATGGCCCCTACTCCATCCTCCGACGCATCTGTCTGTAGCACAAACGGTAGGGTGAAGTCCGGCAGACAGCACACAGGGTCAGAGCACAGCTTCTCCTTCAGTGTGCAAAATGCAGCTTCGCATGCTTCGGTCCATTGTACCGCCCCTGGCTTGCCTCCCTTGGTCAGATCGTGTAGTGGTGAAGCAATCGCTGAAAAGTTGGGTACGAACCGCCTGTAGTATCCGGCTAAACCCAAAAATGAGCGCACTTGCCGCTTGGTCGTTGGTCGTGGTGCATCTCGGATTCTCTCCATCTTTGACACCTCAGGACGAATTTCTCCCTGTCCAACCACGTGCCCAAGATACTCTACTCTTCGGAAACCCAGGTAACACTTTGACGGTTTGGCGGATAGCTGCACCTCACGCAACCTAAGGAAAAGACGTGCCAAGCATTCCAGGTGTCTCTGCTTGGTAATGGTGGCTACCAACAAGTCGTCGACAAAATTGTCGATCTCCGACATTCCCAGGGGTGCTAATAACTTCCGCATCATGCGAGAAAAGACTGCTCCCGCCGTCTTCAGCCCAAATGGCATTACGGTCCACTGAAACTGTCCCTCTGGCGTTGTAAATGCCGTCTTCGCTTTATCTCCCTTGTTCATAGGCACTTGCCAGTAACCTTTGGTCAAGTCGATCTTGGTGAGATACTTGGCCCCTGACAGTTTGGAAAACAAGTAGTCGATGTTCGGCAATGGTTCCGCATCGAATACGACGTGCTTGTTTAACTTTCGGAAATCAACGCAGAAACGCATCGTGCCCTCCTTCTTCTTTACTAATACGATGGGCGAGCTGTATGGCGAACTGGCCCTCTCGATGACGCCCATCGCTAGCATCGCTTCCACTTCCTTCTTGATGGTCTCGTGATGCGAATGGGGAAGTGGGTACTGCCGCGTCCTCACTGGAATGTCGCTGTCCACACGTATTTCGCACACGTCCAGAGTAGTGCGTAGTGGCAAGTCGGTTAGGATATCCTCAAACTGCCACACCAGCTCCTGCAATTCTTCCCGTATTTCTGGGCAGTTGTCGTCCATCTTCACGTCGCGGGGCGTCTCTGATGCTGTCAAGGTGATTACGGGAATATCCCCAAACACCGGCATAGTTTCCTCCTCCTCTACTCCCTCGTCGTCTACGACGATCGTGGCCACCGTCGCTCTGGTATGGAATTTCTTCAGGAGATTGGCGTGGTATAGTTTACTTTTCCCACGCATCCTGATCCGGTAGTCGCACTCCCCCACACGTTCGATCACCTCGTACGGTCCTCGCCATGCTAGCTGCAACTTGTTGTGTTTTTCTGGTAACAGCAGCAACACTTGATCCCCTGCGTTGAACAAACGCCGTTTCGCCTTCTTATCGAAGTGCCGCTTCTGCTTGGCTGACGCGGTTCTGAGGTTTCCTTGTGCCAACTTACATGTTTCCTCGATGCGATTACGCAAATCCACCACGTACTGGCTACTCAGTTTCACCTCCTCCTCTTGTATCTCCTTGGTCCAGAGGTCTCGCAATACAGCCATCGGTCCCCGCACGGTCTTTCCATATAGGAGCTCGAAGGGAGAGAACCCTGTAGACTCCTGTGCTACTTCTCGGTATGCAAATAGTAGCGCTGGAATGTAGCGGTCCCACGCTGTAGGTTGCTCTGTGGCTAACTTCTTGAGCATGGACACTAGCGTCCCGTTGAATCGCTCAACCAGTCCGTTGCACTGTGGATGATACGGTGTGGTAGCTTTCCATGGATCGACAGTAGTCTGTTCATCTCCCGCATGACTTCAGACATGAATTGCGTCCCTTGATCTGTCAAAATTTCCCTAGGAACGCCCACCCTCGACCAAATCTCCCACAGCGCTTCTGCCACCCTCTCTGCCTCTATGCCCTTGAGCGGTACAGCCTCGGGGATAGCGTGTGGCATAGTCTACTACCACTAGGATGTACATGTTACCCCCGATCTGACTTGGGTTTGATGGGTCCCACAATGTCTACCGCCACCCTCTGAAATGGCTCGTCCACCAGCGGAAGTTGCTGTAGTGGTACCTTCCTCACCCGTCCCCTCGGTACTACCTTCTGACATTCTGGACAACTGGCGCAATACCTCCGTACTTCGGCACACATTCCCGGCCAATAGAATGTTCCCCAGATCCGCTCCCTGGTACGTTTCCCTCCCAAATGCCCAGCCATGGGTGGATCATGAGCCAACTGAAGGATCCCCCCTCTCAACTGTTTCGGGACTACCAGTTGCGTGACCTGGCTACCTCTCTTCGTGTGTACCCGGTACAACACCCCCTTCTTCTTGCGAAACTCAGCTGACGCCCTACCTGACGCTATCGCCCCACCACTCTGTGCCAACGTTCTCGCCTTCGCGAGCGTCTCGTCGGTCTCTTGCATCCTGATCAACTCTGGGGTGCTAACAGAGATCTGGGATGGTTCGACCACTGCTAAGGGTACCTCCCTCTTCTTCTCGGCCTTCACCTGCGCCCGAGTCTGCACTGCTGCAGCCATCGCGCACTCACCTCCGAACAAGGAAACAGGGCTCTTTTCCCCGCTATCAAACGTTACCCAGTTACCCAGGATGATATCGGGCCCGTCCTCGAAAACCACCAGCTCTACTCTCCCCCTGACCAGCGCACAATCCAACTCCACCCAAGCTGTAGGTAGCAGACCCACGTTCGATCGATTCGCCAAGCAAATCTCGACAGTCCGACCCGTCAAATCAGCTGGTTTGACTAACCTGCTCGCGACTGCCCCTATCTCCGCCCCCGTATCTCTCAATACCCGAACGTCCTGCCCGTTCGCCCTACCTTGGCCCCATGGATCATAAGGTTTGATTGCACACCCGCTAGCCCGAGGTGCGGTCTCTGTGGAAATAGTCCGTCCCACTGTAACCTGGCCTACTGTCTGAGGTTTGACCTTGCAGTCCCTGACCACATGCTTCTCCGACCCACATCGGTAGCAACGACGTACCCCACTACCCCCTTCTGTCCTCCCTACCTTCTGACCCTGACTTCCCCGGTTGCTAGGTTGCTGAGGAGTCTCCGGTCGTCTGGGAAAACTGCGTCTCTGACTGGGTAGTACGGGTGCCGGTGCTGATGCTGCCCGCTTGGCATCTACCACACGCTGTGCTAACTCTGCTGCGGCATGGCTAGTCTCAGGTAAATTCTCCCTCACGTAAATCTCTAGCTCGGTAGTCATGATGGAGAAAAGCTGCTCTCCAATGAAGGTGTCTAGTACCTGCTCTACGTCGGTGATGTCTTTGCCGGCGAGCGAAAACCACTTCTTCACTAACGACCCTAGTCTCACTACTAGCTGAGGAAACGTCTCTGCAGCTTCCTTCTTGGCCTCTCGAAACTGCCTACGATAGTAGTCGGCGTCCTTTCTGAAGCGTTTCAACAGCGCATTCCTCACCATGTCGAAATCCTGGGCTTGCTCAGGCGTCAGACGAAGGTACGTATCCCGGGCTTCCCCTTGTAACAAAGGCGCTAGCCTAACCGCCCATACCTCCCTCCTCCAACCCTGAATCTCTGCCACCCGTTCGAACATCTGGAGGTAGGCCTCCACATCCTCCCTCTCCTCCAAGGGTTTCAACTTGACTGAGTATGCTGCCCCTCTATCTCTAGCCCTATTCTCCCTCTGATCAGCTCGGTCTTCATCTCTGGCTCTACGTTCCTCCTCTAGCCTCATCTCAAACATCCTCCTTTCCTCTTCCTTAGCCTCTCTTTCTTCCCTCTTCTCATCTTCCATCCTCTGCTCCAACCGACGCCGGTCTTCCCTCTCGGTTTCTAATCTAAGCTCTAAAAGCCTCTTTTCTGCCTCTAACCTAGCCTCCATTCGACGACGATCTTCTTCTCTTTCTTTCTTTCTTCCTCCCTAACTAACCTCTCTGCTGCCTCCTTCCTCATTCTCTCCCTCTTCTCTTCCTCCTTCTCCCTCCGCCTCTCCTCTTTCTCTCTCCGCTCGTCATCTCACTAACGACATAGTGTGCCAACGCTCCGTCTCGGAAACCCAGACTTTCCCCAACCTGCCTAAATCTCTCACTATCACCGAGCGCGACCTCGACTTTGCTCTGTGCACCGGGCGATTTGGCATACATCTTAGGCATAGTGGTCTGAGTACTCACTGCGTAAGGTTCCTCCAACAACCCTGTCACAGAGCCGTCATCACGGAAGTCCTGCTCCTCCTGCTCGGCCTCCTCCTTACGAGTCCTAGCGTCGCGGCGCATCGCGGCTCGAGCATCCCGCGTAGCCATGTCAGAAAAGAAGGGAAGAACAGATGTTAGTATACACAAAACAAATAACACTTAACTGATACAAACACCTAACAGAATGAATACGCAACACAACAGTCACAGGAGCCGAGGAATCGTTCACCGTCGTACCCCTGAAGGCGAGCAAGTGAACCCTGCAACCCAATTCCCCGTTAATGCTGCACTCCGAGTGTGTTCCCTAGTGCAATACACCCACACTCCCGCCAACCGCCCGCTGCGTACCCTTTCACACAACAACTCAAACACACAACATACACCTCTGGCAATACCCTAACAAAATAAATGAGTTTATCCCACTTCTGACACCAAAAATGTCACGTCCCCCGAGCGGGTTCAGTGACGTCAGCTCATAAAGCGAGTGAAAAGAATAAAACTCAAACAAAATAAACTAACACAAAATGCCAGAGTACAAACACACACTCTTTTATTCAACAATCAACAAGCAAACACAGGACAAATGGGAACTAACCTCCCCTCAACCCCTAAACAGACCCCCGTCCCAATGCTAACTAACAATTACCTCCCCTTGCAACAAACCCCAAATAGAACTAAACAACAACAGTTTCTTTACAAAGTGTACACAGAAAATCAAAATCCACAAATCAATTCAAAATGCAAGTCTTCAAATAATAGGCAATGGCGTTGAATCAGAAACTATTAGCTAGACAAAGCTGTGGCACAGAAGTAATGTCTCAATGTTCTTGTTAAGTAGCTCAGAGAGCTAACAGTCTCTTGCACAATAAGTGGATGATTCTTCTAACTAAATGGATATGTTTTTAGGTGCGTGTAATGTGAGTCTGTGTGTGCATGAATTAGGTATGAAAACCTCCTGGAAATGTGTTGCCTCGATACATAGGCAAAACCTGCGGCAGTGTAAGAAAATCACCACAACACTACTCTGTTGTAGAGGCAAAGGTACATCCAGGGCTGGTTAGGACCCAGTCGGCGGCAACAACATCAACATCAGTACAGCACGACAGGCAACATCTAAGGCAACAGCGTGGAAATAATGCGTAGAAATAAACACGTAGATGTAATAATCATCATCAGCCCACACCTGTTGACATATACATAGTCTTAACAATATGCCCACCGAACAATAAAACTATATAATATAACATAACACGCCGTCCTCCGTCCGCCATCTTGACCTGTATAGTTATGAATATCATAATAATAATACAAGATACTATACACACATTTCAATAATATAAATCACCCTTTGATGCTAAATAATTCGCATCTTCTTTACACACCAATGTTTATATAAATATACATAATTATCGCAACCACACTACCATCTCACAGTCCTGATTCATTCATTCCGCCCCCCTTCATCACCACCGTCACCCCCAACAATTATAGCACATCACGATTACCTCCCTTCATCCATACTGTAAACATGCTTCCTTCATAATCATCACTTCATCTTTCTTCAGTATACTACATTCTATCGCTCTCTCCATACATACACCCTCACTCTCTCTCTCTCTCCCTCTCTATATTCCCCATCGTCGCCTTTGACCCACTTCCATAACAACAATAGCAACGACATTTCCCCATCACATATACAATAAGAAAATCATAAGAAAATCATATAAAATCAACAAAATTCATTACACATCCTAAAATACATCCCCTTCCCCACACTCATTACCACTCATACACGTACGCAGTTCTCGGAGCGCGCCACTAGAGAATTGAACGACAGGGTTTGCTTACCTTACAGGCCTCGGCTTGTGACGCCCTTTACCCCAACACCACAACACGACACAACACTGTCACAACACTGTCACAACACAATGGATTAGTCTTTTGAGAGTCTCTTTCTCTTGCTCTTGCACGTTATTTCACTGTCCAAATAACATTTATTCTGAGGATGAGGACACCTTAGCTCTGCTACAGACACTAAGTCTTGGTGGGTGTTCAATCGAGAACCACACGCACCTTAAGTATGGAACTCTACACTCACTGGCGAATGGCAGTTACCATCTTCCTTCGAATTCTAAACATCCTTATCCCGACGAGGGCATAAGACCTTGGGTGGCTATAAAACAATACACACACCCTTCCAACAGTACCCTACACTACGATGACCTCTGTCACAGGGTTGCTGCCTCGTTAGAATTCCTTCCTCACGCAATAGCATCTCAAACCACTCTCCCCTTCAAAATCTGCGCCGGCCACAAGCAAAACAGTCGAGCTCTCGTCAGTATGCACGTTCTTTATTACGCGTACCTCTATTCGAAATTGGCCGACTCCCTGTCTTCTACGAATCGCACGGACTCTACGAAACTGCACTTTCATACGCAAAAGTAAATCGGTCACGCTATTCTATGTACAGCAGATATACGGAGAAGTGTAACTTCGTAAAAAGTGTATCTCTCCCTACCATCTGAAAACTCGTGTCGTCACAAAGTATTACGTAATCGCTCCCCTACCCCTTCCCCTCCCTCATACCGAACTGAAAATGAAAGGGAGACTAGGTCCAACTACATTTCGTCACCCGGCGTAATTAAATACTTAGGCTATACAGTCAGCAGCAGCAGCAAAGATGGTGGAGAGGGGAGGTAAGTCTCTGCTAAGCAATGTGACTTCAAACATCAATAAAGTTATTTACGCAAAAGAAAAGAGAAAATATAAATACGTGTATGAGATAAATTTTTTTTTAAATATATAAAAAATAAAATAAAATAAAATAAATAAATAAATAAATAAAATCTGTCAACATGTGTGTATGGTTTAAAGAGCTGGCTGCTGACAACGCTAAGAGATCTGGAGACACAAGTGCCTAGCATCAGACCATGGTGGATAGGTTTGGAGTATCAGGGTGACCACTACCACTGGACTGACCACGGCCATCTGAACACTGATCAATCGCCTCTGTAAGTTGATTATCTCTGTTTGTCTGTGTTGGTCTGCCTGTCTGTCACTGTCTTCTGCATGTCTGCCTAGCCTGTCTGTGTCTGTTAATAAACTTAAGGTTAATTCTAAAAATAGAACCGCAGCCAAAGTGGGTGTATAGCAGGCAGAGTTGTTTGTTTATACATCAAGAATGAAAAGCCGAAAATTCAAAGCTTGTTTTAGCGGTGGATTCGGGCAATTACTGCCCACTATATCCTCTGTTAATGTGACGACGACGACATCAACAAGGTACTTCAGGTACATTCATTGTGATGAGAATTAAACACAAATCCTGTTTGATATATACAAGGTCTGTATTAAAATAAAGTGTTTAGTTGTCATTGTATAGGAAAATTGCGAGTAAATCGGACCCCAGTAAACGTGACAATGATAGAACTTTAAAAAAGGCTTCACGGCCTCTTTTAAATCTTAACATGCTGCGGGCAGTCCTACATACACAACAAAAGCCAAACGGTTCATCACTCAAACATGTAAACCGTCAAGGAGAAAGCCATTTGAAGACAAACAAAAAAAAAGACATCTTCAATTGACGTGAACGTGAACATTGAGGTTTAACGTCTACACCCACCATTGGCGATATGGCAGACGGGGATAACCATCCCAGAGAACAAAGGCTAGGGACCTAAATTAACACTGAACCACCAGGGCAATCATACTGCTAAAATGGACAGTGAAAACGGGCCACCACGGGATTCGAACTGGGTCATCGGTGTGCCAGGCGAACGCTCTACCACTTGGGCTACGGCGGTGGGAAATTAACAACATCCAATATCCTTTATATACAGGGGGTCCTCGAGTTACGACGTTGATCCGTTCCTTGGACGCGTCGTAACCCGATTTCATGGTAAGTCGGAACGTAAGTTGGAGCATAAAGAAAAATACCTGTACTGTACGTACAGTGCTATATACTGTACTGTAACTGTTAATGACATTTAAAAAAAAGTATTATTATTATAATGTCCATTTTAACTTACATGGTGATGGCCTTTCTTTTCTTTGATGCACTACCATCAGAAGAGTCTGACTTATGTTTGGGAGCCATAACCAAGGGCAAAAAACGATAAAACACGTGAGAGAGAGAGAGAGAGAGAGAGAGAGAGAGAGAGAGAGAGAGAGAAGAGAGAGAGAGAGAGAGAAGAGAGAGAGAGAGAGACGGCGTAATTTTTTTTTTTTTTTTTTTAATCAGTTTATAGTCCCCTTTCTTCCCGGTAAGGATTGAGACGGCGTAAACAACCAAACTGGCATTTATATGTACAGTGACTGAGCGTATGACGCGACGCCAGCGTAGGAAGCGACGCCGTCTTCCCCGCCGTATAACCACAACAAAACGTATTCTTCCGCCGCTCGCCATGCAGAAACTAGCTCCCGTTTGTTTACGTCGCTTACGACACTAAATCGCGTAAGACGGAACTACGCGTAATATTATTTATTATATTTTTATGGGGAGGGAGCGTCGTAACCACGAAACAACGTAAGTCGAGACCGGCGTAACCCAAGGACTTACTGTATATATAGAAGGGAGGAACTAAACCCAAATCCCCGGAGAAAACCTTCGGTGACATTACATTATATTACATTACATTACATGATTATTGCTTTAGGTCCAACGGACTCTTCCGAGCCAAATCAGGACCGGACAACCCCTGATCTGCATAAAAGATCTAGTGGTAAAACTGAAAGCTCTCCACCAGCCAGTCACTTTACAATAAAGACATCCCACGCAGGGGACGCTGAGGCTGTACTCTAATTTATCGAACCCCCGTTTACAAAAACAAAATAGAATAATAATAATAATAATAATACATGAATTTATATAGCGCACATATCTCACACAAACAAGAGTGATTCAAGGCGCATTCTCCCGCATTCATACATCAAATCAATTTAAACATACACATATATATACACACACATACATACACACACCTATATACATACATACACACATATATATACATATATATACACACATCCTATCCTATCCTATCCTATCCTGTCCCATAACCCGAAGGTCGTAGGGGCACCACAGATGATCGCTTAACCAGCATACTCCATCTTTCTCTGTCCTCAGCAGCCCTCATGGCTTCGCTCAGTGTCAAACCAGTCCATTCTCGAATGTTGTCCTCCCACCTCTTTTTCGGTCTCCCCCTTCTTCTACCTCCTTGCACTGTGCCTTGCAGAATGGTCTTTGCAAGGCCTGATGATCTGGTGACGTGGCCATACCATCGGAGTTTCCGTTTCTTCACCACTGTGAGCAGGTCATCGTGTTGTCCAATGGCTTGTGTGATGGTCTGTCGGACTTCAACGTTGGTGATGTGTTGGGTATAGGAAATGCACAGAAGTCTTCTGTAGCACCTCATCTCCATGCTTTGTATTCTTCGTTGGAGATCTGCTGTGAGGGTCCATGCTTCGCAAGCATATAGGAAGATGGAGATGACCAGAGAGCGCAGCAGTCTTACTTTGGAATGTAGACTGATGGTTCTGTCTTTCCAAATGGGCTTCAACCTTGTCAGGGCAGCAGTTGTTTGTGCGATCCTGGAGAGGACTTCCTGTCGAGACCCATTGTCTGACACAATGGCTCCTAAATATTTGAAGCTGTGCACTGTGTTGAGGGATTGGCCTTGTACTTTGATGTCCGTGTTGATGCCATTGGTGTTGTTGGTCATCATTTTGGTCTTCTCTGCACTTATTTCCATTCCATAAGCTCTGGAGGTGGTGTCAAGCCTCTGTACAAGCTGTTCAAGTTCTTGTTCCTCTCCAGCCAATCCATCAATATCATCCGCAAAACGAAGATTGGAGATTGCTCTGCCCCCTATGCTGACTGTGCCTTCGTGATCTGCAAGAGCATCTGACATGATGCGCTCTAGGAAGATGTTGAAGAGTGTTGGAGAGAGTAGGCATCCTTGACGCACACCGATTGTTGTTCTGAACCAGTTCCCGATGACGCTGTTATGGAGGACTGCACTGGTAGCCTTGTCATACAGGCTTTTGATGACTTCTATAATTTTAGGGCTGATGTTGTACACTTTCATGGTTGCCCATAGAGCTGCATGCCAGACTCGGTCAAATGCCTTCTTGAAGTCTATGAACACATGATATAGATGTTGTTGGTGCTGTAGGTATTTCTCACAGATTATTCTGAGGTTGAAAATCTGTTCAGTGGTACTTCGCCCTGCCATGAATCCTGCTTGTTCTTCAGCTATGATTTGTTCAGCTTGTGGTTTCAACCTGTTGAGTATTATTTTCAGGAGGACCTTGCTGGGATGGCTGATGAGGCTGATGGTGCGGTAATTTTCACACTCCTGAAGATTACCTTTTTTGGGAAGAGTGATGACAAGCGACTGGGTCCATGGTGTAGGCCATTCCCCACTCTGCCAGATCTTGTTACAGATAATGGTGAGAGCATCAGTCATCGCTTCTCCTCCTGCTTGTAGCAGTTCCGCTGGTATGTTGTCCACTCCTGCTGACTTCCCTTTCTTCAGCGATTGCACTGCTGCCTCAACTTCTTCCCGGAGAATTGGGAGGATTTCTTCTTCTTCTCTGCTCTCGGGACATGCTAGAACTGATGGGTCTCCATTTGGTGTATGGTTGTAAAGGTCAGAGCAGTACTCTGTCCATCTGTCCAAGACTTCTTGTTCTTCTGTAAGGCAAATGCCAGACTTGCTTTGGATAGTGGAGACTTTGGGCTGTTTAACACTTGTCAGCCGCTTCACAGTCTGGTAGGCCTTCTTGCTGTTGTTCTTGTTCAGATTGTTCTCTATTTCCTGGCATTGATCTTCTATCCAGTTCTCCTTTGCTGTGCGCATGCCTTTTCGGATGTCATTGTTGATTTTTCGGTAGACATCAGCACCCTGTGAGGTGTTCTTTTTCTTTTTTAACTCTCTTCGTTTATCACACAGATCCAAAAGTTCAGGTGTGATCCACGGCTTCTTCTTTGGTCGGTGCTTGCCAAGGATCTCAGTGGCGGCATCTGTTACAGCTGAGTTGAAGGTATTGGTCATGGTGTTGACATCTACTTCGCCTGCCCCCAAAATAAGCAGTGGTGCAAATTTCCCTCCAATTGTGGCCTGAAATATTTTTGCCACCTCCGGGTCTTGCAGTTTGTCCAGGTCGAACTTCAGCCTAGTGCACTTTGCTGTATTTACTCTCTTCAAATGGAGCCGGAAAGACATCATCACGAGATCGTGGTCACTTCCAATGTCTGCTCCTGGAAAAGTGCGTGTCCTGCCAATGTTGATGCTTGATCTGAAGCGTTTCTTGACCATGATGTAGTCGATCTGGTTGTGATGTTCCCCGCCGGGACTGTGCCATGTCCATCGTCTGGATTTTTTGTGGAGACCAAGCGTGTTTGCCAGTACCAGATTGTTGTATCTGGCAAACTCCAATAGCCTCAGACCCCTGTCATTTGTCTCGTTGTTGCAGTGGGGTCCGCATGTGTCTCCCCAGTTGTGGTGCGCATCTTGGCCAACCTTGGCATTCCAGTCGCCTTGCACTATGACTATGTCCTTCTTCGGCACTTGGTCAAGGACCGCCTGTATATTTTCATAAAAATCCTCCACTTCGCTGTCTTCATAGTCTGATGTTGGGGCATAGGCCTGGATGATGGTAATGTTGAAAGGGGTTGCTCTCAGACGGATGGTAATGAGTCTACTGGAGACTGGGCGGCAACCCATGACAGTGGCTAGAATGTTCTTGTGGACCAAGAATCCAACGCCGTGTTCGTGCCTGTCATCTCTACCGCTGAAATAGAGCTTGTGGCCTTTGTCAGTCGTTGTTTCACCTAGGCCTTTCCAGCGCAGTTCGCTGATACCTAGAACGTTCCATCGATAGTGGTCCAGCTCGTGGGCCAGTTCTTCTAATTTTCCTTCCGCAGTTAGGGTCCTGACATTCCAGGTTCCTATGACGATGTTGTTTCTCGTGCGGATCTTGCTAATTTGTCCATCAGTAGCATACTTTTCACCTCCGTCCTGGTGGCCAACGGAAGGCGCGGTCCTTGTGTAGCCGGGCGACGACCGATCCGGCATGGAATTAGTGGATAGCCTCATCATGTGTTGTGTCTTGGGCAAAAAAGACCTGGCAGGGCCCAATCCTCTCCAGGCTGTTGGCCACAGCCGAAATCCACGAATACAGTGTGGCTCGCCTTGGCCCTGAGCACGTGGTCGTTGAACCTGTAGTAACGTGAGGTTCCTCACACACATATATATACATATATATATATACACACATATATATACACACACGTGCAATACATAAATTGTGATAGGTCAGTAGACGTTGTGCAAGCCGATCAGCGCTAGTGAGATCAAGGTAGCTACTACTGGGAAAACAAATGGGTTTTGAGGGCAATTTTGAAAGAAGGTACAGACGGCTTCTGGCGGAGTGAAAGAGGTAGTGAATTCCAGTTGACGGGAGCTTGGTAGGAGAAAGAGCGCTGACCGGCGGACACGAGTCTGGTTCGAGGCACTTTGAGTCTGAGGCGGTCGTCAGCAGAGCGGAGATTTCTTGATGGGCTGTACAGAGTGATTAGGTCAGACAGATAAACAGGAGCTATTCCGTGAATGCATTTGTATGTAAGGAGGTTGATCTTGTACTTAATGCGGTCTGCAACAGGAAGCCAATGTAGTTGTTTTAAGAGTGAATACAAATACAATACAGTGAATAGAATACAAACATCAGTATAAATTATCAACAAAATACATACATATAAAATGCCTACATTGCTAAATAATAACATCATAGGAAGCCATAGTGACCGCCTGGCAGAAAGCGTCCAATATTCCCAAGCTCATCCAACAGACCTCACACACAAATAAGGAGTCTTGTCCCGGAAGAGTTTTCAAGAAAAAATGTAGGTGACTGGTCTAGCGAAGAAGAAGATAGTATAGCAGATTGATAGAACAGAGCAGGAATGAGAAAGAGCAAATGAGAAAGACAGCTACAGTGGGAATTTAAAGCACTAAATTTCCAGTTTTGTTTTTGTTTGTTTGTTTATTATAGTCACACGACTCTTTCGCATATAGGTGACTACTGGACCGATTTATACTGACACCAGCGGAAAGTGAGGATACTATTTATACTGAAACCCCCGGCACCCCAACGGAGGTACCCTCGATGACATGAATGGTCTGGTACCTAAGTTAGGTAGAAAGTTCTAGCAATGTGTGTGCTGGAAGTCTTTGTGTTAATGGCCTGGTAGCACAATGAAGACTTTGCTGCTTTCTTATGCCGAAGGTCGCGGGCTCAGTTGGGACGAACTTACGTGCTTGAGGTACGAGACTTTCCAGGTCACTGAAGAGTTTTTGCGGATACTCCGGTTTCCTCCCTCCCTCCCTTCAATAATGGTTTTGGATGCTGTCTATCTAACATTTCCAAAATAAACTTCGATTCCATTTTCCGTCTTCTAAAATGATTTGCTTGTATACCAGCTGTTGGAGTGATGACTATGTGTTTTTTTTTTGTGTGTGTACGAATGTCTGTAACATGTGAGCGTGTATGTTGGTTATAAGTCGCCGCGCTTTGCGTCTGATTTATTATTATTATTATTATTATTATTATTATTATTATTATTATTATTATTATTATTATTATTATTATTATTATTGTTCCTATCCTATCCTATCATATCCTATCCCGTAGGTCGGAGGTCGTTGGGCCTGATGCTCTGGTGACGTGTCGTACCATCGGAGTTCCCGTTTTTTCACCACTGTGAACAAGTCATCGTATTGTCCAATGGCTTGTGGTGGTCTGTAGGACTTCGATGTTGGTGATGTGCTGGGTATTATTATTATTATTATTATTATTATTATTATTATTATTATTATTATTATTATTATTATTATTATTATTATTGTATGTACTACAGGGTGTGGGAGGCAGGTTTTGGGTGGAACAGCTCAGGGCCTTGTGTGACCATCTCAAAGAAAGGAGCATCCCCTTCTCATTGTGACGCCTGGAACCAACTGATGTGTATGAGGCCCAAGAGTAAGTTCATTTGATTGCTGATGAGTAGTTTTGGCCAATACTATTTATATGCGCAAAACAGCCACGCACGTGCACAGTGTCTACTATCGACCACGGAGACCTACAGTCTTGATTTTAAGTGAGCACGTTTTTAATCCCCTGCTGGACCAACGTGATAAATCAATGGTGCTCCGTAATTCTAGGCACAAACAGACACAGGATGACAGACAATACGATTCCGGTATATCCTTGTAAACTGCGCTTGCGCCGGTATAATTTAGCTGTATTTCATAACGAGCAGAAAGAGCGCACGTTATGGTTGTTGAAGAACACGGATGCTGAAACAAATCTGTACAAACTATAATAAACGGAAATCTACTGGCGTTTTCTTAACATGCCCCGAGAAAAGCTAACATGTCAAGAATATACAGTGCAAGCAGTAGGCCTATTACTCTAAAACACGCAGTAATATATTAGATATTTTATAACACACCTTGTGGCAGAAAGACAAATGAGACTTACATCTCTATTGCTAAAATACGTTAGAGGCGCAAATCTCGTATTCGTCCTTCTAGGTCTACCCGTTCAAACAACTGCCAACATTCGTGGTTCAAGCCCCGCAGTGGCAAAATCTATTTGATTCACACACAGTTTTGTCCAAGTGAATGTCTCCTGCACAAGAAATGCACGCAGTGTATGTTGGACGTTTAGTGCAAAATTCAGCTACTGAGTTAGTGTTCATGGTTGAGTGCTGTGTGTACAGATGTTCCCCTACTCTGTGACATTGACCAAGACTGGGTCCACATCAATGGCTCCTGCTTCAGAACGTACGACGACCTACGCACCTGGGATGACGCCAAGTAAGTAATTACGAGACAAAAAGGCATACGAGATGAGGCATAAGCCATAAGATGAAGCGCATAAGGCATAAGGCATAGGGCATGCCATAAGCTATAAGGCCATAAGACACAGGGAATAGTATTGTCCGTAATTAACATGGAAAAGTGCTTTCCGACAGTGCGAACTATCTCAGTCAAGTTTGTTTGTTTTTAAATTTCCACTTTAAACAGTAAGAAAGACTGTTTTCGTTGGTTCATTTGCTCTTTCCGTGTCGCCGAAGTGGCACGTTAACGAACCCAGCCATGTATGGCTACTGCTAGGGCGGGTGGCCGCATCAAACTAACCAACTAGGTAAACTACGTATGGTTCAAACCGCTGACCTGGCTTTACGTGTGCGCAGACACACAACAGGGACACTAACTAACTATAGTTAAATTAAGGATACCGCTACGCTATCGAGTATCTACTACCGCTTTGCTATCCAGGATTGGATCCACTTTCCTGGGCTAATGCCCCTACGGTCTACATTCATTAGATGCATCAGGGTAGCTCAAGTTATCCGGTAGGGGACGGGTGGAGGAAAAAGGACGGGCTTGACAGTGCAAGCTGCAACAATCTGGCCACTTTTGGGTGCCTTGAGTTTAATCCTTTTTTTTTTTGGGGGGGGGGAGGGGGGGGCAGTGCTTTTGATTTTGATTGGATTTTTGTTTTTGGGATTTTTTTGACACTCTATTGTCCCTTTTTATCGGGAAATTTGAGTAAATCTTTTTAGCTAGGATTTGCACTAAGATTAAACAAAATAATATTTTCATGTCAAATCAAGAATTGTTATAAAACGGTATTTTAGTTTTTAGATTCAGACTTCGTTCGGTCAAAACTGCACCAGATAAAATAAAAAGATCAAAGCAATTTAGGCACAATTATAAAACAGTTTACATTACATCCAGATTTCGTTCGGGAGGGTGGGAATGGCGTGGGGGTGTCAATGCCCATGAGCAGCTCTTTGAGCTGGTCAGTCCGTAAGGTTACAGAAGAACGGATGATGTTAATTGTTTATCGTGGTAACTGTCTTGTCCATCAGGTCTATGTGCGAGCTAGAGGCTGCGCAGTTGGCGACAGTGACGACCTTTGCCGAGCAAGCAGAGTTGTGGGACGAAGCCAGGACCCGGAGAATCGCCTACTGGACGGGGCTGCACGTGCAACAAGAAGTAATTATTGTTTGAAATTACGTTTGTTGTTGTTTTGTCCGTTTCAATGTTTCTTTCGTCGTTTGCATGCGTCTATGACTAATGAAAGCGACTAATTTCACTGTCTCCAGCCTTTGTTTAAATCTAGAACGCTGAGAGTGTCAGTGCATTATATGCTGACTTGTCTTCCTAATGGTTTTTGTATAACGCTTTTCCTCCCCCGTTGGGGTGCCGGGGGTTTCAGTATAAATAGTATCCCCACTTTCTGAAAATTTAGTGCTTTAAATTCCCACTGTCGCTGTCTTTCTCATTTGTTCTTTCTCATTCCTGCTCTGTTCTATCAATCTGCTATAAGCCTACTATCTTCTTCTTCGCTGGACCAGTCACCTACCTTTTTTCTTGAAACCTCTTCCGGGACAAGACTCCTTATTTGTGTATGAGGTCTGTTGGATCACCTTGGGAATATTGGACGCTAGGGCTTCTTATGATGTTATTATTTAGCAATGTAGGCATTTTATGTGTATGTATTTTGTTGATAGTTTATAATGATGTTTGTATTCTATTTTGTTTTTTGTAAACGGGGGTTCGATAAATTAGAGTACAGCCTCAGCGTCCCCTGCGTGGGATGTCTTTATTGTAAAGTGACTGGCTGGTGGAGAGCTTTCAGTTTTACCACTAGGGTTGTTTCAGCAGATCTTTTATGCGGATCAGGGGTTGTCCGGTCCTGATTTGGCTCGGAAGAGTCCGCTGGACCTAAAGCAATAATCATGTAATGTAATGTAATGTAATGTGCAGAATGGTGACATGCATCTCGCCTGGCTGAATGATACGGTGCCATCGCCTCCGTACGACAGTGCCGTTTCCTATTGGAAGAAGGAGGAGTCTGCTTCCAGGATGAGGTAAGGAAGGATTCCTTTTTCTCCATCTTCTTCTTTATCATCGTTGTCATCGTCATCTTCATATTCGGTATTATCTCCGTTATCGTCATTGTCGCCTCCTTTATCATCAGCTAGCAGAATCGGCAGAAAATAAGTCCCAGCATCATCATCGTCGTCGTCGTCATCATCATCATCATCATCATCATCATCATCATCATCATCATCATCATCATCATCATCATCATTTTCATCCTCATTCTGCAGCTTGTTCTTCTTCTCCTGGTGTTTTAAAACTAAAGACAAGGGTATCATTATACCACGTTTCCTCTGTCTCATTTCGCGGACAGAGCACGTAGATCGACAGCGAAGAGATTTCTCTCTCTCCTTTTTCTCGTCATAGTCAAGATAGGAGAGTGAGAAAATACAAATACAAATCGTACACTCAGACAAGAAGTTTGTGTTAAAAGTCAATATACACTCAAGCAAGAAGTTTGTGTTAAAAGTCAATATACACTCAAGCAAGAAGTTTGTGTTAAAAGTCAATAAACACTCAAGCAAGAAGTTTGTGTTAAAAGTCAATATACACACAAGCAAGAAGTTTGTGTTAAAAGTCAATATACACACAAGCAAGAAGTTTGTGTTAAAAGTCAATATACACACAAGCAAGAAGTTTGTGTTAAAAGTCAATATACACACAAGCAAGAAGTTTGTGTTAAAAGTCAATATACACACAAGCAAGAAGTTTGTGTTAAAAGTCAATATACACACAAGCAAGAAGTTTGTGTTAAAAGTCAATATACACACAAGCAAGAAGTTTGTGTTAAAAGTCAATATACACACAAGCAAGAAGTTTGTGTTAAAAGTCAATATACACACAAGCAAGAAGTTTGTGTTAAAAGTCAATATACACACAAGCAAGAAGTTTGTGTTAAAAGTCAATATACACACAAGCAAGAAGTTTGTGTTAAAAGTCAATATACACACAAGCAAGAAGTTTGTGTTAAAAGTCAATATACACACAAGCAAGAAGTTTGTGTTAAAAGTCAATATACACACAAGCAAGAAGTTTGTGTTAAAAGTCAATATACACACAAGCAAGAAGTTTGTGTTAAAAGTCAATATACACACAAGCAAGAAGTTTGTGTTAAAAGTCAATATACACACAAGCAAGAAGTTTGTGTTAAAAGTCAATATACACACAAGCAAGAAGTTTGTGTTAAAAGTCAATATACACACAAGCAAGAAGTTTGTGTTAAAAGTCAATATACACACAAGCAAGAAGTTTGTGTTCAAAGTCAATATACACACAAGCAAGAAGTTTGTGTTAAAAGTCAATATACAATCAAGCAAGAAGTTTGTGTTCAAAGTCAATATACACTCAGACAAGAAATGTGTGTTCAAAGTCAATATAGTCTACACTCAAACAAGAAGTTTGTGTTAAAAGTCAATATACACTCAGACAAGAAATTTGTGTTCAAAGTCAATATAGTCTACACTCAAACAAGAAGTTCGTGTTAAATGTCAACAAAACAAGAAGTTTGTGTTAAAAGTCAATATGCACTAAAGCAATAAGTTTGTGTTAAAAGTCAATATATTTCGGTACTAAAACCTTCCTCAAGACAAATTCAGGGACCACGTCGTCGTTTTGATGCCTCCTCGTACTTACTTCTTCAAAGGTCAACGTGTGATCATATTATTTTCCCCTTTACCAACAACTGGCCCGCTGGTGTCAGTATAAATCGGTCCAGTAGTCCTATATGCCTAAATGCGAAAGTGTCGTGTGACTATAATCTACAAACAAACTTCTTCAAAGTGAAGCGCAGCAGTTGTACTCCGTGGAGTAGGCAGTGTCTCCATGTCAGGCAGTAACATCGAAGCCTGTACAGGCAGTGCTTTAAACCCCGTTAACGGCCTGGAGTATTATTATAATAATAATAATAATAATAATAATAATAATAATAATAATAATAATAATAATAATAATAATAATAATAATAATAAATAAATAAATAAATAAATAAGTAAATAAGTAAATAAATAAATAATGTAAATTAAAAAAATCAAAATTTAAATAAAATTTTAAAAACTAACCTGAGACACTGCGCCCTTACTCCTGCGGATGAAAGGTATAAACTGAGGTCTAGTCTGTGCACCCACGTATTCCATTACATGGACTATAAAGATCCTGACGCTCATGTCCTAGGCGGGGGAGTGCGGGCTACACAAATACACCCAGCATGCACTATGCTAGGTCTCTTCTCCCAATTCATGGTCGCCCGGGATTGTGCTCAGTCGTCTGGGCGTGAAACTATGCACCCAAAGGCTGCAAGTGGGCGCCTCTGGAAGCTTGAGTTAGATCCTGTATCGACCAGCTCCTTGAGCAGCTCTTGAGCTGGAAAAGCGCTATATAAAAGTTATAAGATAAAGAAATAGTTTTGTTTTTTTTAAATAAGTGAAATAAAATGGGTTTTTTTGTGCACAGTCTTGGAAAGAGCATGGCGATCGACGGGGAGGTCATGACGAGGCTATATTCCTGGTACCTTGACAGCACCACATCCTTGCACGGCTACGCCTGTCAGAAACCAGAAGGTCAGTGTGTATCATAATCCCCTGTCCGTCTCCTAATAGAGACTTTCCTTTTACTCCACATAAATGTGTATTGGTCGGCTTGAGTTAGATCCTGTGTCGGCCTGCGCCTTGAGCGGTTCTTGGATGAGACAAGTGAGCGTGTATGTTGGTATAAATCTCCGCGCTTTGAGCCTGATTGATTTGGGGAAAGGCGCGTATATAGCATCCTGTATTATTATTATTACTATTATTATTATTATTATTATTATTATTATTATTATTATTATTATTATTATTATTATTATATTATTATTATTATTATTATTATTTTTATTATTATTATAAAAGTAATAAGATAAACAAATAGTTTGTTTTTTAATAAGTGAAACAAAATGCTTTCTTTGGTGCACAGTGTTGGAAAGAGCATGGCGATCGACGGGGAGGTCATGACGAGGCTATATTCCTGGTTCCTTGACAGCACCACATCCTTGCACGGTTACGCCTGTCAGAAACCAGAAGGTCAGTGTGTATCATAATCCCCTGTCCGTCTCCTAATAGAGACTTTCCTTTTACTTGGAACTTTGTCCTTATATTAGCAAAATCACATATAATTAAAGCATGAAACAAGGTTCATAGCCCAGGGGACATTTTAGCCAAAAAAAGGGAAAAAGGGGGGATGGGGAATTACAGACGTTGAATACTCCACATACACGTGTATCGGGCGGCTTGACTTAGATCCTGTGTCGGCCTGCGCCTTGAGCGGTTCTTGAGCTGGAAAAGCGCTATATAAATGTTATTAAATATAATAATTACAATAGGTTGTTGTTGTTGTATCAAGTTTTATTCGTCAGATTAACATAAGTTGTACTGATGATTACAATAAGAAGTAACGGTGTCTAAAACATAGAAACGTGCATGTTGGTTACAGATCGCCGCGCTTTGAGTCTGATTTAGGAATAAAGCGCGTTTCTTATTATTATTATTATTATTATTTTTTATTTTATTCTATTTTATTTATTTATATTTTTTTTAAGGTATGGGCAATTCATTCTCGTAAGTCTTGAGCCTTAACCATCGCCAAATCAGCTGGTTAAAAGGCCACGATGACTTTCAAATCAACCGATCAATTTGTTATTCAGTCAATCAGTTGATCAAGTTATATGCCTCATTTTACCAGGCGTGTGCGAGGACGGGTGGGTAATACACCAAACTCGTTGCTTCAAGTCTTACTACCGCGCTGTCAGTTGGTTCAAAGCCCACGACGTCTGTAAGGCCCTCGGCGCCCAGCTCATCAACCTCGCCTCGTGAGTTTGTAATTGATTGTTTAGATGTGAGCGATGATGATGATGATGATGATGATGATGATGATGATGATGATGATGATGATGATGATTATAATGTGGATAATGATGATGATGATGATGATGATGATGTGAATGATGTGGATGAGGAGGAGGAGGAGGACATAGAAACTATAGACGACGACGACGACGACGATGATGATGATGATGATGATGATGATGATGATGATGATGATGATGATGATGATGATGATGATGATGATGATGATGATGATGATGATTTCAGGCCGTCAGACGCTGCCTTTTTCCAGCCGTTCATTGGACAGATGCACAATGTAGGCATCGACAGCTTCTGGATTGGGATCAGTGGTACGTTAGTCTCACCTTGAGGGAATGGGTCCAGTAAGACAGGACTATCCACTAAATACCCATCTTTCAAAACTATGTGTCCTCTGGGACCCAAATCCTCGTCATGTAGGGTTAGACCCCTCTTCGAAAAGTATGGATAGTGTTCGACCCACATTATCCTTGGGTGTTCAGCCCAAAGCCTGGTCCCGGTTTTGGTTTAATCGACTTCTCAGTTGACATATTGTGCATGTTACCGTTACCCCTCTAATGGTATGGAACGTCAAATGCGCATGCAACTGCACGCGACAATGCACACGCAATTGCACGCCCATCTAGTAGCTGATTGTCGAAAACTTTGACGCCAAACTGAGCAGGCGCAAGTGCACACGAGATTGAACGCCGGATGTTGTTAATGCAGAAGAACATGGAACGGGAAAAGCGTCGGAAAACGCGCTTAGCTATTAGAAGCTTTGCATTGTGGCCATATTGAAAACCGTGGTGAGCGTGATGGGAGATAATTCTCATATTATTTACAGGCAAACCAAAGTAAATTATTATAACATCTATTTGGGTGGGGGAGAGGAGGGCGGGGAGGGGGAGAAGGGTTGGAGGCAGGGAATGTCGTGGGTGGCGAGGTTACATTATAAATTAGTTGTCAAATTACAGTTATTTGGTTAAAGGAAGGTGAGTAGGTACTAGGTACGACTGGAATGCGAGTTTCCCTGCCAGCATTAACCATGATCAAATCCCAATATATTACATTTTCACTAAAGCGGTTATTATTAACGTTAGTCTATAATTATAAATACGAATAAATTACATTGTCACTAAAGCGGTTATTATTTACATTATTGCAACTCTTATCACATAAAGGCGAAAATGAATTAAAATCGCCACATATTATCCACTGTTCAGAATTGTCAAAAGAACGTGACTGTTAATTTTGTCCGTACCTTTTGAATAATATATAGATAAAATATTCACGCGCAATTCTTGATTCATTTTTAATTTAACT
>CM072525.1:19986792-20004292 GCA_036898135.1 Oncomelania hupensis
AGAATATCGACCGAACAAAACATTGTTCAAAGCTTTTCTAGCTACAACATAGCACGACAGCAAAGGGAAATATATTCTATCATTGCACACTTCGTGGGCAAAACACAATGTTCCTATAAGTATCCTGTGCGTCTCAATCGTAACAGACCTATTACTGAGAATTGTACCTACCGTGGGATTGCCGGGGTTTCTGTGTAAACAGTATCCCCCCTCCCCCCTCCCCCACTTTCTGGAAATGTCGTGCTTTAAATTCCCACTGTCGCTGTATTTCCCCTTTGTTATTTCTCATTCTTATTCCGTTCTATCGATCTACTATACTATTTTCTTCGCTAGATCAGTTACCTTTCTTTTTTTCTTGAAAATTCTTCCAAAACTCTTCATTTGTGTTTGACGTCTATTGGGTCAGCTTGGGAACATTTGAAGCTTTCTGCCAAATGGTCACTATGGCTTTATATGATATTATTATTTAGCCATGTAGATATTTTATATGGATGTGTTTAGTTAATATTTTATTATGATTTTTATATTCTATTTGGTTTTTTTGTAAACGGGGGTTCGACAAATTAGAGTATAACCTCAGCGTCCCCTTCGTGGGATGCCTTTATTGTAAAGTGACTGCTGATGGAGTGCCGTCAGTGTTACCGTTAGGGTTGTTTCAGCAGATCTTTCATATGGAACAGGGGGTGGCTCCATTTTTCAACCAAGTTATGATCCTAGTTTTGTGATACTGATTCGGCTCTTTGCAGTCCTCTGGACCCTGTAAGCAATGAATGCCTAACTGAGAACTGTGTGTTTTGTTTCAATGAAGATTTTCACTTTAATATTTACAATACAGTGCAAAACTATTTATTTATTAATTTATTTCACATTACTATTTAAAATACAGTGCAAAATTATATTCTTAAAATTATTTATTTATTTATTTTAATTGTTTTAGGGTCAGGTTTTAAAGGAAGTCTTTTAGTGATTTCTCTTGTTAGTATGTTGCATTTGCTTCCCTTGTTACTTTCACTTTCGCTTTCTCTCTCGCTGTCAGGGCTGGCCAGCAGTAAGTCAGTGAGTCAGGTTTGGATCGGGGCAGTGGATGGGCAGTTAGAGGGCCGCTGGTACTGGACTGACTCCTCGCCGTTCTCCTTCATCAACTGGAGCCCAGGTCTGTGGCGGTGACGATGATACTGATGATGTTGATGATGTTGGTGATGCTGCTGCTGCAGTGCTGCTGCTGCTGATGATGATGATGATGAAAAACATGATGATAAATGATGATAGTGTTGACGACTGCTACTACAATGACGACGACGACGGTGATGACGACGGCGACGATGATGACGACGACGATGATGATGATGATGATGATGATGATGATGATGATGATGATGATGATGATGGTGACGACGATGATAATGACGACGACGACGATGATGATGATGATGATGATGATGATGATGATGATGATGATGATGATGATGATGATGATGATGATGATGATGATGATGATGATGATTGACAGGAGAACCTAACAACATCAACACTAACTCTACTGACGAGGATTGTGCTATTATGGTTATCTCCTCTTTCCTGTGGTTTGACGTCAGCTGCTCGCAGCAAAACGCCTACGTATGTAAAAAGACAGGTAAACATTATGTGCCGCTATATTTATCTATTAAGTAATTCATTATTTTATTTATTCATTGGTTAGTTGGTTGCATAGTTTGTTGACCGATGCTCTAGACTTATGACCTAGACGGGTGTGCGTCAGCCACACAAATACACAGCAAGCTTGAGGTCGTCGCCCAGCATTGTGCTCAGTTGTCTGGGCGCCTGAGCCAGAGAGTGCGCGCCTGGGGTGGCTTGAGTTAGATCTATTGTTTCGGCCAGCGCCTTGAGCTCCTCTTGAGCTGGAAAAGCGCTGACTGTTAACACCCTTTTTAGTCGCATCAAGGGATGTTTTATCAGCTGATTTCTTGTGTCTCTAATGGGCATGTTGGTGATGAGGAGGAGAAGAAAAAGAAGGAAGAAGAATAAGAAGAAGGGCAGGAGAACGATGATGACGATGATGATGATGACGATGGTGATGATGTTTATGATGATTATGTTGACGATGATGTTGACGACGATGATGATGATGATGATGATGATGATGATGATGATGATGATGATGATGATGATGTTTATGATGTTTATGATGTTTATGATGATTGTGATGTTTATGATGGTTATGTTGACGATGATGTTGATGATGATGATGATAATGTTGTTGTTGATAATGATAATGATGAGATGATGATGATGATGACGATGATGATGATGATGATGGTGATGATTGTGATGAGGATGAGAAAAAGGAGATTATTGATTGTTTACTTAATAACGTCATTGGCTGATTGTGTTCCAGCCAGCTCATATACAACTACCACTATGGCGACGCATTCATCGCTGCAACGTACGTATTGCTTCATGACGTCACGCTACTACTACTCCCATCTCTTCTATTATCACCCCCATTACTGCCATCACCGTCTTCGTTACCTTAGCAGCACTACTGTCACAGTCTCTAACACCTTCTACCACCGTCACTCCCCCACCATCGTCATCGTCAGCAGCCCTCAATGTCATCGTCGCTGCTGCTACAATCACCATCATTATTATTATAACCGCCACCGCCACCACCACAATCATCATTATCATCAACCATCGTCCATATCATCATCGCTGCCACCGTCATTATCATCATCATGACATCGTCATCACCATCACCATCACCTTCATCATCATCATCATCATCATCATCATCATCATCATCATCATCATCATCATCATCATCATCATCATCGTCGTCGTCACCGTCATCATCATGTAGTTACTGTTAATTTTATTGAATTAAATTCATTCATTCATTATTATTGTTGTTGTTATTATTATTATTATTATTATTATTATTATTATTATTATTATTATTATTATTATTATTATTATTATTATTATTATTATTATTATTATTATTATTATTGTTGTTGTTGTTGTTATTATTATTATTATTATTATTATTATTATTATTATTATTATTATTATTATTATTATTATTATTATTATTATTATTATTATTATTGTTGTTATTATTATTATTATTATTATTATTATTATTATTATTATTATTATTTAAAATTAATAATATTTTTATTTTTATATATTTTTAATTCCTTTCTTTTTTCTTATTAATTTTTTAAAACTGTATTTATTTACCTTTTGTTTATTTATTGTTTGTTGTCTACAATCACATTGTTGTGAACAGACATAAAATAAAATTTTTTAATGGAATTGAATTCAATTGTTTTAAAATATAATTATGGGACTCTTTCGATTATTCAATTTTTTTTAAATTTATTTAGTAGTTAGTTTTACCAGAGATTGTATTAGGAGAGATGGGACACTCATTCTTAAGTCGCATGTGGTCGATGACATGGATTACCCTTCCTGACTCCGTGATTCTCGTCTATCAGCCTGTTACGATTGAGACGCGCACGATAATTCCGATCATTTTATTTTACAAAGCATGCGATGATAGCGTGTATTTACCTTTGATTTGATTCTGCTCTGTTTCTAGAACAAACTTTGTATAATGTTGACAATTTTCCTGAAATTACTTGTATATTATTGGTCGAATTGTCCCGATCTTACGGGTAACACCTGGGCAATTCTTCTAAACTGAGGATTGTTCTATGACGTAAGACAGTGCGTAGTTCCGGTAACGAGTTTTATTTTTGTATGGGTGTTACTGCGTCATTCTGGAATGTTCGAAGCTTTTGTGCATTAGTTGAGAAACTTTATAAGTAATGCATTGCCTGCTTGCGACTAGTGAATGTTGAAGTTATTTTCGGAAAGCTATCTAGCATGCAATTGTTGATGTTTGCAGAATAAAGTTGGAAAACTTTATACGACGACTCCTGCCATGCTGCTGAGTGAACAGGCTGCGTGGATAAACGAATCCGAGTTACTCATATCAAGATTCAAGCATCGGAGCTGAATCGACCTTTGATAATACGTATAATACCGCCCTTAAACACAGTGCAATGTGATCATATTGTTTCTCTCAAACTACTGATCAGATTAATGTGAACCTTGGTGTGCATGTGGCAGGCGATGAGTTTAAAGTGAAAAATAAGTTTGGTAACTCTCATTTCATAATTGTCCCTTGAGACCATTTCTTTGCATTTAATTTTTCTTTAGGCAAGCGATCCCTATTTATCAGATTTAGATTTTTAGATTTTAATGCTTTATTGTCCCTTTTTATCGGGAAATTCTGGGCCGCCTCCCCTGTGGAAGGCGTAGTCGCAGCCTGTGGCGCGCCCAAACCCAACCTACCTAACATTAGTTGTGATGTTTTAAAATTTAGAAATTCTTTAAATTTTTGAATTTTTTTTTTGTTGAAATTTTGCTGTGGGAGCAAACCGAAGTACCCGGAGGAAACCCCCGAGACGTTGCCCGAGTCGAAAGCAAATAATATTCGGAGAAACATAACGCCCAGATGCAGGATCGAACCCACACCTGTCAGCGCCATTGGTTTCTGGCCTGTGGACAAGGCAAGTTAGTCCCGCCTTAGCCCACTTGGCCACAACGTTCGCTAGCAGAAATTCACGTGAAGTTATAGATTTTTTAATGTGCCCGGTAGTGAACATTTATGCAGCCAAGATCATTTATGTAGTCTATGCAGAACTGTGTGGGGTGTGGGATAGTTGGGGGAGGGGGGGAGGAAGAGAGAGGGGAGCGCAAATGTCTGATAGAGGCTCTACAATTGAACCATGTGGCTCAGCAAAAAGGTCCTAGCATGCTGCTCTGTCTATCACCCCAAGAAAAACGAGATATATATATATATATATATATATATATATATATATATATATATATATATATATATATATATATAGAGAGAGAGAGAGAGAGAGAGAGAGAGAGAGAGAGAGAGAGAGAGAGAGAGAGAGAGAGAGAGAGAGAGAGAGAGAGGGAGGGAGGGAGAGAACAGTTAGAATTTATTTCCAATATAGTCCAACGTCTGTTACGAGACCAGATGGTTTATAAAAACAAACACGTTATAAAGAGTATGCACACAAAGAGTCAAATATGCCTACAGTTATTACATAGAATCATTCAAAAACAATATGCACGATTAAAGTAGAATATCGGTACCCAAGAAGGCGAGGCAAATTAACTATCATGAACTAGCATGATCCCATCGTCTTAAGGCCTTACACAAATGTAGCGCCAAATTACACGAAGTGTTTACATTCCTTGATCTTAACAGCATGCAAGTTTAAACTTGGATGGGTGTCTAAAGAACTTTGGAGGAATACGCTCATGTCTTAAATCTTGAAGAGCATAGCAACACAGCACAAAGTGAACTTTGTCTTCTACAGAAGACATACTTAAACGACATACATTATTCACAGTGCTAGTGCGGTATCTGTGAGAATGCACAGCAATGTATACACCAAGTCTAAATTTTGCCAGAGCCTTCAAAACATGCCTATTAATTGATACAGAAAGGTAGTCTACACTTCTTCTAAACAAACGTTGTTTTAAACGTACAATAAGCCTCGAACCTGTCCTATCCTATCCTATCCTATCCCGTAACTCGGAGGTCGTAGGGGCACCACAGATGATCGTTTAACCAGCGTAGTACTACTCCATCTTTCCCTGTCCTCAGCAACTCTGATTGTTTCGCTCAGTGTCAAACCAGTCCATTCTAAAATGTTGTCCTCCCACCTCTTTTTCGGTCTCTGTCTTCTTCTACCACCTTGCACCGTGCCTTGCAGGATGGTCTTTGCAAGGTCTGATGATCTGGTGACGTGGCCATACCATCGGAGTTTCCGTTTTTTCACCACTGTGAGCAGGTCATCGTGTTGTCCAATGGCTTGTGTGATGGTCTGTCGGACTTCGTCTTGGTGATGTGCTGGGTATAGGAAATGCCCAGAAGTCTTCTGTAGAACCTCATCTCCATGCTTTGTATTCTTCGTTGGAGATCTGCTGTGAGGGTCCATGTTTCGCAAGCATATAGGAAGATGGAGATGACAAGGGAGCGCAGCAGCCTTACCTTGGAATGTAGACTGATGGTCCTGTCTTTCCAAATTGGTCACTAGGGCTTCCTATGATGTTATTATTTATCAATGCTTTAGCAATAATTTTCAAACCTGTCACTAGTTTGAATATGGTTATTCCAGTATTGCCAACGGCAGTCAATGATTCTCTGCTTCAAACAAGACAAAAAAAGAGTGTACACATCCAACACCCTGATTTAGCCAGACATAATATTGAAAGCCATATGATTCAGACATAATCTAATATTTGTTGCCAAAGTACTTTTACCTCTGCTATCTAAGTGTTGCAACATCACATATGCTTTATAAAGTAGCCTGTTTGCTTTTTTTTTCTAGTTAATTTTAGCCAAAAGATTATACAACGTACATAAGAATTTAAATAGATCGGGTAACGTCCACATTCCCCGTATACTAAATCATTGGGAGTACGTCTGTCAACACTAAGAAATAGTTTCAGAGCTAAACAATGCACTTTTTCCACAACTGTTGACTAAGTCAGACCCCACACTTCAGCACCATTTTGAACAATAAATTGAACTTGGGCATCAAATAGTTTAATAAAAACATGGACAGATGCTTTATTAAATTTAGAGAAATTACTTAAAATACGTAATACAGCACGTTTTTGCTCTAGAAACCAGGTCATGACAAGCAAAATTAAAACTCAGCTTAGTGGAAAAATATAGACCAAGATATTTATATGAATTTACTACTTCCATTTTCTGAGCACCAAAATACCATTTTTCACCAGCCGTTAAATACTCACCCTTTCGAGAAAAAAACAACAACAATACCACTCTTACCCATACCGGAATATTTCTGCCACCTCCGGGTCTTGCAGTTTGTCAACATCGAACGTCAATCTGGTGCACTTTTCTGTATTTACTCTCTTCAAGTGGAGTCAGAAAGCATCATCACGAGATTGTGGTCACTTCCGATGTTTGCTCTTGGAAAAGTGGATGTCCTGCCAATGTTGACGCGTGATCTGAAGCGTTTCTTGACCATCTTATTCTACATGCACTTATGAATTCATTGTAATGTAAAGTTTTAAAAATACTATTTCTTTAATACAGCGGTGCAACTAAACTACAGTATAGAGCCAACTAGACGTAAACCAGTGTGTTCAGTTAAGTTCCTCCACAGCAATCTTATTCTACTCCAAGTTTTTCCGTCTGCAAAACTGTTTCCTTACTGTGAACCTGAAAAAGTGACGTGGACTACATTATACTGCCCACAAAATGAATTACAATTACACACAAAACAAGTTTAAAAACACAATACACCCACTGAATGTCCGTCGTCTTTTCTTGCTTGAAAACTCGACTGAATTCCAATAGCTCGTGGCAAATCTAAATAGTTTACTATAATTACCCTTTTTTACCAAAAAGCCCCCAAAACTGCAAAACTTTAATGTAATGAAGTTGTTTCTATTCCATTTAAAACTTTTTTCCTGAAAAATCTCATCAGTTGGATCTGTACTACGTCTGTAAAAGTTTAGATCTGATCAAAAGATCTATTACCTGTTTATTCAGGGATTTTAGAATAGGCCTGATCGAAGTGAACAGTTTTAGAACCCTCCAATCACCAGATCATCAAGAATATTGAAATCGGCAATAGGCCTAATCATAACTGACGGCTCTACTCTGCACTAAATCTCTCGTTCAATGCACTGTGCTAAAAACCTTGTTATCACTGGATTTTGAGAAGAAAAATCATCCGGATTTATCTTGGTTTGTTCTTTGGAAACCGTTGAAACGACTTTCATTTACAGTCAAAATTATATCGGGAGTTGTGGCACTTGTTTGCGCTACAATGTTATCCACCATTCCGCGATCACGCCATGTATTCATTGTCGTCAGGGAGTCAGGGAAAGTCTCTCCGCCGACAAGTCCTAGAACTGACGTAAAGAAATGTCGTTAGTGTCCCATCTCGATCTCTTACAAAATCTCTGGTTTTGCCTACCCATCTGTCTGTCTACCTGTCTGTAAATTTGTTTATTTATTTATATATATATATATTTATTGATTTCATAGCCGGACAGCAGTGGACCTGCCCTCGGGATTACCTCATGAATAACTACTACTGTTATCGTGTGGGGGCCGGCTCAGTGTCGTGGTCAGCTGCCAAGCAGACGTGTAGAGGAGAGGGGGCAGAGCTGGCCAGCATAGCGGATGGTTCAGAAAACCAATTCATTTTGGCTTCCATCCCTCATGGTAAGTATAGCGCGTGGTTTCCTTACAATCCCTTTGTAAATGACCATGCTAAGAAATACGAAAGGGAAACAACTTTGACCGACTTGCCGTCGTGTTGCTTCAGAGCTCTCTAACGTTGAGGCGGACATCCTTTGCAAACGAACACAGTTTCTCGCCTATAATTTCTGCTCTACCGAAAGGTTGATTTCAGTTGCAACCCTAGCTAGCTCAGCTAGTGCGGCCTTGTACTGCCAGGCAACCATCATTTCCCCTTTCCCGAAGAAAAGCTTGCATCTTGGGGTAGCTTTTATTGTGTTCTGAGAAGAGATAGTTGGCTGTTTTATTAACGTCTTTTTTCACCAAGATGATAAAGAGAAGAAATGTCCACCCGGATAACTCGAGGTAACTAAAAACAAAACAAAATGACTAGTTACCTCCCATTTGCCAAAGCGGTCTATTAGTTAACCAAGTCGAAGATTTTGTTGTAGCAGTTGCTGTTTTTAGCGAACATGGGTTTACCCTAACATTGACATTGTTGTTGTTACATTAAACAATTGGTTGTTATTTATTATAGTTGAACGTTCTTATAAGGCTCAATAGCTGCCCAAGGCGCTTGGCCGTTGGATGTGATAAAGCAGTTGCGTCCTTTATCAGTAAAGCAGTTGCGCCCCTTTACCATTACGCAGTTGCGCCCCTTTACTATTGAGTCATTGCTTCCCTGTGCCTTTACCGTTACGCTGTTGCGTGCCTCTACTTTGACCATTATTCAGTAACGTGTGACAACGCCCACGGAGCGGATGGGGAGTGCGAACACTGGGCCGAACAGGGAGAGTGCGAGAAGAATCCAGCGTGGATGGAGCACAACTGCCAGTCTGCCTGCCAGGTCTGCCACCGCCCCTGCCTAGACAGGTTCAATCCCCACCAGTGTCAGGGATGGGCGAGCGTAGGCGAATGTCGCAACAACCCGGTCTGGATGGCCACCTACTGTTCCAGGTCTTGCACAACCTGTGACGGAGGTAGCTTAATTATAAACGTCGTATCTGCATGATGGAAAAACGGGCATGCTGGCATGAAGACAACGCTATTTTCTGCATGTGGAAGTAGACACGATTTACAAGATCATGTGGGGGGCTTCTGTATGGATTGTTAAGCCTACTTGGGACGTGCGACGCTTGTAAATTCCACTATGAGAACTCATTTTTTTCTGCTTAGAATACTTTCAATAGCCTTTATACGTTGGAGATTACTTTCATTGGTATGAATATCCCTTCCACAGTGGATATAACTTTTACAGGTTTCACGACAGTATCGGAGGTCTATTTCGCTTCAATGTAGATTACTTTGAGAATCCTCTCTGCGATGGAGATGGCTTATATTACGCAGAAAATTAAAAAAAGTCATCGTAGAAGTGGACAACTTTTAGAATCGCATGAATGTGTCTGTATATTGACTACTTCTTTCTTACTCCAGTACTACTAACGCTATTGCACCAGGAATTGCCACGCATGTAATGGAGAAGCGAGGAGTTTGGGGGACGAGGGCGGGAGAAACAAGAATACTTATTTTGCATGGCGACAAACTAAAAAAAAAAAAAAAAAACAATAAAACTTAAATGATGCAAACATATGTTTCAGTATCACTGCATTTCAGCTGGATGTCGACTGACTGTGATCGAAATTCAACGCTAGTCTACACCATTTGGATGAAGGAAACATTGCACGGGCTTTATGGTTGACTTTTAAATGATATGTATATGCCATAGCAGCGAGAGTTTAGATGGTAACATCTTTGAAATGGTTAAACAGGTCCAATGGAATAAAACTTGGCAGCGCGTCCAGTCTTAGAATAATCTTCCATGGCCAACTGATAGACCGAAAACAATAATACCAGTAAGATTTAGATTGTGTGTGTTTTTTTTTTTGTACAAAAATAAATGTATATCGGTATGTTCCTCTTAGGTATTACTGCAGGAGCTGTGTGGTTGGGACTATATGAAAGCAGAAGCGGGGTCGGCTACTCGTGGTCGGACAACACTCTTGTTACCTTTACCAACTGGCGTGTCAACATGCCCCATGCCCTCCCTGGCGCCTCGTCCTGCGTCATGATGACCAAGGTCCGAGTTATATAATTAGATTGTTAGTTTTAAGTAGTTGGTTAGTTACAGGCCTATTTAGTTCTTTTGTCTGTATGCATGTTTGCTGTACGTGTATGTTTAGTGTGTGGTTACGTGTGCGTTTGCACGAGTCTTTATATACAACAATACAATACGACACATCTTATTACCAAGCGTAGATCTTTGTAGTATAAATCAAAAAGCACATTTAAAGCAGAATGTGTTAAATAGGTTGCTGAGGACAGAGAAAGATGGAGTACGCTGGTTAAACGATCATCTGTGGTGCCCCAACGACCTCCGAGTTACGGGATAGGATAGGATAGGATAGGATAAGTGTTAAATGAACAAACATGACAATCAACCCTTAATAATGTAATATCATAAGGAATAAGTATCTAAGTCACCCTTAATAATGTAATATCATAAGGAATAAGTATCTAAGTCACCCTTAATAATGTAATAATAATATCATAAGGAATAAGTATCTAAGTAACAGTCGATCGGTCTGTCTACTTGCTTCATTAAATGTTTGCCACGTTTTGTTTTCAGGACAGCGGAGATTGGGTGAATGCCCCGTGTGATGGCTTCGGAGGCTATGTGTGCAAGACAGCTGCCGTCGCTGCCGCCACCACCACCCTCTCACCTGGCAACATAGGATGTCCTAAGGTAAGTTATATCATCATCATCATCATCATCATCATCATCATCATCATCATCATCATCTCCTCCTTCTACATCTCTTTAAATTTTGAATATGCAAATTTCTGTTTCGATATTTCGGATGCAACGCTTTATTTTAGTTCGGTAATCCTCCTCCTCCTCCTCCTCCTCCTTCTTCTTCTTCTTCTTCTTCTTCTTCTTCTTTTTCTTCCTCTGTGGCATCAAGCACAGTTTTCAATATTGTTTAAAGAACCGTTCAGTCACAATTTTCAGACACTGTAGTTTGCCTTTACATTCGATTATAATATCTTTCCGATTACCTTATGTTGAAGAGTCGAGGGCACATGCAACATATTTTCCTGTACTACGTTTAAAGTTGCTTTTGCTTTAGACGGTAATTGTCTTACGTGTTACAGTAAGTGATCGCAAGACTTATTTGTCTAACAGGTATGAGGGTGTAAAGCAAGGTGGTTACTTTTTCACACATCTCTTTTCTCCCCGCATCATGCAGAGCCCCTTTTTACCAATCGTATTGATGATGATGATGATGATGATGATGATGATGATGATGATGATGATGATGATGATGATGATGATGATGATGATGATGATGAGAAGGAGGAGGAGTAGGAGGAGGAGGAGGATTATGATGAGGATGATGATGATGATGAGGAGGAGGAGAGGGATCATTGTGATGGTTTCGTATTTTTTATAGAACGCAGTGGGTTATGGTTCGTACTGCTACATAGTCAATACACAAGCTTCCAACTGGTCTGCCGCAGAACAATTCTGTTCTACGGCAAGGACACTATATGGTCATCTGGCTGTCATTAACTCGCTGTGAGTCTTTATTTACTATTTTCATTATCTTTGTTATTCTTATTGTCGTCGTCGTAGTAATCATCAGAATGCTTAACAGCATGGTTGTCGTCAAAATCATTATTATTATGATCATTTTTGTCAACATCACAATAATCTATCCTATCCTATCCTACCCGTAACTCGATGATCGTTTAACCAACGTACTCAATCCTTCTCTTTTCTCAGCAACCCTCATGGCTTCGCTCAGTGTCACGCCAGTCCATTCTCGAATGTTGTCCTCCCACCTCTTTTTCTGTCTTCCTCTTTCTTTTGACTCCTTGCGCTGTGCCTTGCAGGATGGGCTTTGCAAGGACTGATGTTCTGGTGACGTGGCCATACCATCGGGGTTTCTGTTTCTTCACCACTGTGAGCATGTCATCATGTTGTCCAATGGCTTGTGTGATGGTCTGTCGAACTTCGTCGTTGGTGATGTGCTGGGTATATGAAATGCCCAGAAGTCTTCTGTAGCACCTCATCTCCATGCTTAGTATTCTTCGTTGTAGGCCTGCTGTGAGGGTCCATGTTTCGCAAGAGTTTAGGAAAATCGAGATGACAAGGAAACGCAGCAACCTTACCGTGGAGTGTAGACTGATGGTCCTGTCTTTCCAAAGGGGCTTCAACCTTGCCAGGGCAGCAGTTGTTTGTGCGATCCTGGAGAGGACTTCCTGTCTGGACCCATTGTCTGATACAATTGCTCCTAAATATTTGAAGCTGTGAACCGTGTTGAAGGATTGGCCTTGGGCTTTGATGTCCGTGTTGATGCCGTTGGTGTTGTTGGTCATCATTTTGGTCTTCTCTGCACTTATTTTCTTTCCAAAAGGCATATACTGAAGAAAGTGAAAAAACTGAAGGATATTGAAGCGTGTTGGAGAAAGTAGGTATCCTTGACGCACGCCGATTGTTGTTCTGCACAATTTCCCGATAGCGGTGTTGTGGAGGACTGCATTGGTAGCCTTGTCATACAGGCTCTCGATGACGTAAATGATGTTGGGGCTGATGTTGTATAATCTCATGGTTTCCCACAGAGCTGGTTGCCCACAGAGCTTCATGCCACACTCGGTCAAACGCTTTCTTGAATTCTACAAAGACATGATATAGATGTTGTTGGTGCTGTAGGTATTTTTCACAGATTATTCTGAGGTTGAAAATCTGCTCAGTGGTACTTCGTCTTGCCCTGAATCCTGCTTGTTCTTCAGCTATGATTTCAGTCGTTAGATTAACGTCCCCGGACACAGTGCGTATAGGGGACTGCTATGATTAAGATTTCTTCAGCTTGGGGTTTCATAATCTGGCTGCAGCATAAGCAGTACTTGAAGAAGGCCCCCTCCCTCCACCCCCTGTGGAGGTAAAGGGGGTTTCTGTATACATAGTATCCCCACTTTCTGGAAATTTAGTGCTTTAAATTCCCATTGTCGCCGTCTTTCTCCTTTGTTCTTTCTCCATCCTTCTGTTCTATCAATCTGCTATACAATCTTCTTCGCTAGACCAGTTCCTCATTTTTGTATGAGATATGTTGGGACACCTTGAGAATATTGGACCCTTTCTGCCACATGGTCACTATGGCTTCCTGTGATATTATTTAGCAATGTAAACATTTTAAATATATGTGCTTTGTTGGTATTTTATTTTGATGCTTTTATTCTATTTTGGTTTTATAAACGGGGGTTCGATAAATTAGAAGAAAGCCTCAGCGTCCCCTTGGGTAAGATGCCTTTATTGTAAAGTGACCGGCTTGTGGATAGCCTTCAGTGGTACCACTAGGGTTGTTTCAGCAATTCTTTTGTACGGATCATGGGTGAGTCCTATTTGAACCCAGTTGTGGTCCTGATTTTGTGGTCCTGATTCGGCTCTTTGCAGTCCGCTGGACCTTGTAAGCAATAAATAACTAATCATGATCATGATCATGATCATGATCATGATCATCATCATCATCATCATCATCATCATCATCATCATCATCATCATCATCATCATCATCATCATCGTGATCATGATCATCATGATCATCATCATCATCATCATCATCATCATCATCATCATCATCATTATCATCATCATCATCATCATCATCTTCTTCTTCTTCTTCTTCTTCTTCTTCTTCTTCTTCTTCTTCCTCCTCCTCCTCCTCCTCCTCATCCTCCTCCTCCTCCTCCTCATCCTCCTCCTCCTCCTTCTTCCATCTCCCCTTCCCCCGTGCTTATTCACAATTGCCAGGTGTACAATTTCAGAGAAGAACAGGTGGTTATAACCACGGAGCTGGATACCACTGCTGGCTCCAACTACTGGATAGGTTTGTCGCGGAATGACACTGGCAATTCTGGCACCTACCTTTGGTCATCTGGCGACCCTGTGCTCTACACTGCCTGGACTTCTAGACACACGGGTATGTGTTTGCTTTTGCTGGCTTTCTTTTATCAGAATCAAAATCAGAATAGTTATTGCCTCAACAAACAGCAAGAAAACTTATTTCGCAGTATAAATGCAACAGTCATTGACAATAACGCTCACACAACACAGTCGAAATGAAAACATTATTTATTAGATTTATTAGTTAATAAAATTTACTTGGTTTTATACTTACCTAATAACTTAGTTACTTATTTACTTATTTATTTTCTTATTGATTGTTTTTTACGCTCGCTTCTAATCATTTAGGGATTGACTGACTGATTTCTTTAAAATTCACATGCGTGCTACAAAGTAAATCTATGTGCCCACATGCATAATCGTAGTTTTATCTTTTTTTTTTTACAAATTTACGTAAAACGAGTGCTACGTAGTTAAAAATGACAAACCCACCACGTTTGAACCGACATACTACCACTAAAGACCAAAGATACAGATTACGGGAGAAAAATAATGTCCTAACATTAACTTGGCTAATTTGTTGAATCTCTCAACACTAGCTTGGTACGGTTGTATGTCCATGACAGTAGTGGTTAAATTACCAAAGTCAGGTTTGATGGTCAAAACTATATTAGTTAATTCTATGGCTGATTTAAAGTTACCTTTTTTTTTAAAAATCATGTACAAAAGACCATTGATCCATACTACGTTATTAATCTCTTCTGCTATACAAGTTTTGTCATCCATGCTAAGGGTCAAGGTAGTTGAAGACATCTGAAGATGGTTCGTTTTTTGGTATTTTGGAAGTCAGCTTGGCTTTGAACAGCAATACTGTTATAATGCTCCACAAAACCGAGATACATTACCATCCTTGTATAAGAGGCGAAATCTTTTTGTTTACCAGTATCTCACTACCCCTATTCTGAAGTAACTCCATTGGCTTCCTGTTCATGAGCGCATTAAACACAACATACTGTCTGTAGCCTTTCGCACACTCCTGAGTGGTATGTCCGAATAATTTTGTTTGAGTATTTAAGGATTTAAACGCAATACTGTTTTTAATAATTATTAGGAATACCATTTTGCTCGCAGGCAACGAGGCAGGAACATGTGTAGGCATGCAGACACAGAGGCCCGTGGGCATGTGGCAGAGCATTAACTGCAGCCTGCAACTCCCTTACGTCTGTCGCTATCTGAAGGCAGGATACACCCTTCCACCCACCACCACCACCGTCGCCACCACCACGCCCATCCCCTGCCCTAACGGCTGGACTGGTTTCGAGCATACCTGTTACAAGGTAATTTGTGATGATGATGATGATGATGATGATGATGATGATGATGATGATGATGATGATGATGATGATGACGATGATGATAATGATGGTGTTGTTGGTGGTGACGGTGGTGGTGGTGGTTGAGGTGATGGTTGGGTGGAGGAGCGGGGTTTAGGGGTGATGACGTATAGCTGCTTTGTTGTGAGAATGATGATGATGATGATGATGATGATGATGATGATGATGATGATGATGATGATGATGATGATGATGATGATGATGATGATGGTAGTAGTAGTAATATTGATGATGATAAATGAGGATGATGGAGGAGGATGAGGATAATGATATAGATAATGACGACGACGATGATGATAATAATGTAGAGGAGGAGATGGAGGAGGTACTGTTATGAAGTCGAGGGTGAATGATATTGAAATCTAAAGAATGAGGTTGGACGAAAGACCTATAGAAAACCACTGTGAGACTACTGTCATTGGGTTGTGCAGGCGTTCACGGGAACTCTACAGAACTGGAGACAGGCAATGTTGTACTGTCACGGATTCGGCGCTGACCTTCCCAGTATTCACAACGACACGGTGCATCCATTCTTGAAAAATTTGCTGGGGTAGGTCGTCGTCGTCGTCGTCATTACCATCATCATCATCATCATTATCATCATCATCGTCGTCGTCGTCGTCGACTTCATCGACTTTATGATAATCTCATCATCATTATTGTAATTGTAATCATCATCTTTATCATCCAAATCTCCGTCGTCGTCGTTATCATCATCACCATCATCATTATCATCATCGTCGTCGTCGTCGTCTTCTTTTCCTATTCCTCCTTCTCTTCTATCTCTCTTTCTCTCTCTCCCTCGTTTTTTTCCTCCCTTTCCCCGTTCCTTCCTTACCCCTCTATCCCACTCTCACCTCCATTAATTTACTTCATTGGGTTTTCTCCCCTTTTGGTTTCAGCTTTCAGCCTTACGGACGTCAGAACTTTTGGATTGGTCTCACAGACTCCGACAAGGAAGGCAGTGAGTTGTTCATTTATTTATTTACTCGTCCAGTCTTTTCCCGCCTAAATCGTTAGCTTCCAAAATCGGGGTAAATAAGTTTAAACTGAATCCCGTTGTCACTTGCGTTCCAGGGGAGTGATTTGTACTTTCATGGATCTTAGCGATGTGTACGAACTCAACCTACATCTGCTGCGGCCTGGTTGAAAGTCAAAACATGATTATTCGCTCATCGCCCAGAAATGGGTTTACGCTTTATTCTTTTCTCACCGGCGTACTAGTGGAGTATACTTCACTTACAAAGGTATTAGCGATAAATACGAACCTATTTTAAATCTGAATTTGCCGTTATGCTTCGAAATTGGCACGTGGAAATGATGTTTGAATAATAATAATAATAATAATAATAATAATAATAACAATAATAATAATAATAATAATAATAATAATAATAATAATAATTATTATTATTATTATTATTATTATTATTATTATTATTATTATTATTATTATTATTATTATTATTATTATTATTATAGCCCTTTTTCTGTAAAGTCTCGGTTATTATTATTATTATTATTATTATTATTATTATTATTATTATTGTTGTTGTTGTTGTTGTTGTTGTTGTTGTTGTTGTCGTTGTTGTATTATTATAGCCCTTTTTCTGTAAAAGTCTCGGTTCAAAGCGCTAATAATCCTTTTCTCAACACGGTACCACCAGAATACGTTGCAGTCACATAGAGAACTCTTTTATATGTGAATCTACACCAGTCTGGTTAAACTTGGACGGGGTAATTTTGGTAATCGGCAAGAGTAGAAGTTAGGTTAGGTAGGTAGATTAAAGTCCCGCGTCACATGAGCGATTAGGGGACTGGGAAGGGGGGGGGGTGAATCGGGGGAGATTGGGAAGAGGTTGAATTTTGTCAGGCCTTTTA
>CM072525.1:20009292-20109292 GCA_036898135.1 Oncomelania hupensis
AAACATGGCGTGCGTTCTATCGTGTAGGCGGCAAAATCACCGATTGCTTCAAAGAAATCGAGTATTTAGAGACATACCACATCTATTTGAGGTGTGGAACAATAGTCAATTTCTAAAAAGATTCCGGTTGCCGAGGCACATGATTTTAGAGCTAGTGCAGCATCGACTTTCCCCCTTGCAAGAAAGAGGTCACTCAGCCCCTTGTTGCAGTTGTTAAGTCTTGTATTCCGGTGATACGCCACTGGCTGTAGCCTGACACATGCTTTCAAGGATATTGTTTACATTTGCAAAAATAAAAAAATTAATACAACTATAATATAACATATCATTCATGACTGCAGTGCAACAATATATTCCACAGAACATTCATACTGTTCAAAGTTTTAAAAAAATGACCATTGGATAATCATAGCAAAATCTTTAATTTATAGTCCTGATGTGTCTCGTAACAGATAAGGCTGCTAAGCTATTCTTCTAACCTAATGAATGTTCTATGACGTAGATCCGGCGACGAGTTTTATTTTGAATGGGTGTTGTTGCGTCATGCTGGAATGTTCGAAGTTTTTCTCGATTGTATAGAGGCTATATAAGTAATGCACGGTCTGCTTGTAAAAATGATTTCGAAGTGATTTTCGGAAAGCGATCTTGTATGCAGTTGTTGATGTTTGCTGAATAAAGTTGGAAAACTTTATACGACGACTCCTGCCTTGTTGCTGAGTGAACAGACTACGTGGATAAACGAATTCGAGTTACACTTATCAAGATTCCAGCATCGGGGCTGAATCTTTTACGAATAAATAACGTTTAACACAGGTAGGCCTAATCAGCAACTGATTTCACAAAATCGGCAGCCGAATTCACGGAATCGGCAAATCGGCAACCGATTTCACAAAATCGGCAGCCCAATATACAAAATTGGAAATATTGCCGATAACGCGAATTCTTCAAATATATACTTAAAATTATGGGCATTGCTTTGACATAGCTTTCTCTTTCATGACAATCATCCATTTGATAGATTTTGTATTGACAGGCAATGTAATTATTAAAAGATTCTGAAGATTTTGACCGAGGAACGTTATTCAACAGTCATTTGTGTTTTCCCTGCAAGGGTTTGTTTATATATATAATGAGTATATATATAGATGATTAGGACGCCGACAAACGACATTGACGACGCCGACAATGCGGCTGCTCCTGCTGCCGCTGCTGCTGCTGCTGTTGCTGCTGTTGATGATGATGATGATGATGATGATGATGATGATGATGATGATGATGATGATGATGATGATGACGACGACGACGACGACGATGATGATGATGATGATGATGATGATGATGATGATGATCATGATGATGATGATGATGATGATGATGATGATGATGATGATGATGAAACGAGTACAGTTTTATGTAAAGGAAACCAAAAATCGATCAACAAGGCAAGTTGATATTTAAGATGGCGTTTATTCCCCTGAGTAAGGCATTCACGTAGCCAACATTAGTTGTTGGTGAGTTGTTGTGTTGATTGCTATAGTGAATGATTGCATAGTTTGTGATGTTGTATGTTATCCGATGATGATGATGATGATGATGATGATGATGATGATGATGATGATGATGATGATGATGATGATGGTTATGTGTGTTGATCAGTTGACACGCCAGCAGAACACACTTAGAAACTACTGGATTGGGTTCAACCAGTTGGGATCACAAACATACCAGTAAGTGATGTGATTTTGGTGGATTTGAAGTTAGGAGGTAAGAGAGAGAGAGAGAGAGAGAGAGAGAGAGAGAGAGAGAGAGAGAGAGGGAGAGGGAGAGAGAGAGAGAGAGAGAGAGAGAGAGAGAGAGAGAGGATAATCGAAGGAATTGTGGATTCTCTTTTTCACCTATGAAGGAGACGCCAATCGCGAAATAAATTTTTCCAACCACCCGAAAGTAGTGTCACCACGAGGTTGGCGCCCTCTACATAAGGTGACACTTCTACAGGAGTATTTCCCGTCCGAATTTCACTCGGTTTTGGTCGACTAAGCAGTTAATCCATTTATCCTTGTCACAACCCCACTGACTATCCTATCCCTATCCTATGCTGTCCCGTAACCCGGAGGTCGTAAGACACCACAGATGATCGTTTAACCAGCATACACCCATCTTTCTCTGTCCTCAGCAGCCCTGATGGCTTCGCTCAGTGTCAAACCAGTCCATTCTCGAATGTTGTCCTCCCACCTCTTTTTCGGTCTCCCTCTTCTTCTACCTTCTTGCACTGTGCCTTGCAGAATAGTCTTTGCAAGGCCTGATGATCTGGTGACGTGGCCATACCATCGGAGTTTCCGTTTCTTCACCACTGTGAGCAGGTCATAGTGTTGTCCAATGGCTTGTGTAATGGTCTGTCGGACTTCGTCGTTGGTGATGTGTTGGGTATAGGAAATGCCCAGAAGTCTTCTGTAGCACCTCATCTCCATGCTTTGTATTCTTCGTTGGAGATCTGCTGTGAGTGTCCATGCTTCGCAAGCCTATAGGAAGATGGAGATGACAAGGGAGCGCAACAGTCTTACTTTGGAGTGTAGACTGATGGTCCTGTCTTTCCAAATGGGTTTCAACCTTGTCAGGGCAGCAGTTGTTTGTGCGATCCTGGAGAGGACTTCCTGTCGGGACCCATTGTCTGATACAATGGCTCCTAAATATTTGAAACTATGCACTGTGTTGAGGGATTGGCCTTAGACTTTGATGTCCGTGTTGATGCCATTGGTGTTGTTGGTCATCATTTTGGTCTTCTCTGCACTTATTTCCATTCCATAGGCTCTGGAGGTGGTGTCAAGCCTCTGTACCAGCTGTTCAAGTTCTTGTTCCTCTCCAGCCAATCCATCAATGTCATCCGCAAAACGAAGATTGGAGATTGCTGACTGTGCCTTCATGATCTGCAAGAGCATCTGACATGATGCGCTCTAGGAAGCTGTTGAAGAGTGTTGGAGAGAGTAGGCATCCTTGACGCACACCGATTGTTGTTCTGAACCAGTAAGTTCCCGATGGCGCTGTTGTGGAGGACTGCACTGGTAGCCTTGTCATACAGGCTTTGGATGACTTTAATAATTTTAGGGCTGACACTAACATATTTTACCACAGAAACTGAGTTGTTCAGTGCAGAATACGGTTTTTTTTTTGTTTTTTTTTTTTAAACCTGGTTAGTTGTATTTTGGGTGGCGCAGAAGCGTGATGGACTGGACACACACTAGCAACGTTTCCTGTTAAGCGACGTCAGGGCGGGTTAGTACTTGGGGCGGGTTAGTACTTGGGGCGGGTTAGCACTTGGGGCGGGTTAGTAATTGGGGCGGGATAGTACTTGGATGGGTAACCACTCATGGAAGGCAACCACCAAAAGATTTTTTTTTTTAAATAATGAAACAAGCGCCCGACAAACCCCCAATCTACCCAGCTGTGAACGGGTACCTAACCGGGGAAGGTAAAGCAGCGAGGGAGATGAGATAGGTGCCGCCCTCATTAAGCTGACCTAGAGAAAAAAGGAGGTCCCAAACGCTTCCTTCCCCAACGACCCAAAAGGTTACGGGAATACCTTTACACAATTTTTAAAAATAGTTTGTATATTGTATATTAGTTATATATTTGTATATTGTAAATTCCTTGTATATTTGTATATTGTATATTAGTTGTATATTTAAAAGTAGATTAAAAGATCAATTTTATTTTCTTCAAATAAAACGTCTTTAAAGCTGAATGCTCAATGATTCCTCTTTTTCCTCTCTAGCCCTTTTCACCTAGAAAAAAAAATAAAAAGATGTAAAATAAAATGAAATAAAATAAAATGAAATAAAATAAAATAAAATAAAATAAAAAGAGAGATAAGCTACATATTAAGTCCTTTTTTTTCTTACTTGAGGGTTAAGGTCGTATCCACCGCTTTGATTTAAAATAAAATTAATTTAAATAAATTTAAATATAAATAAATAAACAGATCTTGTGTCTATTTTAGGAAACAGCTCAGCTAGCTGTAAGTAAGCTTATAGATTAAGTTTAACTCAATGTGGACGGGTGTCTTTCAGGTGGACGGACGGTTCTGCGGCAGCGTATGAGAACTGGAACGATAATGAACCCAACGACGCGTATGGCGGTCAGATGTGTGTTAATCTCTACTCCCAAGCTGGTGAACTGATTTTGAAGTTTATTTTTAATGTTAATTAATTAATTAACTATACTTAATTAATTAATTAATTAATTAATTAATTCCGCAAATAAGTAATTATAGTTTATAATATTTAATTAATTAATTTTACTTATTATAGCTTGGATAGCGCTTAACAAAATTATTTGCCTTAGTGGCGTACTCAGTGCAACATTTGTTGTTAAAATTTAATTTTATGTGTGTATGGGTGCAATTGGGGTTGGAAGTTGCAAATATTGCTGTCGTGTTTTAATAAATTATTTCTTTATTTTTGTCGTGTTCTAATCGATTATTTCTGTTGTGTTCTAATCAATTATTTCTGTCATGTTCTAATCGATGAAGTATGTCGTATTAGCCTAATAAAATCAAGAGATTCATTCTGATGGTGAGTGTGTGTCTGTGTGTGCGTGTGTGTGTGTGCGTGCGTGTGTGGGTGTGTGTGTATGTGTGCGTGTGTCTGTATGTGAGTGTGTATGTGTGTGTGTGTGAGCGTGCGCGCTAGTTTCTGTCTGTCTGGAGATGTGGTATGTGTGCACGCCTTCATGCGTGCTTTAAGGTGGGTGTGCGTGTATTTAAGGGAGAGACTATGTTAACAATGTCTTTCTGTCTTTCTTCTTTCTTTCTTCTTTCTTTTGTATCTGTGTATTGATTGTACTTCACCGATCGATGAATCGATTGGTTGATTGATTGATTTCTTTGTATTTTTACAGGCAAATGGAATGACGATAACTGCATGGACTCGAACAATTTCATCTGCAAACGTAGCGTCAGCGGCAGTGCCAAGCCACCTGTACCCACTCCATCAGTACCTGGCGGCTGTCCACCCGATTTCAAAGGCATTGGTAAGTGTTCTGCTGTTGTTAGTGTTGTTGTTGTTGAAAATGGTGATAGTAACTGTAGATAGTAACACGACACCGAAGCGTATAGGCGACTACTGGTCACATTATTCTGACACCAGCGAACCAGTTGTTGGTAAGACGCTCTACCAACTGAGCTACCCGGCCCCTCGGGTGATAGTGATGATGAAGACGTCTTTTATTGAGGCTAGGTCCTCGCGAAAACCAAGGCTAACCATGGATTCTTCAATACCTCGCCTTTAATGGTTATACGCCAATGTCCGATTTCTGATTGGACGGCATTGGACTCATGGTGAGTGCACGCCTTGAATTGTAAAGCCCTTCTTCCATTAAGTTAAGTAATAGAGGTATATTTGCATTTCTCGTAACATCGGTTGTTGCACACGGATGGTTGGTCCTCGCGATGTCATCGGCGTTTGTGTCTTGGCCGTGTTTGGTCTGGTGGACTGTTGAGACCCACCCAAACGTATCGTTTAACATTGATTTCAATCGGTTAGGACGGTTCGGTGCTTTCTCATAATGTGGGGGCTGACGGCAAATAAGCGATTATGGCGGTGTGGCTTTACTTTAGAATGCGAGCTTGCCTTGAGCAGCTCTTTTAGCTGAACAAGTGTGTGGTGTGGTGCAGGTAACGTGTGCTACAAGACGGTCATACCTGGAATCGGGAAAGGCTTGAACTACACCGGGGCTCGAGATGCGTGCAGGGCCATCTCCGCCCGCCATCCTGTCGACATCGCCTCCATTACTTCGCACGGGCAACAAGGTAGGGCACATCGCGAAAGCTAACAATCGGTAGAAGTTGTTTCTATCTGGTTATTTGTTTATTTGTTTTTTTTTTTATTTTCTTTACATTTTTTAAACTAACCCCTGTTTACACTTTTATGAAATCTCTGTGCAAGTTGATTTTATGAAGTGAGTTAATGTCGAGGTGGTACCTAATTATATAAAATATTTTGCAATTTCCTTGACGACGTTAATTTTGTTTCGCCTAAAACGTCATCAATGACGTAATCCAGACTCTGCTTTTGCGACTTCTTTTCGGCATAAAGTATTACTACTATGCATTTGAAAATGGCTCCATTTGACATGGGAAAGGAAGTCATTTCAGTTACTGCCCGTCATATCAGCATACCCATTTTGATATCAGTGTAGTAATGTAATTTCAGTATAATGACGCCAAACTCCTCCCCACCTCACCCCTAACCCCACCCCACTCCTCTAACACCCACCCACACACTCACACACACCCACACACCTACACACACACCCACACCCACACACACACACACAATTATGAGGTCATTTTGTTCCAGCGTTCCTGATGACGTTGTTGGAAGGTCAGAACCAGTCAGTGTACATCGGCCTGAATGACCAGTACGTGGAAGGCTACTTCGTCTGGCAGGATAACCTGGAAGTGACCGTTACTTATTGGGCACCCAACCAACCCAGCCGCTCATGGAGCTATCCACAGGTCAGTGACAACATCATATGCATTGTTGTAGGCTATTCGTAGTGGGCTTCATTTGTATCCATTGTCGTCTTCGTCCTTGCTATGAGCAGCGAGTACTGCATTATCTTATCTTATCTTATCTTATCTTATCTTATCTTATCTTATCTTATCTTATCTTATCTTATCTTATCTTATCTTATCTTATCTTATCTTATTGTTGATGTCATGAGAAAATAGGCGTCATCGATTATATTGTCCTCATTGACGTAAACGGCGACCATCTCTTTGACTGACTGATTGATCAACTGACTGACTCACTCACTAGTTAACTGATTGATCAGCTGACTGACTGACTCACTCACTAGTTGACTATCTAATTTTATCTCTTCATACCCAGGGTGTCCCACCGCCGTAGCTCAAGTGGTAGAGCGTTCGCCTGGCACACCGATGACCCAGGTTCGAATCCCCTGGTGGGCGATATAAAAATGTGGCCATTTTCACTGTCCATTTTAGCAGTATGATTGCTCTTGTGGTTCAGTGTTGATTTAGGTCCCTACCCCTCTTGGGGGTACCTCCCTGGGATGGTTATCCCCGTCTGCCATATCGCCAATGGTGGGTGTAGACGTTAAACCTCAATGTTCATTCATACCTGGGGAATTTAACTGTATTCTACGTCTGTCTAATGGACTAGACGTCAGAACAAACTGTGTATAATCATTGGGCTAGACAGTGAACAACACTACAATATACTGAAGCAATATGGCAGTTGAATAGCTAACTAACTAACTAACTAACTAACTGTGTTTTAACAGGAGGATTGTGTTGTGGTCAAACTGGACAGTGACAGTTCCTGGGGAAGTTGGGATGACGTCAACTGTGTCAACGGGTTTGGTTACGTCTGTATGACGCTCAAAGGTGTGATTGTTTTATCATTGATTTTGATTTGTCTTCTTCTAATTGAATATCTACTTTATTCTTACCTGGCAGCTCAAATATCAGATTGTTCGCTTGGACTTATTGATCCGTTATTTGTCTGATCGATTACTTGATGTCTATGCTGCTATTTTAAATTGGTTGAGTGATGAGTTTATTGGTGGCTTAGTTGATTGTTTCCCCTCGCTAAATGAAGCTCATAGGTGAGGTTTGATTATATCTAATCAACAGATATACTTGTTTTGTGAGATTTTGAAAAGTTAGCCCCCAAGTCCAGCGTTTATTTGTTCAGCGGTTGGGTTATTAGTCGGGTGATTTATTAATTGATTTACTGGACTAATTTTGACGACCTCAGCCTTCATTAATTTACTACGTTGATCAGTTGTATGATGGATTGACGTCATTAGCACTGTTCTGTACTCTTCACCGTTTTCTTTTAGTTTAAAGACTGAAACTGTATTTCATTGAAGGAATAACTTATGAGTTGAATGAGACTCAAAATGAGGTGAAATGAAAACCACATGTTTTTTTTATATATTTAATGTTGCCGGAATGACTGCACTGTGATTTGAAATGTTTTGTTTGTACCTCGCGCCAAAATGTAGACTTTAGATACAGTATACCACGCAACACAGAGTCTCAATCTTGCCTTCACTTCCATTTACGCTTCTTCCTTGTGACGCTTCACCAGTTAAACGTTCATTTAATTTTTTGTATCGCTGTTGCCGGGTCTCCAGACCCATCCTACCCCATAGTAACACCTTCCCTCGGTGGGTGCGGCAAGTCAGGGTACCTCAGCCACGGCGACAGCTGCTATGCGGCCTACACAACTCCACAGTCCTGGAGCGACGCTGAACACACGTGCCAACAGGATGGCGGCCATCTTGTATCCCTCCGCGACGTCCATGAGGCCTCGGTGGTCGACGTCCTGATCTACAACACCCCTGCCACCGGTTCGTTTTGGATCGGCATGTCCTTCCAAACGGTAAGATATAGTCCAGTTCAATAGCAGTTTCAGTTTTTAGTATGTGAAGTGAGTCTAATGCCATACATACACAGCAGCTCAATGCATATGTGACCAGCACTCTTAGGTTCTCCCACATTTTGCTGGCTGCAGGCTATTTATAGCTTGCCTACACCCTCCCTTTCAGTGAAAGGAAAGGAAAGAAGAGCACTGGCAACGCTATTTATAGCTAGCCTGGCTGAACTAACTTCAAAACCTAAAAGCTTTGGTTGAGTCGGTGTGCATATAACCTTAAAAAATGCTCAGCACTTAATTATCAGACAAACATATCTAAGATAGTAATTACATTAAGATTAAATTCTTGGTGTACAAAATACTCTTCGGATGCTAAATGTCCGTGTTCAGGAAAAGTTTCTATAAAAACATATTTTGTTTGAATGCCCAATTATTATGTCAAAATTAGAAGAACGGGGAATTAATACCACGAAATACGGCCAATCAAAGGAAGACATTTTATATCATACAGACATTGTTCATATTGATCATGTTATTTTAAAATCACCAGGTGGTAGATTGTTATATTTTTATTTTATTTTATGTTCTTCCTTTTTTTTAATTTGTTGCCTAATATCAACTAAAGTGAACAGACGTAAAATTAAAATACTGAATACTCTAGTGCCATTCTGCCCAACGCACCAGACTTTTAGTTTCGCTTGAAGTGTGTGGCGGTGTACCTATAAGAAAGTGTGTTTTCTCTTTGCGAGAATTATATACTTTGTAAATATGTTGGCGTTATTATTCAGGATAAAGACTCGCGTTAAAAGACCTTAGGTCGAAGGATTTGTTTAAAACTTGCATTGTTATCACATTATACGTTTGGATTTTTAATTTCTGTTCTGAAAGGGAGTCAGTTCCCTTGTTTTTTACGGTACACCAGTACGATAGCCTTGTGACCTTTGAGTCTATTTTTGAAAGAACAACGCGGCTTCGAGAATGCTTCCTTGGTGTCTGAGTCTATTCGTTCCTATCCTATCCTATCCTATCATATCCTGTCCTATCCAATCCTATCCCGTAACTCTTAGGTCTTTGGGGCACCACAGATGATCATTTAGCCAGCGTACTCCATCTTTCTCTGTCCTCAGCAACCCTCATGGCTTCGCTCAGTGTCAAGCCAGTACATTCTTGAATGTTATCCTCCCACCTCTTGTTTATGTCTCCCTCTCCTTCTGCCTCCTTGCACCATGTGCCTTGTAGGATGGTCTTTGCAAGGCCTGATGCTCTGCTGACGTGGCCGGTACCATAGGAGTTTTAGTTTCTTTTCACCACTGTGAAGCATGTCATCGTGTTGTCCAATGGCTTGTGTGATGGTCTGTCGGACTTCGTCGCTGGTGATGTGCTGGGTATAAAAGGAAATGCCCAGAAGTCTACCGTATCAACTTGAAAAAAGAAAACCCTTACTGAACAACTTTGTGATGGGATCTCTCTTTTACCTGTTTGATAGATGCTATTTTTAACGCTAGGCACACAAACTACGAAGTTTTATTGATTAAAAAAAAACACTATACATTTCAACGATTTGTTTTGGTTTTGAAGCTTTTTTCAGTTGGGTAACACTCACTGTGAATGTTGAAAAGATGTGTCGGGGGTCGTGGCCAATGTGGGTCCCGTTAACGCCCTTTTGAATTAATTCCTCTTAATGGCTGGACTATTTCAGGGAATACACAAGTTCGTTTGGGTGGACGGTTGGCCAGTGTCCTTGACCCAGTGGAGTCAGGGTGACCCCGACCTGCAAGGGTCGCAGGCGTGTGTGATGGTGCAGGATGGGAAATGGAACGACACGCAATGCACAGACAACCACTCCTTTGTCTGCAAGATCTCTACAGGTAAGAAAAGTCCGACAGTGAACTTTTTGGGGCTTTTATTTTTTTTTAAATTAAGATAAGGCCTGAGAATATTCGCCATTAAGAATACAGATTGGTTTGAACGGGATCGACTTTTGAGTTTGGATTTTGTTTGTTCGCTCGCTCATGTAGGCGATATGCGAATCAACTCGACTCAACTTTTATTTCACTTCAATAAAAAATAAATAAATTAATTAATAAATTAATAAATTAATAAAATAAAGAAAGAAAGAAAGAAAGAAAGAAAGAAAGAAAGAAAGAAAGAAAGAAAGAAAGAAAGAAAGAGAGAAAGAAAGAAATGTCTCATCTCATTTTGACGAAGGCTACACAAGCTTCTTACATGTACTATCCCTTATTGACGAGTTTTGGAACTGCTGCCTGTTCCAGTCACGCCACCACCCACGACGGCGCCTCCTCCGGGCTTTTGCGTGGATCCCAGCGCCACCCCTAACGGAGCATTCTGTTACTTCGCTGCTCCCCAAGAAACCGTCTCCTGGCCCGATGCCCGCTATCAGTGCAAGTGTGTGGCTCCGCGTCTTTCTCCTTCTTCGCCTCCTACTGCTCCTTCCCCTCTTTCTCCTCCAACGGTCATCGTTTTTGTACTTCTTCTACTTCTTCCTTCTCCTCATCGTCGTCGTTATCGGATTTTTTTTTTTTCTTTCGACAGCTAAGTTTGCACTTGGGTTCTTCTTCGTCGTCTCTCTCTTTTTCCGATTATTTCACCATCATCATCATCATCATCAGCAGCAGCAGCAGCAGCCTCATTATCAGCATCAGCATCAGCATTATCATCATCGTCATCATCATTCTCATCATCAGCATTATCATCATTATAATTTTCGTATCCTAATTGCATAAGTCTTTTGTTTTTAAATATGTGACGTCATATCATGAAGTGCGTAATAAGGATGACGTCATTAGAGAGACGCCTCAGCAGAACCGCCACCAGACGATCAGTGATTGGCTATGCGCTCCATTTCAAGAACATAAATGACCTATGGCAGTGTGTATTCGATGTTCACCTTTTATTCGTTTGTGATAGTTGGTGACAGTGTTCCTCATCCTCATCATTATACTCATTATCATCATCATCGTCGTGGTCATCATCGTCATCATCATCATCATCATCATCATCATCATCATCATCATCATCATCATCATCACCAACTTCTTCTTCTTCTTCATTCTTTCTTTCTTCTTCTCACCCTTCCCTGCCTTCCTTCCTCTCGTCCTCATCATCGTCCTCGCTGTTTCAGCAAACGAGGGATGCAGTTGCTGAGTTTGCACAGCGCCGACGAGCTGGCGTTCGTCCAGAAGCTGGTGAACATGGACATGACCACCACGCGCTTTAACACGTACCTCGGCGATAAACGAGTCTGGCTTGGTTTAGAGCGAAACGCACAAGGTATGCAAATGTCTCGTGTATTCTATCACTGTGCCGGTCTGTCACTGCCAGTCAGTCTGTCAGACAATCTGTCTGTCTGTCTGTCTGTCTGTCTCTCTCTCTCTCTCTCTCTCTCTCTCTCTCTCGTTCTCGGCCTGTCTATGCATCTTCTTCTGCTACTACGGTTTCATCACCATCACCCACTCTATCATCTCTTGTCTTCTACAGTATAAATAGTATCCCCACTTTCTGGAAATTTAGTGCTTTAAATTCTCACTGTCGCTGTCTTTCTCATTTGCTCTTTCTCATTCCTGCTCTGTTCTATCAATCTGCTATACTATCTTCTTCTTCTTCGCTAGACCAGTCATCTACCTTTTTTCTTGAAAACTCTTCCGGGACAAGACTCCTTATTTGTGTATGAGGTCTGTTGGATCAGCTTGGGAATATTGGACGCTTTCTGCCGGGTGATCACTAGGGCTTCCTATAATGTTATTATTTAGCAATGTATGCATTTTATATGTATGTGTTTTGTTGATAATTTATAATGATGTTTGTATTCTATTTTGTTTTTGTAAACGGGGGTTCGATAAGTTGGGGTGAAGCCTCAGCCGTCCCCTGCGTGGGATGTCTTTATTGTAAAGTGACTGGCTGGTGGAGAGCTTTCAGTTTTACCACTAGGGTTGTTTTAACAGATCTTTTATGCGGATCAGGGGTTGTCCTGTCCTGATTTGGCTCGGAAGAGTCCGCTGGACCTAAAGCAATAATCATGTAATGTAATGTTTTATACTTCTTATATAGCGCTTTTCCAGCTCAACAGCTGCTCAAGGCGCTGGCCAATGCAGGATTTAACTCTAACCGCCCGAGGCGCCAACTTGCTGCTTTGGGCGCTCAGTCTGACGCTCAGCACAATCCATTCCAAGGCGACCGGGGATGAGAAAAAAGAAAAAAAAACTATACACTGAAACAACTAGCAGACTAATAGCAACGGTACGGTAAGATGGCCAGTGCGTGCTCACGGCCATTGTTTATGTCAGGGCCTCCGGGAATCGAACCCGCAACCTTTGTAACACGAGCTTGCCGCTCCTCCAGCTGAGCTATCCTGTAGTCAAAATCATCATCATCATCATCATCATCATCATCATCATCATCATCATCATCATCATCATCATCATCATCATCATCATCATCATCATCATTAGGGCTGGACAGTTTTACCAATACGTAACTGTATTCATGTTCGGAAACGCGACAGTACGGTATACCGGTGCGGGTGTCCAAGGTCCGGTTTACTGGGAAATCTCGACAACACGTAACGCGACAATGGGCGACATCTTGTCCGCCCAGAGAGCGAGCCTAAAGACCAAACACGTGGATATGCAACTGTTCTTGAAGAAGAACTTATAAGAACAGCAGCTTATCCACGTGTTTGAGCATGGTACCAGTCGCCAATCCTTCTGACTTAAAGTTCTTAAAGACCTTTCCCGTTGAATGTTTTTGTTTTATTTTGATTTTGTGGTTTAAAGTTTGCTGATGTTCTAAACAGTGGTTTATCATAATTTGTTTTGAAGGCGTTCAAGCAATACTAAACCTTCAGTTTCTATGGAAATGTGGTTCTTTGAAACTGTTTTGAAGTGTATGACAATCTTTCTTTTGCGTCGGTCACTACTGTCAGTGCCATATCCCATTTGATTGTAACACTTAAAATCTCGGTATACCGGTACGAAATACCGATACGACCTAAAAACTACCGCGGTAATACCGGTACGACTTTGACCCACGGTACCCAGCTCTAAATCATCATCATCGTCATCATCATCATCATCATCATCATCATCATCATCATCATCATCATCATCACCATCATCGTCATCATCATAGTCATCATCATCGTCATCATCATCGTCATCGTCATCGTCATCATCATCATCATCATTCTCTCTCCATCGTCGTCATCATATTCACGATCACACAGGCGAACCTTATGGCCGATTTATCTAAGGCGGACTAACTTGCCGTGTCCACAGGCTAGAAACCAATGGCGCCTGACAGGTGTGGGATCGATCCTGCCTCTGGGCATTATGTTTCTCCCACTATTATTTACTTTCCACTCGGGGGTCTCGGGAGTTTTCTCCGGGTACTCCGGTTTGCTCCTCCAGCAAAATTTTAAAAACTCAAATAATATTAGGTAGGTTGGGTTTAGACGCGCCACCGGCTGTGACTACGCCTTCCCCAGGAGGGAAGGGGGGGGGCGTCCCAGAATTTCCCGATAAAAAGGGATAATTATCATCATCATCATCGTCATCATCATCATCATTACTATCATCATCATCAACATCATCCTCACCACCATCATCACCTCTCCACGTTTCCCCATCACCAAAACGACGGCAATATACACATTTGTGGTATGTCGGTGCAGGAGGTTTCGACTGGTCCGACGCCTCTGCCTTCGACTACCACTACTGGAACGACGGGGAGCCAAACAACATGAACAACCAGGAAGACTGCGCCGAGCTGCTGATTGACTCGGGCAAGTGGAACGACATGCCCTGCATTGGACCGACGCACAGAGGCTACGTCTGTAAAACCGCCAAATGTAGGTACACAGGGTGAGGTAGAAATTGCCGTACGTACCAATTATAGGACTTACTTAAGGAAACAACGTGCTTCACTAAAAGAAGACATTAAGCAGGCCATTCAAATGTATCTCTAGACACACAAACACGTAGCCGAAATACAAAGTGTTAACATTTTCTTGATGGGTGTTGTGCCAGGGCTTTTTCTTCAAGGGGAAAGCTTTGTTTCTTTTGGAAAATGAGTTAAGGGTAACATTCGCATTTTTATTACATAAAACAATGACCTGATCACAGTGGTGAAAAAAACCCGGAAACTCCGATGGTATGGCCACGTCATCAGATCATCAGGTCTTGCAAAGACCACCCTGCAAGGCACGGTGCAAGGAGGTAGAAGAAGAGGAAGACGGATAAAGAGGTGGGAGGACAGCATTCAAGAACGGACTGGTTTGACACTGAGCGAAACCATCAGGGTTGCTGAGGACAGGGAAAGACGAAGTACGCTAGTTAAACGATCAGCTGTGGTGCCCCTACGACCTCCGAGTTACGGGATAGGGTAGGATAGCATAGGATAGGATAGGATAGGAAAGCAATGACAAAGTTCATTGCTCAAACCAATCAGTAAATTGTGAATTCCTCATTTTTGTTGCGACAAGGAGTGATTTTACTGTGTTTAACTGTTAACTGTACACCAATACGGTCTATACGCTCTGCTAGTTGATGTGGGGTTTTTTCCCGCACTAGAAAGATAGCTATAGTGATCATTTGGCTCGTTCTGATTCCCGACTATTATAAAGTATTTTTAGAGAGGTCTGTAAAATCAGAAACTCCTAACTTTCGAGGAAAGAAACACCAATTTTCGGTTTATTTAAACTTTGAGCAAAACTAGCCAAGTCTAGAATACTAGACACGAGCAGTAATATTTCAATCAGTATGCTTATTTCAACGTATTTCAATCATAAAGTGGCCAAACATCAATAATGTGTTTCAGTCACAATCAGTCGCGACCTGGCGCCATAAGGGATGGTGGTGAACCGGCACTCGTTAGATGTAGGCCATGTTCAGATCTTAAGACGATGAAGTTAAAAGACGGGAGAGGAAATAAAGGGTAGAAACGCCTAAATTGTAAAATTGTCAGTATTTGGATTACTAAAGATCTTTTGTCAACACAAAAATCGTCTGTCTGTCTATCTGTGGCTCTGTTTGGTTTGTTTCTCTGTCTGTTAGACAGTCAGATTCGGTCTGTTTGTCTATCTGTCTAGAAAACGGATATTCTAGAAATAGATCGTATCCCAGTTTAATTAATGAAATGCAGAAGTCTGGTTCACTGCAAGGTCCTGGTCAAAGGCAAAATGGGTCAGAATAAAACGCGTTAATACCAGTTCACAAGCGTTTGTATCAGGACACGCGAGAGCCTGTGTACCAGTCCTATGCACTGTGGGCACTGTCAAACTGATTGAAGCTGTCTCTTGTGTGTGTGCGTGTGTGTGTGTGCGTGGGTGGGTGTGTGTGTGTATGTGTGTGTTTGGGCAGTTATCCCGACAACCACGCCGCTGCCAACGACAACGCCTTTGCCGACGACGATGAGGATTTCGACGAGACGCCCTACGGGCCAGCATCCCGTCACACCGCTGCCGTCCACCTCCACACCCCGCCCACATGGTAAGTAATGTTGTGGATTCGGTCAAACTGGATTGGGGTTCTGGTACAGCGCGTGTATAACTCAAGAGATGCTCTAGGCGCATGCCGATCGCCACTTGCGACTGTCAGGGTTCAAACCTTCAGTCAAAGAGCGGCTCGTCCCAAGGAGATCCAGCATACCCAACGCAATCGTTCGCTGAAGTCAGGATGGAACTCACGCCCACTAGTCTACGCCTACCGTTCAAAAACCTTGAAACATTGGACACGAAGAATGTACATCTAAATCCTTCCGTTCAACACACACGCACACATACACACCCGCACACACACACACACCCGCACACACACCCAAACTCCAATTCAACGCAACGGTAAAATGTACAGGTTGACAAGGAAGCGATTTTCCTGAACAGCTTCACGATTAATATTATAACCTGCAACCCCCTCCCCCACCCCCCGCTCCCACCCTAACCCTTACCACTCTCTCGCCCTCTCTCTCTCTCTCTCTCTCTCTATCTCTCTCTCTCTCTCTCTCTCTCTTTTGAACTTACTGTGTATGCTATACTTATTAGTTTGCACCCTCATAACCTAACTGAACAACATGCCGATCGCGGCTCTGGACCACAGAATTGGCATTGGGAATTTCTACTCGGTCTTGATGGACATTTTGAGAAAGAAAACAGACAGGACAAGAAACGGCCATGGTGGACACAGGTGCATGAAACAACGTATCAAAGGTGAAATGTTTTCTTGGTTTGCGTGTTGCACCCTCTCGATCGCATATTGCCTTTTCGTCATTGTGTTGATTCAATGCAACGATGTGGAGCAAAATCCTGGGCCTGCGGAAAATGAAAATTTCGCTCACGCCTTGACTGCAAATTTTGAAATGCGTTTTGCGCAAATTATGCACTCTCTGCACATGCAAGGCACAAATCTCAGCAAACAGATGCAAGACCATTTTCTTAAGCTCGGCGTTACACTTCGCAGAATAGAAGGCGAGATACGCAGTATGAAAATCGACATTTGTGACAACAGATCTGACATTAGCAAGTTGCAACAGGATAGCGTCACAGTGCATGATCGTCTAGATAAATTGGAAAATAAATTAGATCGCTTTGATGTTAACTCAAGAGAGAAAAATTTGAAGTTTTTCGGCATCTACGAAGCTGATGCACGTGGAAACTACACCGATGCTGAAGAAGTCGTGGCTACTTTGAACTTCCACTCGTCCAACAAAACCTGGCAAAAGAACGACATCGAGCGCACGCAGAGAATCGGGCAGAAATCAAGAAACCTGTCTTCGCCAAGACCTCTAATTGTCACCTTTAGCAACCCTGATGATAAAGTACATATACTGAGAGATCAACAACTAAGAACCAACCTGCGGCAGTCAGATATCAGAGTCTCCTCCGATCTGACACCACGCCAGCGTCAGCAACTACAACAGCTTCGAAGCGAAGGCAAAGTAGCGTACTATTTCAATGGAAAACTGCGTGTCGAGAACAGCACATACCATGAAAACTATTGGTCCGATGCTGTTGGTCAAGAGAACCCTCAAGGATCGACGTTTTCGCACATCAGAGGAGCGCACAACGAAGATGGCTACACCCCAGAAGATGATACGTACCGAGATAAACTCCTTCAAGGGTGTGGACCGTCCTCAGTCAATCTCCAGGGTGACGAAGAAACAAGTTCTCAACGAAAGTCCAACTCTCGGGAGCAAATTAACACCTCATCCGAGACCACAGATTTCCACCGGAACAAAGACCCATCCGTACACAGCGGTAGCTGTGACCAAGGCCGACAGCAGTATCCCTCTATGCCCTCTATACCCTCCTTTTTTGACTGTAGTCAGTGGCCTACCTTGCCAAATTATCAGTATAACATGCTCGGTGGTCGTCCCCCTTTCCTTGTACCCCCTGCTTTCCCTTTCTTTCCCCAACTTTTTGCAGAAGCGAACTTTGTCAACACAAAACCCACGTCGTATTGGGAAGCACCACAAGCTTCAGCGACCGAACCATCCATCGACCTCACAGAGCCTACCGTAGACCTCACCAGGCCTGACACCGAAGACCAAGAAGAATCATCACAATCCCAACAGGAAGCCACCCAACCTGGAAACGCACGGACAGCAACACAGCGAGAATCGTTACAGACAACGGCACAACAAGAACCATCTCCAACAACATCACAACGTCAAACGCCACAATCATTAACGCTAGCCTCAACACAAACACAACGAGTAACGTCACAGGCGACAACACAAGAAGGAATGTCTCTACAGACGACAGCACGGATACCGGCATCGATGACAACACAACGAGAAACGTTGCAGGCGACAGCCCAACTAGAAACATCGCTGGCAACAACACAAAAAACGTCGACGACGACAGTACAGCGAGCAACGTCACCGGCTACAGCACATCGAGAAACGTCGCTGGTGTCTATACAGCCCAAAACGGCACATCTAGCAGTTCAGCCAGTCACAGCTCAGGCGACAACACAACCAGCGACACTACAAAATACAACAAAACCAGTCAAATCACAGATACAACAACCATCACAGGTGGGAACCCAGTCAGCCACAACACCAACTACAACACAATCAGCCCTGTCACAGGCGGCTTTTCTTTCAGTCACGGAAAAGGTGCCAGTATCTACAGCTTCCCATGCAGCAACAGTAGCGTCTGTGTCAACAGCTGTAGCACAAACGACGACAGTCCCTCAATCATCCCTTCCCACCGCTATACAAGATCACCAGCCGGCCGAAGGAGAGAAAGAAACGGACAACGACAGCGGTGGCGCCACGAGACCTAGAACACGCAGCACGGTTCGTCAGACCAACCCGTTTGAGAAGTTCACTTTCACTCCACGTGACAATTCCAAAGATCGCTCTCAAAGCTAGGTCGATGGCCAAGGCCCATACATTCCTGTCTCTAGGTCAGGTAATCTTTCTATTACCTCCTTAAATGTTGAAAACTTCGCAGCCAAGTTAGCGGAATCAGATTTTGTCAAATACATTAAAGGTTTCGATGTGTTCTGCGCTCTAGAAACATTTGCAACAAACCGTTTTGATACGAGTATACATTTTGATGACTATTATGCCTATCAAACGCCTGCGGTTAAAATCTCGAGAAGAGGTAGTATAACCTTTGAGGGAAAGTTATACGGGGAAGAGGATGATGATAAGGGATGATTGTGGAACTTGTAAGCTCGACATGGTTATTGTAGTGAGTCAGAGGGGCAGAAGTGTTGGTATTAGCTAGCACGTGCGATACATATTCGCCTAGTCAGCAGTTACTGCAGTTGCTGGCCGGGAAAGTTTATAGTTTGCATGGTCAGTTGCTGAAGAACAAGCAGGATTCAGGGCAGGGCGAAGTACCACTGAGCAGATTTTCAACCTCAGAATAATCTGTGAAAAATACCTACAGCACCAACAACATCTATATCATGTGTTCATAGACTTCAAGAAGGCGTTTGACCGAGTCTGGCATGCAGCTCTATGGGCAACAATGAAAGTGTACAACATCAGCCCTAAAATTATTGAAGTCATCACAAGCCTGTATGACAAGGCTACCAGTGCAGTCCTCCACAACAGAGCCATCGGGAATTGGTTCAGAACAACAATCGGTGTGCGTCAAGGATGCCTACTCTCTCCAACACTCTTCAACATCTTCCTAGAGCGCATCATGTCGGATGCTCTTGCAGACCATGAAGGCACAGTCAGCATAGGGGGTAGAGCAATCTCCAATCTTCGTTTTGCAGATGACATTGATGGATTGGCTGGAGAGGAACAAGAACTTGAACAGCTGGTACAGAGGCTTGACACCACCTCCAAAGCCTATGGAATGGAAATAAGTGCAGAGAAGACCAAAATGATGACCAACAACACCAATGGCATCAATACAGACATCAAAGTCCAAGGCCAATCCCTCGACACAGTGCATAGCTTCAAATATTTAGGAGCCATTGTATCAGACAATGGGTCCCGACAGGAAGTCCTCTCCAGGATCGCACAAACAACTGCTGCCCTGACAAGGTTGAAGCCCATTTGGAAAGACAGGACCATCAGTCTACATTCCAAAGTAAGACTGCTGCGCTCCCTTGTCATCTCCATCTTCCTATATGCTTGCGAAGCATGGACCCTCACAGCAGATCTCCAACGAAGAATACAAAGCATGGAGATGAGGTGCTACAGAAGACTTCTGGGCATTTCCTATACCCAACACATCACCAACGACGAAGTCCGACAGACCATCACACAAGCCATTGGACAACACGATGACCTGCTAACAGTGGTGAAGAAACGGAAACTTCGGTGGTATGGCCACGTCACCAGATCATCAGGCCTTGCAAAGACTATTCTGCAAGGCACAGTGCAAGGAGGTAGAAGAAGAGGGAGACCGAAAAAGAGGTGGGAGGACAACATTCGAGAATGGACTGGTTTGACACTGAGCGAAGCCATCAGGGCTGCTGAGGACAGAGAAAGATGGAGTATGCTGGTTAAACGATCATCTGTGGTGCCCCTACGACCTTCGGGTTACGGGACAGGATAGGATAGGATAGGATGGTCAGTTGCATGACGCATACAGGTACCTACTTCCGGCTATTTTTCCTAAAGGGAGCGCCCGGACAGTTCTTAGTTCATGATTGGCTGGAGCTTGGCGCATTACCTTATCTAGAGAGATGCGGATTTTCTGCAGAGATTGTGGAATAAAAGGAAGAGAACAAAGGAGGCTCGCTCTCTTATCTTTGACCTCCTGCTTCGTCCAGATCTCTCTTCTGTATAGCATGTTAGAGCGTAGGGCAGTCAGTATATAATATGTAGTGAATTTAATAATGTAAAGAGACTGCGGGCTCTTTTCTCTTGTGCATAATGGGTTAGGATGTGTGTAGGATAATTACTACAAAGCTTGGTGGCTTGCATTTAGTAGTTGTTAATTGGTGATTTTGTTATTTAGAGGCAAAAGTGAGATTGAAAGTTAATCAGTAAATGAGCTGATAAATAAGTTAGGGCCGGTCGGTTCTAAGGGTATGTGCATAGCTTAGACTGCTGTTTTAGTCTATTACTGTTAGTATAGGGTGAAAGTTCGTGTTTTCAATGGAGGAACGAAGGGCGAAAGAAAATGAAAAGATACGGTAAGAAACAATGAATTCACTTGACTATTATTTGTATTGTTAGATAGAATATATGTGCATGCGAGTTTTATGTTTCTTGGTTGACATGTATTAGTTACATTATTAAAATTGTATAAAAATGAAGATAAGCTGTAGTTTATTGTGATTTATTTGAGCGCGTGGCAAACCCTTTTGGAAGGCAGTGAGACTGATTCTATTTTGTTTGTCTTGTATATTAATTTGGTTTGTCATGCCCTTTCCCCGTACAAGTACAGAATTAAGTAGTTTAGATTAACTCTCACAAGATAACGCAAATATAGAGACGCGTTACAGGTAGACCCTCCGGCGGAGTTGTTGTTCTTGTCAAGAAATCACTTTTGCCTTTTATATTTCAGGTAGTCTGCAGCAATGACAATACGATATGTTTAAGATTTTCAAAATCCTTATTTGGATTTCATAAAGATATTCTAATTACTTTTATCTATGTTCCCCCATATAAAAGCCCCTACTATGAAATGCATGTTGATAGTAATTGCACGATTCACCAGTTGGAAGACTTCCTTCTCAATGAGCTCCAGTCTGGAGCTGAAGCCTATACCATGGTAATGGGTGATTTAAATGCACGTATCGGTGACTGGACCCTAGAGTCTGATGACTATGAATACGATGTATTATTTGAGGGCACGACCCAGTATGAAAGAAAGTCTCAAGATAAGGTAGCAAATCAATTTGGAAAAATTCTGATGGATTTTTGTTCAATTTTTCAGCTTATCCCACTGAACGGGTTAGCAACAGGGGATGGAGATGGTAAATTTACTTTTATTGCTGATCAGGGAAACAGTGTAGTAGATTATGTGTTGATGTGTGTGGATCTCTTTGATCTGTGTAAACCACAGTTTAAAGTTGACAATCGGGTAGAATCGAGTCATTCGCCCATTTGCCTCTCATTGCCTTGCAAAAAGTCTGGTGGTGGTGGGAAAAATCTTAAACAAACAGAAATCATTACAACGGACTTAAAATGGAACAACGACAAAAAAGAAGAATACGTACAAGAAGTTAACAGCGAGTTTTCACGAAACCTATTTCAACAAGCAATTGAGCAGTTGAACACTTGTATTGAGACTGCTCTTCTAACTTTTACAGAAAATATTTTAAGGGCGGGCGAGTGTATGAGGCGAAGGGTCTGGCACTGTTCTACTGTTCGAGTCTCGAACAGATGGTACGATAAAGAGTGTCTACAGAAAAAACGGGAGGCAAAGGAGGCACTAGAACTAGAAGCCTTTCGTAAATCTGGGTTGGTAACAGATAAAGTTGCATATAAGTCGGCCAGGTCACATTACAAAAACATAATTAGAGAGAAGAAACAAGCATATCGCAAGTCAGTCCAAGAGAATCTTTTAAATAACAAGAAAAACAGTAGCAGTTTTTGGGACCAAATAAGGAAAGCAGGATTTACTAAACGAGTTCAACCAGATATCGACTTGAATACATGGAAAAATCACTTTGAAACTGTGCTTGGGGAGGGAGTCGCAGTTAGGCAGTCCTGTGCAGCACCTTCATCCACGTTTGTAGAAGAAAAAGTTATTAGTCCTGAGCTTGATAATCCTATTACTGATAAGGAGGTACGCGATGCTATTAATAAAATAAAACATGGAAAGGCTGCGGGCCTAGACAACGTAAGTGGTGAATTTCTAAAGTATGCTGAAGATCAGGTGACGCCGTTTTTGACAAACTTGTTTAATAAATTATACGATACAGGCTACTTCCCTTTAAGTTGGTGTAAATCCATCATAGTACCATTATTCAAGAAAGGTGATCAAGATAACCCGGATAATTACAGAGGTATTTCATTGTTGAGTGTTGTAGGTAAGCTGTTTACTGCAATATTAAATAAGAGATTATATAATTGGGCAGAGAAAGAGAGTAAGATTAGCTTTGAGCAAGCAGGTTTCCGTAGAAATTACTCCACAATAGATCATATTTTTACTTTGACTTCAATAATTCGAAATAAGCTTGATAGCAGAAGGGGAGGTAAAGTGTATGCTGCTTTTGTCGATTACCGGAAAGCCTTTGACACAGTGGATAGAGACAAATTGTGGCAAACTCTTGAAAAGGCAAAAACATCAACAAAACTCATGACAATCCTTAAATCTATGTACAACTCTGTAACAGCTTGTGTTCGATGGGGTGGCAAATTAACGGATTTCTTTGATTGTCCACAAGGAGTCAAGCAAGGTTGCTTGCTTAGTCCAGTGATTTTCTCTCTTTTGATCTCAGAAGTTGCAGATTTTGTCAGAAAGTATGGCAGACATGGTATACAAATTTTGCCTGGCTTTGAGGAAATATATTCTTTGCTTTTTGCGGATGATATCATCTTAATCGCATCCACGCCAGGTGGCCTCCAAAACCAAATAAATAATTTAGAAAAAGCATCAAAAGAGTTAGGTCTCACAGTAAACCTTGATAAAACAAAAATTATGATATTCCGTAAAGGTGGTTATGTTTCCTCTAGAGAACGCTGGACATACGATGGTAAAGTTATTGATATTGTTAATAAGTATAAATATTTAGGCTTCACTCTTACTACAAAGTTGTCAGAATCGACAGCCTGTGACGAATTTGCCAGTAAAGCGAAAGGCAAGATTCTAGACATTTTGAAAACTATGTGGGCACTCGGTAACCTTAATACAAAAGTGTTTTTTCAGCTTTTTGATGCGCAGGTAAAACCGATGTTATTGTATGCTTCTGAAGTATGGGGCTTATCTAAATGAGATGTAATTGAGTCAGCGCATTTATTTGCTTGCAAAAGACTTCTTAGTGTGTCTAGTAAAACTCCGAACCACATGGTATACGGGGAAACGGGTCGGTACGCTCTTTATATAGAATCCGCCATTTCATGTGTACGCTACTGGTTAAAATTGTCTAAAATGTCACCGGCCAGAATCCCCAGACAAGTGGAAACAATGCTAAGAAATTCTTTGAACAGAGATAACTCGGCTAGAAATTGGCTTTGTAAAATTAAGACATGTCTAGTACAACATGGCTTCCTTGACGTCTGGATAGAAGGTGGGACACGAAATGAACATACATTCTTGGGTTCTCTAAAAAATAGAATGATCGAGAATTTTAATGAAGATTGGAAGATGAAACTGAACTCAAGTGATAGGTACTTTATCTACAGAATATTTAAAACAGAACACAGATTCGAATTGTACCTAAACGACATCACAATTAAACGCTTTCGTGATTCTTTGATCAGATTACGTCTAGGCATAAATGAATTGGGAATAAACAAAAGGTATCAGACTGGAAATGTAGTCAACCGTAATTGTCCCTTTTGTCCAGGCTGCATTGAAGACGAAGTTCATTTCCTGTTCGACTGTCCAAAGTACGATTCTATTAGGCAGAAATACATCACTGCTATTGACGTTAAAACTGTTTTTGTTCTTCAAAATCCTTCTGCTGAATTTCAAAGGAAACTTGCCATGTACACTTTCTACAGCTTAAAGCATAGAGAATCCTCACTGACGTAAACGGCTTTATATAAAATAAAAATTTTGGGTGTGTTTGTGCTATCTCTCAGTGCTACCAAAAGGATATGCCGTTTTATGATTGCTAAATATGCCTCTAGCATTTGTATGTTTGCTCATAAATAGAATGATGTTATAAAGGAAATAATAGCTAAAAAGTGAATGAAGGGAAATGTTAATGATGAGAACACAAGAAAAATGGTGGGTAAAATTAGATGAAATGAAATGAAAAAAGCATTAAGCAAAGGGAAAAAATGGGAAAAAAATAAATAAGTAAAAGAAACAAGAGGCAAGAAATTACAAAATATTTATAAAAGTACATACAAAGTGAAAAGAAAAGTTGTGGAAAGAAAAGAAAAGAAAAAGTTGGAAATTAAGTAAACGTAAATTTTGAAAGTCTTTGAATGTTACTTCTGCAATTGAATTGTATTAAATGTGTATGCGTGTGTGTGTGTGTCTGAGTGTGTGTGAGTGTGTGTGTGTTGATTTATGTGTATTCCTCCCATTGTAAACCCCCTCCCCAAACTGTATGGGCCGGAGGCCTAATAAAAACAGTGTCAAAAGTCAAGTCAAGGTGAACCGGCACTCTTTAGATGTAGGCCATGTTCAGATCTTAAGACAATGAAGTTAAAAGACGGGAGAGGAAATAAAGGGTAGAAACGCCTAAATTGTAAAATTGTCAGTATTTGGATTACTAAAGATCTTTTGTCAACACAAAAATCGTCTGTCTGTCTATCTGTGGCTCTGTTTGGTTTGTTTCTCTGTCTGTTAGACAGTCAGATTCGGTCTGTTTGTCTATCTGTCTAGAAAACGGATATTCTAGAAATAGATCGTATCCCAGTTTAATTAATGAAATGCAGAAGTCTGGTTCACTGCAAGGTCCTGGTCAAAGGCAAAATGGGTCAGAATAAAACGCGTTAATACCAGTCCACAGGCGTTTGTATCAGGACACTCGAGCGCCTATGCCTGTGACGCGTCTCCCTTTAGTTAGTATTATAGATAACCAAAGGGAGACATCACAGGCATAGGCGTTCGCGTGTCCTGATACAAGCGCCTGTGTACCAGTCCTATGCACTGTGGGCACTATCAAACTGATTGAAGCTGTCTCTTGTGTGTGTGTGTGTGTGTGTGTGTGTGTGTGTGTGTGTGTGTGTGTGTGTGTGTGTGTGTGCGTGTGTGTGGGTGTGCGTGGGTGTGTGCGTGGGTGTGGGTGTGTGTATGTGTGTGTTTGGGCAGTTATCCCAACAACGACGCCGCTGCCAACGACAACGCCTTCGCCGACGACGATGAGGATCCCGACGAGACGCCCTACGGTCCAGCATCCCGTCACACCGCTGCCGTCCACCTCCACACCCCGCCCACATGGTAAGTAATGTTGTGGATTCGGTCAAACTGGATTGGGGTTCTGGTACAGCGCGTGTATAACTCAAGAGATGCTCTAGGCGCATGCCGATCGCCACTTGCGACTGTCAGGGTTCAAACCTTCAGTCAAAGAGCGGCTCAATGCGCCGTCCCAAGGTGATCCAGCATACCCAACGCAATCGTTCGCTGAAGTCAGGATGGAACTCACGCCCACTAGTCTACGCCTACGTTCAAAAACCTTGAAACATTGGACACGAAGAATGTATCTCTAAATCCTTCCGTTCAACACACCCGCACACACACACACACCCGCACACACACACACACCCGCACACACAGATCAACTCCAAATCAACGCAACGGTAAATGTACAGGTTGACAAGGAAGCGATTTTCCTGAGCAGATTCACGATTACTATTATAACCTGCAACCCCCTGGCCTCCCCACCCCCCGCTCCCACCCTAACCCTTACCACTCTCTCTCTCTCTCTCTCTCTCTCTCTCTCTCTCTCTCTATCTCTCTCTCTCTCTCTCTCTCTCTCACTCTCTCTTTCTCCCGCGCTTTGATCAACACTCACCGCCCCGCCCCGTCCAGCCTCCCTCCCCTCCGACTCCCCCCCCCCCGCCCCTTTTCTTCACCTCCTTAAAGTTGACCAAATAACCGGGCTCTTTGACGTGCTGTGATGTGCAGTGATGACGACACAGAGAGGCCCAGTGACTTCCAGAACAGCGCCGGGGGGACCCACAAGGAGACCTACAGGTGGACCCAAAACAAACCAGGCGGCCTCTGCCGCTCCCAGCACTGGCAATAACGCAAGTATGTAGACCAATGACCTTCTAAAACTAAATTTGTTTACATTGGGGAAAATGGATTAAAAATGCGTTTCCCGCGCGAGAGATCGAGATCAACATTTGCACGCGCGCGCTCACCCACACACACGCGCAAACACACACACAATTACAAAATGTTTTAATTTACGCTAAAAAGATCAGAACTGAGGCTCTTTATTTTACCTAACAAACAGCAAGGAAATTATTTTTAATAAATATATAATTAATAATTAACACAAGTATATCAACTAACAAGTTAGTATCTCTCTTCTATGTCTCTATCGACGTGCGCGTACAACCGGTTGCTTCCCTTTACATGCTTTGCGCTCCATAGAGCGTCGTCGGCCTGAAATAACTTTTTAGAAACTTCAAAACCCAGGGGAATTATGGGTAGGGAAATGCTTTTCTGAAATGACGTCGGCCAAATCTTTCTTTAGTTTCTTTGCTCGAGCAAAGGCAATCTCATAGGTATGGAGCACTTCGTCCATTATAACTCCATCGCTGATAATACTGCTGACAAGTTTCTGCCTTTGTTCACTACCAGAAATATGCAGTTCCTCTCCCAACTTTCGTTTTATTTCAGCGAGAACAGATTTCCCAGAATTCTCTATTCTATTTTTAGGTTTGGGATATCCCCGTCTCAGCTTGTGGCTAAAACCAATGGCAACGGGACCACCGCACGTCGACTGGGGGCAATACGAGATACTAACTTGTTAGTTGATATACTTGTGTAATTAAATAATGAAATTAATTAATAGGCCTACTATTATAAGCGTCATCATCATCATCATCATTATAATAATAATAATAATAATAATAATTATTATTATTATTATTATTATTATTATTATTATTATTATTATTATTATTATTATTATTATTATTATTATTATTATTATTATTACTATAATGATAATAATAATAATAATTATAATTATAATTATAACAACAATAATAATAATAATAATAATAATAATAATAATAATAATAATAATAATAATAATAAAGAATGTTTATATAGCCCAAAAACATCTTTGTTGACTGTTTGCTTTATGCATTCATATGTTTTGTGTGTGGGGGTGGGTGTGTGTGTATGTGTATGTGTATGTTTTGTCTATTAAAATCACTAATAGGCCTCTAGTGTATCACGGGGTAACAATTCTGTGCTTGTCAAACTTGCAGACAACACGCTGGGTGGAGGCGAAATAGCTGGCATCGTTATCGGTATCCTGGCCGCCGTTGCTGTGGTCTTCGTCGTCGTCTTTTTTGTTCGTCATGGAAAACTTCAGCTTCCTTTCTTCAAGGTGCAGGAACCCACAGGCTTCGTCAACGCGTCCTACAGCACTGAAATGAAAGAGGAAGTGGCTTTATCCTCAAAAGGGGCAGACTCAAACGGAGGTTATTGACCCTAGCCAAGACGTTTTACGATAGTTTTTTTTTTCTTTCTTTAAAATGTTATCATGCCTGTTTAATGTGTAGTCACGATCTGTTTTTGTTGTTGTTGTGTTTGTTTTGGGGAGGGGTGGGACGGGGTCCCCCCATCGTTGTCATTAGCCTTGTCATCGTAGTTGTGGAAATCGTAACGATCATCATCATCACCATCATCATCATCATCACCATCAGCAGCAGCAACAGCATCGTCATCATCGTAATCGTTGTCATGCAGCCTATATGTATAAAAACGTCGGCATCGACACCGTCATCAACACCACCACCACCATCATCATCATCATCGTCGTCGTCGTCATCAACACCACCATCACCACCCCACAACATCCGCCGCCACCATGATCATTGACATCTTATGCGTCACAAGTAGCCTACTTAATGGTAAATCATCACCAACACCATCAACGTTTTCATCATCATCCTCGTTATCATTATCGTCATTGTCATCATCATCATCATCGTCATCATCATCATTGTCATCATCATCATCATCATCATCATCATTATCGGCTTCATTGGTGTCTTTCCCGCAACCCTCATTCCCTCAGCTGTCAAACCCTCCAGTCCTCCTCCATCCGAAATCCCCAGTCTCTGTCCCACCATTTCTGTTTCTGCTATGAACAATCAAACAAACACACACGCACACACTCAAACACACACGCATACACACACACAAACACACCCACACACACACACACAAAGCATAAATAAACCATCATTCTATCAAATGTACGAAATGTCATACCATTATTGTGTTTGTTTTTTTTTGGGATTAAATCTCTATCACATCTTTGAAACAAGAAAATAGTTTCGTAGATTGCAAAGAATCGGCCATTATTTAACAAGGAAAGTAATTGTTTATGATTGTTGAAGTGTGATTGTGTGTGTGTGTGTGTTTACAAATGAAATCATTAACAGCCGTGTTAAGAACTGTTAAATACATTCCGACAATTATTGCCAAATGCTTTGACCAAATTCACCATTTGTGTTAACTAATTGCTTATGTACTTAACTTTTCTTAACGTGAAACCGCCTCTTTAGGGTGGGGGGAGGGGGTGTGGGGTGGGCTCATTCTAAAAATAGAAGTGCTGGTTTCAATTTGAATGGAATCGCCATGCATAATTATATAAAATGGCATTGTTGTTGTTGTAATTGTTAAAAATAGGGTTTTGATTTGAATAATTATGCATCATTATTTTATTTTTATAAAATAATTTTTTGACGTATTTTTTTAGTTAGTGTTTTGTTATTTTTAGTTGTCTAACAATTTGACACGCAGTTTAATCTCGGTGTGGACGCTTTCCTATCATAATCCATAATTTTTTAAAGGACGGAATGCGTGTTTCAACGATCTTGGCGAGGAGCGGTCATTCCTCTTACACGGGGAAACGTGCACCGCGGCTGTATTTTTTGCTGTTGAGCAGTCCACGCAGCTAACATTATCAACAGCGTTGTAGAGATTGATCGTCGTCGTAGCTCACCGCCATTTCATTACTGTTGAAAACCTTTCAACGCTCGTGCGTTGACACCTTCAGTTCGGCCTTTGCGTTGATTGTGTTGTAAATATTTCGTATAATGCTGTCATTTCATAGAACGATGCCATTTCAATTCATATAAAATTTTCTCCATAATAATAATATCAAAAGAAGCAACCGTTTCATATAATGATGTCAATTCACATTTTTTTTTTAAAAAATATTCAATATAATAAGTTCGCAAGAAGCGAACATTTCATTGTGTCAAAGAACATTCCTTAGATGCTGTTTTAAGAGTGTGCACGTTCCTTTCACGTGGTTGCTTGCTTAAAGTGTTATCGCGAGTGGGGGTGCGTGTGTGTGTAGGGGTGTGTGTGTGTGTGTTTAGTGTTTGCTGTGTTTTATTTAGCCTAATATTGCGCCTTGAGCAAGAAAATCCGCTCTATATTAGAACTATTAATTACATAAAATAACCTTAATTCTTAATTACACTGGTTTACCTTTTTACAGTGAAATACAGCAAATAACTATATTACTAAATTATGCTGGTTTACCTTGTTACAATGAAACACATGAAATAACTATAATACTAAATTATGCTGGTTTACCTTGTTACAGTGAAACACGTGAAATAACTATAATACTAAATTATGCTGGTTTACCTTGTTACAATGAAACACGTGAAATAACTATAATACTAAATTATGCTGGTTTACCTTGTTACAGTGAAACACATGAAATAACTATAATACTAAATTATGCTGGTTTACCTTGTTACAGTGAAACACATGAAATAACTATAATACTAAATTATGCTGGTTTACCTTGTTACAATGAAACACATGAAATAACTATAATACTAAATTATGCTGGTTTACCTTGTTACAATGAAACACATGAAATAACTATAATACTAAATTATGCTGGTTTACCTTGTTACAATGAAACACGTGAAATAACTATAATACTAAATTATGCTGGTTTACCTTGTTACAATGAAACACATGAAATAACTATAATACTAAATTATGCTGGTTTACCTTGTTACAGTGAAACACGTGAAATAACTATAATACTAAATTATGCTGGTTTACCTTGTTACAATGAAACACGTGAAATAACTATAATACTAAATTATGCTGGTTTACCTTGTTACAATGAAACACATGAAATAACTATAATACTAAATTATGCTGGTTTACCTTGTTACAGTGAAACACATGAAATAACTATAATACTAAATTATGCTGGATTACCTTTTTACAGTGAAATAGACCTACATGAAATAACTATAATACATAATTATACTGAAATAACTATAATACTAAATTATACTGGTTTACCTTGTTACAGTGAAATACATGAAATCACTATAATTCTAAACTATACTGGTTTACCGTTTTACAGTAAAATGCATGAAATAACTATATGACTAAATAATTATACTGGTTTACCTTCTTTTCTTTTTTTTACAGTGAAATACGTCAAATAACTACAATACTAAATTATACTAGTTTACCTTTTTACAGTGAAATGTATGAAATTAATAGGTCTATAACACTAAATGATACTGTTTTCCGTTGAAGTTGGGCTTTTTTAACTTGTCATTTAAGGGTTGAAATTTAAGTGTCTTCATTTAACGAAAGCACGCCATCCAGACCAAACAGTGGAAAACAGAAATCACCCATGAAACCTAGCTCACTAGCAAACCAAACCATTCTCCTAGATGCTCTCGCCTGACACACCAATGACGCAGGTTCGATCACGGGCTGTGGCCATTGTTTCACTGTCCAGTATGATTACTCTGGCGGTTCAGTGTTGACTTAGGTCCCGATCCCATCTTTCAAATAATGGTTATCCCCCTTTGCCTTATATCGCCAATGGCGGGTGTTGGACGTTAAAACTGCGATGTTCATGGTTCATACACCATTCACTTAGTGGAAGTATCCGTGATAGCACCTAGTACAACACTGCATTACCACCACAATGATTACAGGATGGCCTGTGCTGAGAAAGCTTGAATTAACGAACATGCTCGATCTAATGTGCAATTGCATGATCTATTTTATGCTCGCCACGAGTAATACTCATGTATTTAATCGGTATTCCGCTAGGCCTACATATTTTTTCTTAAAAGGGGTGGTGTTATTATTATGTTATTGTGTTTCGTTGTTTAGTAAAAATGAGTACGTAATTTCAGAGTTGTTATATTATAGAATTTCTTGTTTTATCACATTTTCGATTACCAGTCAGAATTGTTAGCATTCTTGGGTTGTTTGTTTTTTTTGTTCATACTTTTGCTTTACTATTGTATTTCTTTGTTAATCAGTATGTTGGCTAATACCGAATTTTCAATACACTGTATAAGAGTTGATAGTATTATTGCATTTCTTTGTTTATCAATAGTGAATGCCAACATTTCAATATACACAGTATAATTACTGATCAAGGAAATGCCTGTCGTGTCTTTTCATTATTGTGTTATTGTATTTTCTTTATGTTATCAGTATTAACTTGTAGGTGTTAACTCGCTGCTGTAAAGTTTACTGTTTTTGTTGTTTGTTTTCATTAAGGTTTAGAATTATTGATTGTCTAATATCACGTTGTTGTGAAAAGACAAAAAATGTGACGTTTGAATTGTAGGCATTATTTTATCTGAGTAAATGGAAATATTTATACATATTTCCAAAAGTCAATTAGAATTTTTTTAATTGTGGTGTTTGTATTAAATGTCTTGAGCAAATTAAGTCAATGAATATTACGTAATACATTTTTATAATTATAGCACACAAAAGAAACGCAAATATATTGAATTGTGTCATCAGTATGATTTGTATGTATCTGTTGAGTGAAATGGAAATCTATTTATATTTTGACGTCATGAATAATTATAATTAGAAGTGTTTTGTGTTTATTATTATTATTTTGTTTGAATATGTTGATTTACATACAAACATGTTTTAATTGTTGCTGTGCATTATTGACTTAAATAAATATATTTTTAAAAACAAAAAGGTTGGTTTGTGTATCTCAAGCAAGAATGTGTTTTGAAACATAGCTATTTCAGGTCTGGATCTGGATCTGGTCGTATAGTTGCAGGAACCAATGTCGGTTATCTTTGCAACTGGGAGAGGCGCATGATTTATAAATTTGTGGCCCTAATATAAAGGCAAGGCGCACAGCTAAAACATAATATTCTCAGTGACTTTAAAAGCTGGCTAAAAACAGATGAGTGTGAGCGTTCAGCGGAGGGGGGAGGGTGAGAGCCCTGACACCTTCGTCGCCGATGATGCTGCGACGGCTGGTCGGGCTGGTCTGGCTGGCAAGTCTGTGTCACTCAGCTGATTCCACTCAGCTACAGTACGGACAAAAAAGGAATTCCTGTACTGGTCAGTTTTGCTGGTAGGGATGATGAAGCCTCGTGTGTTGTTCACAGCCTGTCGTTCAATGATGTTGATGCTGTCGAACCCCTGAAACCTTGTGGGAATGACTCTTCGTCGACCGCCGACAGCAGGGGTGAGGAACTTCTCTGGAGGTAGCGCTGGGACCAACCCCTCTGTGACCCTATTCAGAAGGTTGAGACGTAGTTGCCTACGGCGCTCTTCTAGTGGGGGGAGGTTCAGGTCTCTGAGGATGTTGCTCATGCAGCCCTGGCTTCGGGACTTGTAGTCACGCGTAATGAAGCGGGCGGCCTGGCGCTGCACTCTCTCTAGTCTGTCAATGTCCTGTTGTAGATGGGGATCCCACACCGTTGCACCGTATTCTAGCTTGGATCGTACGAGTGAGATATACGCCAGGCGCCTGCACTCTTGGGGGCAGTTCCGGAGGTTCCGGCGTAGGAAGCCCACTGTCGATGCTGCTTTGCTGCATGTGTTGGAGATGTGGGCGGACCATTTGAGGTCAGCTGACAGTAGGATGCCAAGATATGGGCTCTGTTGTACCTGTTGTAGTATGACTCTGTCTAGGCTATATAAGTAGGATGACTTATTTCTGATGGAGAGGATGTAGCACTTCTGCGCATTAAAGCGCATGCCCCACTTGGTAGCCCAGATTTCCAGCTGTCGGAGGTCGGCCTGGAGCTCGAGGTGATCTTGGAAGGTGCGTATAGTCCGGTAAAGGAGGCAGTCGTCAGCAAACAGTCTGACTGTAGACCTCACAGACTGTGGCAAATCGTTGATGTGGCAGAGGAACAAGAGGGGTCCCAACACCGTTCCCTGTGGTACGCCTGACTCGACCGGCGCCACTTCCGATGCCTCTCCCTCCACCACCACTCTCATCGTTCGCTTCGTCAAGAACTGGGTCAGCCATGCATGGATTGGTCCACGCACACCGTAATGGTCCATCTTCTGCATAAGCTTGGCGTGTGGAACGGTGTCAAACGCCTTGGAAAAATCAAGTATGGCGACATCCACCTGGGCCCCATTATCGAAGGACTGCAGTAAATCATTCGATGTGGTGAGGAGTTGCGTCTCGCAGGAGTGGCCAGATCTGAATCCATGGTTCCGGTCGGTTAGGATGTTATACATTTCAAGATGGTTCCGGAGGTGCCGACAAATAACATGCTCCAGGAGCTTACAGGCCACTGAGGTTAAGGAGACTGGTCTGTAGTTTTCTGCCTGATTCCTATCGCCTTTCTTGAATACCGCCGAGATGTTTGCGGATAGCCAGTCGCCAGGGAGTTGGCCAGTTTCCAGCGAACGTTTGAAAATGATTGTCAGGGCTGGGGCGATGGACACGGCGCAGGTCTTCAAAATCTTGTTTGGGATACTGTCCGGCCCAGAGGCCTTAGAAGCGTTGAGGTTTTGGAGGAGTTTGGTGATGCCATGGGTATTTATAGTGAGTTTCCCGATGCTGGGATAAGGAGGGGCTTTGATTTCTGGAGGGGGGGAGCCGTCATCCTTGGTGAATACGGACTTAAACTGGGTCAAGAGGATCTGGGCTTTGGAGAGGCTGTCACTGTGGAGGGACGGGCCCTTCTTTAGGGGAGCTACCCCTAGGTTGTCTTGGCGCCTGGATTTCACATACTTCCAAAAAGGCTTGGTGTCATTTGCCTGCAATCCCTCTTCAATGGTGGTGTTCACGTAGTCCCACTCTGCCCGTCTTGTTTCGCGTCGGCATTCCCGCTGGAAAAATTTATAATTCGCCCAGTTCCCAGTCTTTTTGGCTTGTTTGTAGAGACGTTTCTTTCGTCTTAGTAGTTTCTTGACGCGCCAGTTGATCCAAGGTAGGTTAGAGTTTACCCGCCGGAGCTTTGATGGGATATGCTTCTCAACGGCCGACATTAAAGATGTCTTAAACTCAGTCCACATGGTCTCAATGTCTGCGTCGTCATTGTTCATGGTCTCGATCTTCTCGGACAAGGAATCAAAATCGGAGTTCAAGTCGTCCCACTTGGCTTTGGAGTACAAGTACACTCTTCTTGGTTTTTCTCTCACTCGCTGCGGCTGTGCGTCAAAGTCAGTTATTACTGCATGATGGTCAGAGATTCCAGGGATGGAGGTGGAACTCCTGGTTAACGTGGGGTTGGTGACAAACACAAGATCTAGTATGTTGTCATCTCTTGTCGGTTGATCATGTACTTGTGTGAGTTGCGCCGCAGTGCAGATGTCAACGAGGTTAAGCTGCACTTGTCGATCTGGCGAGTTTGAGGGTACACTAGCGTTGTCCCAGTTGATATTTGGGCAGTTGAAATCGCCAGCTAGTAAAACTTGTTGGCGCTTCCTTCCGCCTGTGATCCTTTGCAGTGTTTGGTCAAGCTCAGCGAGGTCCTTATGGGAGCGATGGGGCATGTAGAAACATCCAACTAACAAGTCGTTGTTTCTCTTCAGGTGGATCTTGGCCCAGGTCATTTCGCAGTCTGCTTGTAGCTCTGGAGCTGCGGATGAGACCAAGGTCTTGTGTACCAAAATGAACACTCCACCTGCGATGGTGCCCCTGTCTTTCCTGTAGGCGACGTAGTCGGGGGGGGAATGCCTCGCTGGACTTGAAATCCGGCCCCAACCAAGACTCTGTGCCGCATACTACATCCGGCTTGGTGAAGTTGATGATAGCCAGGAATTCTGCCCGATTCCGAATAACACTGCGGCAGTTTATATTCAGGAGCCGGAGGTTTTGTTTCTCTGGTGGTAGGAGAAGCCGGGAATTGTCACCTAATGTGTCGTGACTCGGGGAAGGTCGTGTTTTCTCCGTCGATCTACGTGGTATTGAGTTGGACGTGTGAGGGTCGATGGATCTGTTGGAATCTGCGCCTGGCGGTGAGGCGCTGGTATTCTTTGGGCTGCTCGTTTTCAGGGGACTGAAATGATGAGAATGAAACGAGTCAACGGACAGGTTGGACAGGGGCTCGTAGACATTACTGATGTCAAGACAATAACTGTGAAAGGTGAAGGTGTTGCAGTTCATACTATCACATTTGAAGCATGCCCATGATGCTGTGGATTGTTGCAAGTGCTGGAAGTCAGCTGTACACAGCTCCAGGCACGAGCGGTGGTACCAGACAGAGCAGTTGTCGCAGGCGACGCAGTCTGTGCAAGATACATCTTTGTCGCACATACCACAGGGGTACGTACTTGCTTGTCGGTGCGGGCCTGGGTTGCAGTGCACATCTCCAGCAAGAAGTATTGCCAAGAGTATAAGGGCACTTTGTCTTTGTGTTTTGAATTTGATTTTCAAGAAAAGGATACGGTTCGCATGATAAGAAAAGGCCCATTTTCGGGGCATCCTGTATTATTTAATTATTATTGTGAGTTATCTCCAGTAAATTAAGAAGAAATTCTCTGGAATACTCGATGAAATAATGAAATGTTTATAGCGTCTGTCCAAATTAGTGAAAAAGCACGCTGGACAATTTGAAAGCATGACTGGTCTGAATGCATCGACAAGAGATCATGATCAGGGGAAAGTACACACCACTAAATACATGTCTTCGTTGAATTTTTGAACAAGGAGTTATCTCCATTAAATCAGGGGCAAATGCTCTTTTCAGTAGCTGTGTATTTAAAGTATGTGTGAAGTGATCCCTCTTGATATGTAATTTTAAATTATGTATATTACGTTTTATTTCATTGGTTCAGGTATTTCAAACATCCAATCAAATAGCAATTTTTATTCTAGTGCTTGCACTCATTGGGAACAGGAAGTTTGCAAAGTTTTGTTGATGTGGTGTTTTGATTTTGACACAGGTGGGTTAACTTTCGCACTTATATGAACTGTACTAGACCAAAAACTCTTTTATAAAGTAGAAATACACAGCTAAAATTAGCAATAACTCTCTCTCTCTCTCTCTCTCTCTCTCTCTCTCTCTCTCTCTCTCTCTCTCTCTCTCTCTCTCTCTCTCTCTCTCTCTCTCTCTCTCTCTCTGTTGTGGCAAGTTCAATATAAGGTTACTGTTCTTAGCTTAGGCTGCTATAGTTTTCCCAAAAGGTTTCTTGCTATTTCGGATTTGAACCAATGGCAGCCAAACAGTTTGAAATTGGAACCCATCATTTTACAGATAACTGGCAACAAAGAGAATGTAGGCCTATGCATGTACCAAACACTGAAACAGCATAGTAACTGGATGAACAGTTCACTAATTATTCGTGTGCAAAGTAAGACTGACTGATTGACAGACTCTTTCTATAATATTTTATTAAGTATTAGTTTATGCAATCTGATTGTGTGAAAGATCCCAACCAGCCTTGTTTTAGAGCTGGTTAAATTATGATACGGTGTACAAACAAATTCAGTGTCCATGCCATGATGGGCTATGAACTTGAACCCGAGTACTTTCAGACATCCGCTTCAACGTAATCCAAAGGTCTTGCATCGTCAAGGACAGCATAATCCGTAACAAGAAGAGTTGTCTACCCTTTCAAATGGGAGCATTCTGCAATATGTTTCCGTGTCTGAAACTTGTAAACTACATGAGAGTGTTTGTTTGACTCATACCCTACCCATCCTTTTTTTTATTTTATTTTTTTTATAGGAGTTCTCTCTATTTTCTGTTTAGGAGGAATGCTAGCCTTGTGTAAATGTGTGCAATGAAATCATCATGGTCTTGTTTGCCATCTGTGTGCATAATGATGGTAATAAAATAAGGGGTCAAGTTGTTTTGCTGAATATTTAACTCAGAATCGAAAGAAAATATGGATTGTTTTGGATTTGGGATAATTATTTGTCACCCATGAAGGCAAAATCCGGGTTGCCTCATCAGTGCAGATGCAGCAAGGATGAGGGAATAGTATATAGAGTACTTGCTGGGAGTGCCTTGTACCTGGCGCTTACCCAGAGTGTGCTTACATCAGTGTATCCATCTTTTGCCCACTCCACTAGTCTGCTGTGGCCCATTAACAATTGTTGCTCGTTAATAATACAGTAACTTTTCTTGTAAGAGTCTGCACCAGGAGTTGACTATCGGTGATAACATTGTTCTGCCTTTTCTGTTGGTGGATGATAGAACCACCAACATCTTAGATTGAGAACAGCCTTTTGGAAAGAAGTACTCTGTGTTGATGCTTGCAGCTTTGTCTTTGTGTAAATGAGGGTGGTGGGTGTGGTTTCATGGGAGGATGGTAAAAAGTTGTTGCATGTTAGCGCCACCCCCCCCCCCCACCCCATCCTCCCCAAATGTTTGTCATGAAAACAGAAGTTATCCTATCCTGTCCCGTAACCCGGAGGTCGTAGGGGCACCACAGATGATCGTTTAACCAGCATACTCCATCTTTCTCTGTCCTCAGCAGCCCTGGTGGCTTCACTCAGTGTCAAACCAGTCCATTCTCGAATGTTGTCTTCCCACCTCTTTTTCGGTCTCCCTCTTCTTCTGCCTCCTTGCACTGTGCCTTGCAGAATAGTCTTTGCAAGGCCTGATGATCTGGTGACGTGGCCATACCATCGGAGTTTCCGTTTCTTCACCACTGTGAGCAGGTCATCGTGTTGTCCAATGGCTTGTGTGATGGTCTGTCGGACTTCGTCGTTGGTGATGTGTTGGGTATAGGAAATGCCCAGAAGTCTTCTGTAGCACCTCATCTCCATGCTTTGTATTCTTCGTTGGAGATCTGCTGTGAGGGTCCATGCTTCGCAAGCATAGGAAGATGGAGATGACAAGGGAGCACAGCAGTCTTACTTTGGAATGTAGACTGATGGTCCTGTCTTTCCAAATGGGCTTCAACCTTGTCAGGGCAGCAGTTGTTTGTGCGATCCTGGAGAGGACTTCCTTTTGGGACCCATTGTCTGATACAATGGCTCCTAAATATTTGAAGCTATGCACTGTGAGTGTGTTGAGGGATTGGCCTTGGACTTTGATGTCCGTGTTGATGCCATTGGTGTTGTTGGTCATCATTTTGGTCTTCTCTGCACTTATTTCCATTCCCGGCTCTGGAGGTGGTGTCAAGCCTCTGTACCAGCTGTTCAAGTTCTTGTTCCTCTCCAGCCAATCCATCAATGTCATCCGCAAAACGAAGATAGGAGATTGCTCTACCCCCTATGCTGACTGTGCCTTCATGATCTGCAAGAGCATCTGACATGATGCGCTCTAGGAAGATGTTGAAGAGTGTTGGAGAGAGTAGGCATCCTTGACGCACACCGATTGTTGTTCTGAACCATGTAGCATATGGATATTTAGTGCGTGTGCATGAAAATATATATATGACTCCTAAAACGAAAAAATGCGTGCGTGTTGGACTCTCTGTTAACTACCACACCCACAAACGTACGGACTCTTCTCAACACAGACAAACACCAACACCAGATATCCGTTCCACGTTCTCAAAATTTATATAAATAATCAACAATAATTCTTATCAATCTTTCACACAAATTCTTTCATACAGATAATCTAACACAGCTGGGCTTATCCCAATGTCTCACACATATGTGACGTCGACGAGTCTGAACACTCGGGACGGATAATCGAGACCGGCAATTTCTTGTCCTGGCCAACACAACAAATATACAAGTTTCACAGTACCTTATTATCTCCGAGGATCACGGTTGCACACTATCTGGCACACGATACCAGAGATACGTCGACAAGAGACGAGTGTCGACGAGAGACGAGTGTCGACGAGCGACGAGTGTCGACGAGCGATGAGTGTCGACGAGAGTCGAGTGTCGATGAGCGATGAGTGTCGACGAGCGGAGGGACTAACCTCCTGCCCCAGTCCGCTCGGAGAAACGTTGTCTTGGTCAAGTGTGGAAATAGAGTCGATTCCCCCTCCGATGCCTCGGAAATCACCTTGTCCTCGTCTCGGACAGAACGGAGCCAATTCTGCTCCCAGTAGGCCAGTAGCCCCCAACGGGCTCGCTATTATGACATACATATACAGACGTCAATTCTCTGACTCGGACAATTTATTTATTCTTCTTTAGTTTCACCCTTTCTCACCTCCCTTTGTTCCTCGTTTGTCCCATTCTGTTTCGTATGCGATCACCACTTTCCTTCCTCCACCACTATCATTCATATCCAGGTAATCACTTCATGAATGAAAATTACTATTAACCAAGCTCACGCATTTCATTCATATTTCATTATTTACTACTCTACAACTATCGCCCCACGTAATTAATAATATTATTACATCAATGAAAATTCAATATTCCATCTCAGTGGACAACAGCTCACTGTTACAACAAATGCAATACAAAAAATATACTTATCCGCCATTTTACAATCATGAAAAACATTATAAATACCTGTAATCTTTACAGCACAAAAATAAACACTTCCAGAGAGAAACGACCACAAACCAATACACCGTGATAGGTTTTCAATGCTTTCTTCCTCTGTAACTTTCTTTTCTTTTCTTTATTTTTTAACTTCTTTTCCGGGCCTACTACACACACGTCCACACCGTCTGACACCCACAATTCGACTCAGTAATTTTCGCCTCTAATTCAAATTATCTCTTCATTCATTGGCTCAAGGCTTTTAGCCAATCAAAAATCATTAATTAATTTTAATTTTAAAAAATACCGGAAAAATCCCGTTCTCTACAAACCAGTTCCCGATGGCTCTGTTGTGGAGGACTGCACTGGTAGCATTGTCATACAGGCTTTTGATGACTTCAATAATTTTAGGGCTGATGTTGTACACTTTCATTGCCCATAGAGCTGCATGCCAGACTCGGTCAAACGCCTTCTTGAAGTCTATGAACACATGATATAGATGTTGGTGCTGTAACAGAAGTTATTTTCTATATAATAGAATAAACTAAAGAACAAGGTCTAATATAGATTTAGAGATTGTATAGTGCCTGTACATCCGAAAACAAAATCTGTCAAGGAAGATAGTTTGACATAAACCTCATGGGGTATGCCTTTGTTTGCTTGCCTCAGTATAAACTTGGCCCATTTTCGCAAAAATCAGGAAAAGGCCATAATAAAATGAGATGGTTGTAGTATGCTTCAACAATCACAGTACCTACAGAAAGCATGTTTTATACAACCTCTCTCTGTTTCAGACTTTCACTGGGAATTGGGCTATGTGCGGTCTGGGGCTGACAAAGGAGAGTGAGTCTTGGCTGTCTGTGCAGATTGGAACCTCAGTGTCCGTGCTACGATGGGTTAAGAATTTGAACCCGAGTTCTTTCAGGCGTCCACCTCAACGTAATCCAAAGCAAAGAAGATTGGTCTTGCATCACCAAGGCCCGTATAATTCATAACAAGAAGAGTGGTCTACCCCTTCAAATGGGAGCATTCTGAAGTGTATGTTTCCGTGTCTGAAACTTGTAAACTACATGAAAATGTTTGTCATATACCCTGCCCATGCTTTTTTTTGTAATAGGATGCACAATAAAATCTTGATAAAATGATGTCCGAACAATCACAGCTCACGCTTTTTTTTCAGGTAATAGATCAAAAAATATAAAAAGTATATGTTTTTTTAGTGTTCTAGTATTCTAAAGAATTTCACTTGTGTTTAGACGACCTGTGTGTTACCATTAGCAAAGAATAACTGATTGTTTTTCAATGTTTATATTTACTTTTACTTTTCTTAATTTATTTACTCCCCCCACCCCCCTTCCCCCGTTGGGGTGCCAAGGGTTTCAGTATAAATAGTATCCCCACTTTCTGGAAATTTAGTGCTTTAAATTCCCACTGTCGCTGTCTTTCTCATTTGTTCTTTCTCATTCCTGCTCTGTTCTATCAATCTGCTATACTATCTTCTTCTTCTTCGCTAGACCAGTCGCCTACCTTTTTTCTTGAAAACTCTTCAGGGACAAAACTCCTTGTTTGTGTGTAAGGTCTGTTGGATCAGCTTGGGAATATTGGACGCTTTCTGCCAGGTGGTCACTAGGGCTTCCTATGATGTTATTATTTTGCAATGTATGCATTTTCTATACATGTATGTGTTTTGTTGATATTTTATAATGATGCTTGTATTCTATTTTGTTTTTGTAAACGGGGGTTCGATAAATTAGAGTATAGCCTTAGCCGAAGCGAAGTTGTGGTCTTGATTTTGTGGTCCTGATTCGGCTCTTTGCAGTCCAATGGACCCTGTAAGCAATGAATAACTAACTAACTAACAATCTCTCTACAGGGAGGCCGGTTTCTGAGTAAAACATGTATAAATTTCATTTATGAAGTTTTGCATCTACTTTTCAGAATGTGAAAACCTTGTAGGCCAAAAATACATGGTTTACATTGAACTGGTTGACGTCGAATAGTTATGATGGCACTGAGTATGAGGTTGAGGTTTTGTTTAAAAAAAAAAAATTTAAATGTGAGCGTCGGCTTTCCCAAACCACCGACCATGCAATGTCCCATTGGTGAGATGGCGTGGGAGGGTAATGGGAAAGGTGATAACCATTCACCTTAGCTTCACGACAGCCAAGGGGGGTAATTAGTATCCCTTTTATGTAGAAGATAGTTTTTGGCCACTGCTTGAGATTATAGTAGTAAGGTCATAGGCCCTTGTTATGTCTATGAAGGCACTCCACCAGCCAGCCCCTTTACAATAAAGGCAGCCCATGCAGGGGACACTGACGCTGTACTCTAATTTATCGAAAGTCCATTTACAAAACCAAAATAGAATATAAACATCATTATAAAATATTAACAAAACATATACATATAAAATGCCTTGAATGACACAATGAGTTAGTTGGTCATTGTTTACTAACTAATTGTGTTGGTCATTGTTTACTAACTAATTGTGTTTACTAACTAATTGTGTTGGTCATTGTTTACTAACTAATTGTGTTGCGTCATTCATCTGCAGGACGATACTTTGAACTTTCATGATGCAAAAATGTGTGAAAACGTTCAGTACATGAACATGATGAAAAATGTGTGAAAGAATTCAGTACATGAACATGATGAAAAATGTTACATTACATTACATTATTATTGCTTTAGGTCCAGCGGATAAAAGATCTGCTGAAACAACCCTAGTGGTAAAACCGAAAGCTCTCCACCAGCCAGTCACTTTACAATAAAGACATCCCATGCAGGGGACGGCTGAGGCTTCACCCCAACTTATCGAACCCCCGTTTACAAAAACAAAATAGAATACAAACATTATAAATTATCAACAAAACACATACATATAAAATGCCTACATTGCTAAATAATAACATCATAGGAAGCCCTAGTGACCACCTGGCAGAAAGCATCCAATATTCCCAAGCTGATCCAACAGACCTCATACACAAACAAGGAGTCTTGTCCCGGAACAGTTTTCAAGAAAAAAGGTAGGAGACTGGTCTAGCGAAGAAGACGATAGTATAGCACAGATTGATAGAAAAGAGCAGGAATGAGAAAGAGCAAATGAGAAAGACAGCAACAGTGGGAATTTAAAGCACTAAATTTCCAGAAAGTGGGGATACTATTTATACTGAAACCCCCGGCACCCCAACGGGGGTTGTGTGATAGCATTCAGTACATGAACATGATGAAAAATGTGTGAAAGCATTCAGTACATGAACATGATGAAAAATGTGTGAAAGCAGTCAGTATATAAACATGAAAAATGTGTGACTATGCATTTTCTGACTATATACATGAACAAGAACAATATGATCATAAAAACGGCGATGAGTTTTTAATGGTTATTTCATTAAGTTAAACAATGAAAGTAACAGTTCTTTGCATGAATGATCAGATATCTTGATTGCCTCTAATTGTAACTATAATTTATATAGTATGATTTTGTCGTTTGAGACCCTACAATCTTTCAGTTATGCACTCATTAACATGTACTTGATTTTCTTGAGTGGGGTTTATTACATGCATGATTTTAGTGAATGGTTTACGCAATAATAACAATTCATTATAAAGTGTACATGAATGTATTGATTAACAAGAAATATATTTGGTTGTTTGTGCCAAGCTCCTGTTACAAACTGAGATGGTGAGATGGTTTGGTTTTAGTAAATGTTTTAAAAACCAACAATTCATGTATAGTTTATGTTGCTTGTACAAACTATATTTTGATTAAAAACTAGAAATAACTTTTCTATTTTTATTTATTTATTTTCTCCAAAGGAGACTACAGCCATCTGATCTGGTCTCTGCCTCTCTCTCATAATTTCAGTTTTTTTATAATTGTGTCCATTATTGTGGGCTAAGGTGGGACTAACTTGCCTTGTCCACAAGCGAGAAACCAATGGCGCCTGACAGGTGTGGGTTTGATCCAGCATCCAGGCGTTATGTTTCTCAGAATATTATTTACTTTCGACTCGGGCAACGTCTTGGGGGTTTTCTCTGGGTACTCCGGTTTGCTCCACCAGCAAAATTTCAAAAATCACAAAATAATGTTAGGTAGGTTGGGTTTGGGCGCGCCACAGGCTACGACTATGCCTTCCCCAGGGGAGGCGGCCCAGAGTTTCCCAATAAAAGAAATAATAAACTGCAAAAAATTAAAAACTAAAAAATAATAATAATAATAATAATAATAATATACAAGCCATTGTAATAAAATATATAGAAATAAAGAAATAAGAGAGATTTTTTTTATTATTCTTAATTGTCAACACCCCTGTCAGGCTATGATAAACTCCAAATTTCTGCAAAACTGAAAATTTGAAGACATTTGAGTCAAAAATAAGAACAAAATGCCCCAGTGATCCCAGATAGCAAGCGAACGTTTAATTCACGTTATCAATTGGTTAGTTGTCAACGTTTAAAAACCGTTAAAATATAACGTAAGATTAACATTATTTTTGCCCATTAATTTTGAATAACGTTTTTACAACGTTATCCAAAAACAGGTTTTGAACGAAAATGTAACCAAATTTTAACGTTTCAGCAACGTTTCAGCAAACCATTTTTTAATGGTTATTTAAAACGTTTTGATAACGTCAATACAACCATTTATAAACCATTTTACCCTCTTGAAATAACTTTACTTAAAAGTTTAACGTTTGCATTAAACGTTTTAAAAACGTATTATACTATCGTTTTAGAAAATGTTAAATACAGGCCCCTTGAATGCTGAGTGGATGGATACATTTTAACAGACCTGGCCTAAATTGCCTCCTTTTGCAGACCACATGTGGGCCAATCAAGCCACCCCTGTGTGGTCTGCAAAAGAAAGTTGTACGTATTTATCAGTCGATGCAGGCGGGACCTGTATTAACATTTTTTTAGATGGTCAAAATCATCTTTGTCAATTGTACAACGAATATTGCAAATGTTACATAAAAAATGAGCGTAAAGTGGTTTTAAATGGTATCTACAATGGTAGTTCACCGGTTTCATGCACAATAATATTACTTAGGGCATGCTAGATTTTCCAGGAAACATAACCAGGAAGCTCAATAGACGATTGGTCAAACATTCACCTCATTTGTAACCACTTCTGAGCACCGTGAGCACTTATATGAGTGACCGAATGAAGACCACTGAAGCTGTCGATACCTTTTAATTTGACCCCTTTCACAGACATTACGGTTTTGGATGAGAGTATAAAACCATTCATTATTTATTTTTAATATTTGTAATGAGCACAAGTAAGAAAGGGGAAAACGTAAAAGCTTTACATTCGTTCAAATTATTACATTTGAAATAGTTTTATTTTATTTATTAAAAAAACACACTAAATAAAATAACCTTGCATGATTCAGTGAATATACAAAACATGCCTTATGACGATTTATTTCTAAATTTATACTGCCAGAGTTTTGTAAAATATAACATAGCTATATAGGTAGTGAATGCCTCATGACAACACCAGTATATAAAATCAGGTAAAGTAATTTTTTTATTTATTTGAAAAGGGTGAACTTATGTGACTTAGGTACAAGACTATTGAGGTCACCGATGGTTTTCTCCGGTTAATTCCCCCCTCCCTTCAATAATGCTATTGGATGCACTCAATCTAAAATTTCACAAATTTAAAAAAGATACATAGAATATCTTTCGGAATCAAGATCAAACACAAACCCACACATACGTGTTTGATCTCGATTCCTTGACATAGTCCATGTATATTAACTAGGATTATAAAATTATTTTACTTGACTTGACTTTATACATACGTGAGCACTTAAATAAGCTAACATGCAAAGACAATGGCTGTCGAAACCGTCCCAAAAATATATCTATATAATATATAAACGGAAAAATAGTGTACATTTTCAAACAATTAAATGAACTTTCCCTTAAAGCACACATCTATAATAGACGCACACACCCACACATCAAACCTAGAGACATTAGAAGTACAACATCCTTGCTGGACAAGAGCCAGAAGATATGTCTCTTGCTATGCACGGTGCCCCTGTCACCGACATATCCACTGATACATTACATTACATGATTATTGCTTTAGGTCCAGCGGACTCTTCCGAGCCAAAGCTGGACCTGACAACCCCTGATCCGCATAAAAGATCTGCTGAAACAACCCTAGTGGTAAAACTGAAAGCTCTCCACCAGCCAGTCACTTTACAATAAAGACATCCCACGCAGGGGACGCTGAGGCTGTATTCTAATTTATCAAAACCCCGTTTACAAAAACAAAATAGAATACAAACATCATTATAAATTATCAACAAAACACATACATATAAAATGCCTACATTGCTAAATAATAACATCATAGGAAGCCCTAGTGTGACCACCTGGCAGAAAGCGTCCAATATTCCCAAGCTATATCCACTGATAAAACAATACACCCAATTTTAGAATCGTAAACGAACACGTTAAAAAAATATTAATGGCATGATGCTTAAGACAGTGAGCGGTTCCATACAAAATTAATCAATTTATATATATGCAAAATTATTACAGAGAAACAAAGTCCAATAGAGCTATTCAAAGAATAAGATTACGGTAATAACAAAAAGAAAGACATTTCTCTTATATAGCGCACTTACAAGCTCAGACAGCTTCTCAAGGCGCTGGCCCGTAATATCCAGCAATAGTTTGCTGAAGTCAGGATTCGAACCCACGTTATCCAAGACGCACTCACACAAGGCGTGTGCTCTGACCACTGAGCTATCCCTGCTGCCTAGCAAACTAACAAACTACTAGCAAGACACACACAAAAAAAATAATGTAGTCTAATTTGAAGCGATTGCGAACATGTTACATGACTATCATAGCACAGTGCACAACAGCATTAACCATCATACGCGGGGTAGCATAGCGTAAATTTGTACTTGTGTTTCCACAACTGAAATAGTGCAGCACTGCACATGGATAAATCCATGCAAACGCAAACGGCATAAGCACGTCAGCTGCTCATAGCAAACATTAATATTACATTAATCAATTTTTCATTGCAAATCAGGACTGCAAACTTGGCACACTACAAAACAACAAGAATTCCTAACCCATGTAAAGAACAAAAGTTAACCTTAAAATTTATTGTGTAATCATAAAGCACATTAGCTATAATATTTATTTCCATCCGTCTTGTTCTAATAAAACCTCAATGCTGTAGTTTGTTGTTTTGTTTTCTTGTGGCGAGTAATCGCTCTTTATATGGTGTAAAAATAAAAAAATAATAAATAAAAAAAATATTTTAAACAATTAACAATCCTCACATTTCTGTTGAGACCAGTGGCAAACAAACTGAATCATAAAACAAACTCATCCACAAATTTTCAGACCTGTTCACCCATACCAATGCCAGTCAGGAGTAAGCAGACTGTCTGTCAGGAGTTTCATCTGTCTGTCAGGAGTACAGTACTGGAATACATTTTTTGAGAGATTGAGAAAACAGAAAACAAAAAGAGTTAAATTTACTACAAAACACACCAAAAAGTAAATTTGAAAAAGCATTAACTTATTTATTGCTTTAGTTTAGAAATAAACGAGCTTATTGTGTGTTGGTTAGCCTGCTCTTGTTGCAAATGCTTGTGTCTACCACAGTTCACGTGCCTTTCAATGTAATTTCTACCGCTGTGCGCAACGCTGAAGTCAAGTTTGCAAATTTTGCAGTAAGCATAGTTTTCAGACCTTTCGGAGCTCGTTAAGTACTTATGCAGTTCTGAATAAGAAGCATTCCACTTCTGCGTATGAAGCATCTTCTTTTTGGGTGGTGTTTGTCCACCATTTTCTGCGTTTTTTCTTTTCGGCATCGCGAACAGACTGGTCACTTCGAAAATATGCACAAATGCCCGATCACACACGAAACAAAGTGCGATAGCCGGAAATCGAAACTTGTACAGGAAATTCCAGTTTTTGTCTTATTACGGAAAACTTACGAAACGGAAAAAAGAGCGTCTTACTACCGAAATTTTTTTTAATTTTTTTTCATCGCTCGCGTTTGAAACCGGAGTTTTTGTTCTCAAAACGGATAAGCGGATTTTTACAGTCAAACCGGAGAAAATCCGGTCAAACCGGAGGAGTGAACAGCTCTGAATTTTAACCCACACAAATCCTAGCAGGGACTAACTAACACTGTAACAGTACTCAAATAAAATAAAAACATCCCCAAACACTGATTGTAACAACAACAACAAAAAACTTGCAGGGAATAAATAATAGTATTTGTAAAATTATAAAACTTAAAAAGGTATTCTATTGAACAATCAAATTCTCTCTTTTTCTTGTTGTTGTACAAAATCAGAGCATGGAATTACCCCTGTTAAAAAAAAAGAGGAAATACCATCCCCTATAGGGGCGTCCGGGTGCATGCTCCCCCGGAAATTTTTTAAAATAAATTCTGTGCAATCTGGTGCATTTTAGAGAGAAACTTAGCAGTTTAACCCCATAAAAATGTTGCCCTTTTTTTCCTTAAAAAAAAAAATAATTCATTAACGTTTTCTTCAATAAGATCTGATTATACAGGTGAAAACAAGGATTTTTCTTTCTCTGGTCACCGAATTATAAAAAAAGGTTGTATAGAGTTCAAAATAATTTGATTACACTTGACTGGAAATACATTTTAAAGAATTTATTCATAAATACAATAAAGAGCATTTTAACAATATATCTGTATACACAGTTTATGTGTGTGAATTCCAGTTTATTTGAAAATTGAGCAATGAACTCTGCCATCTTTTTTGTGAGGACTGGTGACTGGCTGGCAGCATAAGCACAATCTGTTTCCACGAAAGATGATTGGATCTGGCTGGTTGATGGTTCAAGCTCTAGATTTGCTGATTCTACAGGGGCAAAGCAGGAAGATGACACTGCAAGAGATTTCTGATGCTTTTGGCTTGCTCTCTCATTTGCAGACTCAATAGTTTCTGTTGCCTTTCTTTTGGATGGTAGTTTTTTAAGTGTAACGTTGAGTTCTTCTGCTTTCGTATCTCTTTGTCTCCCGGTTTTTCTCCTTTCTCTCCTCATTCACTCTCCAGGCTGCATTGCTGTAGCTTTCTAATGTGAAATGAAAGCAGTTCTTCTCCGACTTTTACTTCTAACCAAGCCCACCTCCACCCATTTCTAGCAACGTCATCCATGAAAACCTCACCACGATTCACAATTCGCCTCTCCGCAATCTTTGACAACTAAAGCTACCCAGCTACACCAGTGTGAATCGCGCTTTTTGAGATCGGCAACCCGTTTAGAGATTCACTGGATCAGAACAAGAAAAAAAATCGCTTAGCTGTCACACCTCCATACAGATTTTTTTTCCGCAGAAACTTAAAAGATTTCCGCGAAAAGCAAGGCCCTGTACCGCGGAAAATCGCGGAAACGCGGAGAATTCCATGCTCTGCAAAATACCTAATCCTCCCTAATACGAGATCAAACTCTTGCTTCAAAAGCAACTAGCAGCTCACTGATTGTTCAGATACCCTCATTGTCAGGAGGAGCCTGTGCATTGTTCTGTTTGGCCATCCGAGCAGCCTTTTCCACCATCTCGCTCCGAGGCAAACTTAAGCCAGTTCTTGATTTCATCTTCAATCTCTTTGTTGGTTGTTGTCCTGAAATTTGCTTTGTTGCGTACTGCATCTGAAATTAAACAAAATTGTGCATTGTAAGTTACATTTTTAAGAAAGCAATTTTATATGTTTTTTTAACAGCTGTTTAACTCAAAGGGACAATACAGGGCGTTGACAAACTCAAGAAAGAAGTAGCAGCACAGGCTATAACTGTATAAGTATAATAATACCTAATCCTGACACCACCGACTGATACATGGTTCAGCCTAGCAGTAACTCCTATGACAGACACTACAATGCCACTTTCAAAGTCAGAGTTATGACATGACGGGGGTTCAAACCCACAGCCTAAACACAAGGCAAATATATAAATTTGGACCCAATACCAGTAAGATAAGTGATTATTTATCAATGGCTAGGTGAGCAGGAAAATCTATTGAGTTTTTAAATAAGCGCTAAGTAATATTTTGGTATATAAGATCTTGATGCAGTTTGAGATGTCTTTTAATACTGGAAATTTACTATAGATGTAGCCTACTGTGTACTTGTTTTATCTATGTATGTATTGTTTTAATGTTTCATACTGATCAGCAATTGTATGTCATAATTTCTCTGTTGAGATAATAAAGTATTCTTGAACTTGAACTTGAACTTGAAATGGAGGATTGACGAAATTACTCTCAATCCGTTTTGTTTATTCACCACCTACAGTATTTAAAGTACTTTTTCACGACATTACAACAATATATATTTTTTTAAGATAATTTTTTACCCTGTTGTTTTTTGCTGTTGTGGTTTGCAAAAACAAATAAGAGGTGACAACTCACCACAAATGGCAGAGACGACAGCTGTGAGCCACTGAAACGGTTGCTTGCCACCATTTCCCTTCCAGTTGAAGCTTTTTGCTCATTTGTCTGAAAGAATGGACTTCAGGATTCTTCTGGTCAAGTCCTTATAGTCTCGTCCACCAACATCCGTCAAATGACACCTGCAAAAATGTATAAATTAGTACAACCCAACACACATTTGAGACAAACAGATTCCCAATATAATTTTAATCAGTCCATGAATTTGCTTGAAGAAATTTTTTGAAGAAGATTTTGTGGCTCTTGACACAGGTGTTTTGCATTTTTATGTAATTTTAATTGTCTAGAAACAGAAGAATAGCGACCTGAATGGACCGAACTATTCTTGCCTTGTGCGAAGGCATTGTTGGCAATATTTACCTCAATTGATTTAACCACCTGTCCATTTGAACTTACTTCATGAGGAAAAGACATGATTTTCGGCACACAATCCTTCTAAGGACCTGGAAGATAGTCTTCGACTTTTCGCTTGCTTTGTGTTGCTTCTTAGTGGTGACCAGGTACACCCCTAACCTCAGACTGGCATTCAGAATGGATACAATGTGCATGCATGTCAACAGCAGATCTGTAAAAGCCAAAACCATACAAATCAATTCTTTTATATAAAATATAATAATTACATTAATGAACAATTAATAAATAAATTAATTAACAGCAAAGAAGAACAGGATAGAAGATCAATGCCAGGAAATAGAGAAACAATCTGAACAAAAACAACAGCTGTGACTGTGAAGCGGCTGACAAGTGTTAAGTAGCCCAAGGTCTCTACGATCTAAAGCAAGTCTGGCATATGCCTTACAAATGAAGAAGTCTTGGATAGATGGACAGAACACTGCACTGGCCTTTACAATCCCACACCAAACGGAGACTCATCAGTTCTAGCATGTCACCAAAACGGCAAAGCAGCTCAACCAAAGCATTTCAGATTTTGAAGTTTAGTGAGCCAGGCTAGCTATAAATAGCTTCCTTTCACTGGAAGGAGGGGTGCAGGCAAGCTGTAAATAGCCCGCAGCATGCGAAACTTGAAAACTCATCTCTTCCTTAAATGTTTCTGATCTTGCTTCCCATCATCATATACCACCACCACCCACACCATCACCCCTTCTTAGCTCTCCCCTCCTCCCTCGTCTCTTATTCGTTAGCAAGTTTCTGATTTTATTTTGTATGAAGCCGGATGTTTAGAATGAATGCTTGAGTACTGCGCTTTGAACTGATATTGTTCCTTGGGAAAAAGCGCTATATAAATACCCTTATTATTTATTTATTATTTATTTAATCGTTCTTATATAGCGCTTTTCCAGCTCAAGAGCTGCTCAAGGCGCTGGCCAACACAGGATCTAACTCAAGCCGCCCGAGACGCCCACCCGCAGCCTTTGGGCGCATGGTCTGACGCCCGGACAACTGAGCACAATCCTGGGCAGCCAGGGATGGGGGAGAAGGACCTAGGTGCATGCTGATGCTTGTCACCGGCACTCACCCGTCTAGGACATGAGCGTCAGGATCTTTAAAGTCCGTTATGATGGAATGTATGCGACACAGACTAGACCTCGGTTTATACTCTCATCCGAAAGAGTAGGAAAACAGGAGTAAAGTGTCTTTCCCAGGGACACAACACAATGGCCCGGCCAGGGCTCGAACCCGGGACCTTCAGATCCGCAAGCCGAAGCTCTACCATTAGACCACCGTGCACAGTGCACTAAAAAGTGCTGCTCACATAGGAATTGAGCTGATGTGACGGAGAAGAAGAAGAAATCCTCCCAATTGTCTAAGAAGTTGAGGCAGCATGATTGCTGAAGAAGGGGAAATCAGCGGGAGTGGAAAACATGCCCGCAGAATTGCTTCAAGCAGTAGGAGAGGCAGGCGATGATGCCTTTACCATTATCTGTAACAAGATATATGGCAAAGTGGGGATTGGTCCACACCATGGACCCAGTCGCTTATCATCACTCTTCCCGAAGTATCATGTAGGAGATTTTCAACCTCAGAATTATCTGGAGAAATAACTACAGCACCAACAACATCTATATCATGTGTTTGTGGACTTCAAGAAAGTGTATGACCGAGTCTGGCATGCAGTTCTGTGGGCAACCATGAGAGTGCACAACATCAGCTTCAACATTACTGAAGTCATTAAAGTCTGTATGACAACGTTACCAGTGCAATCCTCCACAACAGCGCCATCGGGAACTGGTTCAGGACAACAAACGTCGTGTGTTAAGGATGCCTACTCTCTCCAACACTCTTCAACATCTTCCTGGAGCGCATCATGTCAGATGCCCTTGCTGATCACGAAGGCACAGTCAGCATAGGGGATAGAGCATTCTCCGTTTTGCGGATGACATTGATGGATTGGCTGGAGAGGAACAAGAACTTAAACAGCTGGTATAGGTACAGAGGCTTGACATCACCTCCAGAGCCTTTGGAATGGTAATAAGTGCAGAGGAGACCAAAATGACCTTTCCATTCCAAAGGCTGTTGTTCTGAACAAGTTTCCGATGGCGCTGTTGTGTAGGACTGCACTGGTAGCCTTGCCATACATGCTTTTGATCTCATGGCACACATCAAAGTCAAAGGCCAATCTCTCAATACGGTGCATAGCTTCAAATATTTAGGAGCAACTGTATCAGACAATGGGCATGACAGGAAGTTCTCTCCTGGATAGTACAAACAAAAACTGCCCTCACAAGATTGAAGCCTATTTGGAAAGACAGGACCATCAGTCTATACTCCATGGTAAGGTTGCTTCACTCCCTTGTTATCTCCATTTTCCTATCCTATCCTATATCGTAACTTGGAGGTTGTAGGGGCACCACAGATGATCGTTTAACCAGCGTACTCCATCTTTCCCTGTCCTCAGCAAACCCTGATGGTTTCGCTCAGTGTCAAACCAGTCCATTCTCGAATTTAGTCCTCCCACCTCTTTTTCGGTCTCCCTCTTCTTCTACCTCCTTGCACTGTGCCTTGCAGGATGGTCTTTGCAAGACCTGATGATCTGGTGACGTAGCCATACAATCAGAGTTTTCATTTCTTCACCACTGTGAGCAGGTCATCATGTTGTCCAATGGCTTGTGTGATGGTCTGTCGGACTTCGTCGTTGGTGATGTGCTGGGTATAGGAAATGCCCAGAAGTCTTCTGTAGCACCTCATCTCCATGCTTTGTATTCTTGACACCACCTCCAGAGCCTATGGAATGGAAATAAGTGCAGAGAAGAACAAAATGATGACCAACAACAACAATGGCATCAACACGGACATCAAAGTCCAAGGCCAATCCCTCAACACAGTGCAAAGCTTTTAATATTTAGGAGCCATTGTACTATCAGACAATGGGTCCTGACCGGAAGTCCTCTCCAGGATTGCACAAACAACTGCTGCCCTGGCAAGGTTGAAGCCAATTTGAAAAGACAGAACCATCAGCCTACATTCCAAGGTAAGACAGCTGCGCTCCCTTGTCATCTCCATCTTCCTATATGCTTGCGAAACATGGACCATCACAGAAGATCTACAACGAAGAATACAAAGCATTTTCCTATACTCTTGCGAAATATGGACCATCACAAAATATCTACAACGAAGAATACAAAGCATGGAGATGAGGTGCTACAGAAGACCTGTGCATTTCCTATACCCAGCAAATCACCCACAACAAACTCCGACAGGCCATAACACGCCAAGTCATTGGACAACATGATTACATGCTCACAGTGGTGTAGAAACGGAAACTCCGATGGTATGGCCACGTCACCAGAGCATCAGGCCTTGCAAAGACCATCATGCAAGACACTGTGCAAGGAGGCATCTAGATGTAAGGTCAGAATTGACATATAATGATATATCAGAATCATAGTTTCCTTCTCCATCAAAATCTTCTTCACCAGTGCTTCAGATTGTTTTCAGACATCATGGGCCCAATGACCCATGGCCATGCAAAATGATGGGTCAATTTTGAAAAAGATGGGTCACTGACAATCGAAGGTATTCGTATCGTATGTTCACCTAGTCCTTCTTGATTTTTATGACGCGCCAGGCTGGCGCATTCACGTTGACTGTTACGCGCCATTCTGATAAAATATGCGCCAATGGCGCGGGCGCTCCAACAATCTGAAGCACTGCTTCACCACTATCATCCTCTCGTCAAACAGCCATGTTTTCTTGAAGAGCACGATCAAACATGGGTTTTTTGCAACATTAAACTCGGTCTGACTCTGTGTCAATCGGAAACATAGGCCTAAGCTTTTCATGCTTTCCAAGAGGAAAGAGCTTCAAGGGAAGTAACTGAATTACTCCCTTTTCCTTGGTGTTCTGCTATGCGAACCAGTAACAGAGTGTTGCAATTGGATCGCCCCATAAGCATTCCATGGCAGTCAGAGAGGACGTACGTCGTAGGTCTACAACGCAGGGAAAAGGTTAAAAACAAGTAAAAAAAATTATTTAATTTTCTTTTTTCAAAATTGCATATATTATTCATTGATAAAATTAAATTACCTTTCATTAATGTGCAAATGTTACCCAGTTATTTCAAATACTGTTCAAGCTAGAATTTTTTGTAAATTTTTACAGTCGCGAGCCCGATTTAACTGGCAAAAAGTTGTAAATCAGTGCAATTCTCCCTTGGCAGTGAAAGGGTTAACCTTCAGTCTCATTATCAGTCACATTACGCTTAATATCAGAGTCTCCTCTCTGAAAATCCTTACGGGAAGAGAGGGGACTATAAACTGATAAACAACAACAACAACAACAACAAAAAAAAAGCTTAGCAGCAAAACAACCAAACATAAAATGAAATCTTTACTGCAGTACTAATACTAACCGAAGTGTGCTTGCCTGCAACCAACAAAAAATAAGAATACTAATACATACCTCTCTCTCTGGCAGACTTCATCAGTTGATGGGAAGAGGCAGTGTTCTCCACAAAAATACACTTCATCTTTGGCTGACCTGGCTACACTCTCTTCTGATGTCCAGGAAAGCACCCCAACAGATATGACACAAGCAGGTCGCATAGACTTTGGAGAGAGTGCGGCGCGGTAGGAGCCTTGGTCAGGACGTCCGCTGTGTCCTACTCCTGGTGGTGATCTTGACCCACCAGCTCACTCCTGAGGTGGTCATTCTTGGAGAAACGGAACAGGACCTTGATGGAATTAGCCCTTGAGTGGTAGAGAAGGATCTCCATGTTGTCTCTCCACAGACCAGTGCTGACTGCACGGGAGTTCAATTCAATTAAAAAATTAATTTTGACGTATAGTCATATACTGTTAATTTTGATCAAATGGTTGAATCTTCACAAACACTACACATGTCAGCAGGAAGTGTGCATGGGCATACAGGAACATGCTTTGAAAAGCCAACCTAAAACTGGAAGTTAGGCGTTAGCTTACATTTTCTTCTTCTTCTTCTTCCGTATATGCCCACAATCAATTTTGATTATTATGGCACTTTTTACCAAGGTGCATGCTGGGTGTGTTCTTGTTACCGGCACTCACCCGTCTAGGACATGAGCGTCAGGATCTTTAAAGTCCATTATGATGGAATGTATGCGACACAGACTAGACCTCGGTTTATACTCTCATCCGAAGGAGTAGGAAAACAGGAGCAAAGTGTCTTTCCCAGAGACACAACACAATGGACCGGCCAGGGCTCGAACCCGGGACCTTCAGATCCACAAGCCGAAGCACTACCATTAGACCACTTCCCTGACATAGTTCGACAACCTTGTACACTAGGCCACGCACCTCTTTTCAATCTCTACACCCAGTCTGACCATGATACAGGCCATTGGTCACATTGAATCACTGGCTCCCACACTGCCTCCACGCTCCTCACAATTGATGTCTAGAGGAAACAGACATGGGAGGTCTTCCACCACAAACCAGATGGCCACCAGTTGGCCAAGTGAGGTGGCTTGGCAGATGATCTCTAAGTCAAAGACACACTGCGCAGGCGGGCACTCGTCACTGCTACGAGTGTGGGCAGACTAGTGACGTTTCTCTGCTAGTGCTGTATGGGAGACCTAAGTGGTTGTTGTGTGTTTTGCAGGTTTGTGCTGTGATCTAGGAGGCATGGAGTACCGCATCATTTGCACAGAGTAACTGACTGACACAGGACGACCCATTGTGCAGTGCTGTGACTGGCTCACTGTGAAGGACTTGATCATGTGCCGTGTGCCATGCAGTCAGTGTAGAACTGAGATACGAGATGATACTTAGCTTCTAGTACTTCTAGTTCTACTTTTTTTATTTCTTTATTTTTATCTAGTTTTATCTAGTTTTATTTATTTCTTTCTTTATTTATTTATTTATTTATTTTATTTTTTTTTTAATTATTATTATTATTATTATTATTTTTTTATTTTTTTTTTTTTATTTTTTTTTTGGTCTTATCATCTTGATGAATTAAGACAATAAAAATCAACAACAACATTCTAGTTCTACTTTCTATTTTTTTAGCACAGCCAGCAATAAGATTTCAATCGTTCCTTTCAAATTTAAAAATTATGCAAATCTTCACAGATGTGCAAGTAAATCAATAATCGGGTATCAACACCTTAATTACATTTTGTAACAACTTACCTTTTCATAGCAGAGTTTTACTTTTCGTTTGTAAAAGGTTGTCACAGGAAATGACTTCACACAACCTTCAATGCCCCGTTTCCGGTGCGGAGAGTGCAAACCAAGGAGGTTAGAAGAATCTATCTAACCTCCTTGGTGCAAACTACCATAACTAGAATAGGCCTATAGATGTGTATTTTTTTTTTTAGAACATTATTTAAGCTTACTATATTAAACCAGTAATTTTTTTTTAAAATCAAATTCTTTTAGGACAATTATTCAATTAGTCAAAATAAAGTTCAGCATGGGATACATAGGCCTATGTCTAAAAGTAGCACCTGAAGGCACGCGGCTAAAGCCTACACGTACGAGGTGCCCTGGTTTTTAAAAAGTTATTTCCCAATTTATTATAGCAAACCCTGGTTTAAATAATTATCTGTTTACTTTAAACGAGAAAAAAACGTTATTTAAGCGATTCACTGTGTTGTTACACCGTAGCGCGTATGTTTTGAAAAATTTTATTTTGACACAAACAAGGTCCGCCATGTTACAAATTTTGGAGGGCGAACAAATTATACATCTTAGTTCTCCTCTGTCCTTTACCTTGATATTTGAATGAAGAATGCAGCACAGCTGCCATCTACACCGATGAATTGGCATATTTACGCGGTTGTATTTGATATACAAATAACACCATTAACGAATGAAGCGTACAAAGGGGTCTGAAAGATAAACTTGAAATGGTGCCGTCGGCAGGGAGGAACGTTTCATGGTAGCCAGCTGATTTTCATTTTACAGATTCACACTTAAAACTCTCACAGAGACAAATAAAACGACAAGCAATTTCACGGTATTTTAGCTACATATTTCATACATCATTATTTAAACATTAAACACGTAACAACTAGCAGCAACACAAAAACTTGGGCAAAATATTGAGCTATTCTTAGACTAGGACGCTTCGACAACAAAACATATTTTTCTACCTTAAATCTAATTTTGACTGACAATCAAACGGTAGAATTTAAATATATGATCGCAGAAGAAATGTGTTTTCTTCAATATTAAATTCATGAATGCGCATGTAGGTTCATGCAAAACGGGGAAATATTTTGGTTTTGATAGCAAGAATAGCAGCCATTCGGTTGCGAATCGGGTTCAAACGGAAGAAACTGAACTTGTTGGAAGGCAAAATACAACAACACATCTTTACAAAACGCACACACAATTGATATATTTGGAAACTAGACGTTCGAATCTACCAATTTATCCAAGTTATTATACAGCACTGGCGTAGCGAGCAGGAGCTGGAAGGAAAAGAATTTAAGTGATCACAAAGAGCAACAAGCCCGACGTGGAATGGTGTGTTTCGATTGACTGTGAAAACTATTTGTAAAGTGAACATAACAACATCTACTGCCAAACTGAATGATGGGAACACAAGAAGAGATGTTTGTTTACTTATAATTGGTCTGTTTTTCACATATTTATCTAAAACATTTTAACAGCGACGATTTTTTTGATGCACATTATGTTTAAGTGTCTGCAACATTGAGTATCTTTCAACTATTAATTGAAAACAAAGGCAGAACGAAATATGAAACTTATATCGGAAGAAAGATAAAATACTCTTGAATCCGGGGATATATAATGTTTACATGTTTTGATGCGTTCCAAACAACAGCACACATGTTTGTTTGAGGTAACTAACACAAAGGGTCCCGTTCGAGCTTTCGCGAGGACCGCTGCGTGTGTGCGTTAAGGCCGCTTTCTCTGCGGCTCGCGCTACTACATAAAAGCAGGATAGGCCAAATTTTTGGGCATTCGCTGTTCAGTGCTGCTATTGTTTACGTCGTTAACTTCGCTGCTCCAATTAATCGTTCATCATGTCCGATGCTCCAGTTGCTGCCGCCACCCCAGCCACGCCAAAGGCCGCCAAGGCAAAGAAGGCCAAGAAACCAGCCAAGCCTTCGGAACACCCGAAGTACAACATCATGATCGCTGCCGCAGTTGCCACCCTGAAAGAGCGCGGTGGTTCATCTCGTCAGGCCATCCTCAAGTACATCCTGTCCAACTACAAGGTGGGCAACGAGGTAACCAAGGTCAACGCTCGCCTCAAGACCGCCCTCAAGGCTGGGGTCAAGGCCGGCGCCCTCAAGCAAGCCAAGGGCACTGGTGCCGCTGGTTCTTTCCGGTTGGGTGAAAAAAAGTGTCCGTCAAGCCCAAGGTCAAGAAAGCCAAGAAGCCCAAGGCTGCTAAACCCAAAGCTGCCAAGCCTTTAAAGAAGGCTGCTGCCAAGAAACCCAAGAAGGCTGCGGCTGTCAAGAAGCCCAAATCTCCCAAGAAGCCAAAGGCCGCCAAGCCCAAAACCGTTGCCAAGTCTCCTGCCAAGAAGACTGCCAAACCCAAGAAGGCCAAGAGCCCCAAGAAAGCCAAGGCTACCAAGAAGCCAAAGGCTTAAAAAAGCTTTAGGGGAACTCCAGCAAGCGCGTCCATCTCCAAAACAGGGACCCTCAGGGGTCCCCCACATTTTCAAGAGAAAAGGTTCATTTCTCATGTCGCTCGAGTTACTCAGCATTTCATAATACTTTTAATGGGTAATCCGTAATTGCTGTCAATTTATTGCTGTATGTTTTGCTAATTCTATAGCCTATTTCCGCCTAGAGCCAGGTGCCATGTCTAGACTCGGCACAATCCTAGCCTGGGACGGCGTATAAGAGACCTAGTGGTTACTAGGTGTATTGGTGTAGGCTGTAATTCGGTTGGACCAAACGGGCCTTAAACGTTTATAAACGTCCTTTATCCTTCAAACTTTACATCGATGATGCATTTCGGTTCTGTTTTTCTTCAGATACTTCGGTGGGTAGATTACCGTCCCCGGACACGGAAGCGTATAGGGGACTTGCTCTTCAGATAAAAACAAAAAGGTGACTATAAAGCAATGACCTTGACCTATGCGGTAGAGAAAATACGATGGTACAGGAGGAGGCAGGTCACTAACTTAAATAATATTCCTATGAGGTATGGTCAAAATCCGTTCAATGGGCTTAAGATACGATGTTTAAAGGACAGACAATTGGCTCGTTCTGATTTCCGACTATCGCAAAGTATCTCCAAATCAGTGTGGAAATACAAAAAAATGTTTTTTTTTAACATTGATTTCTCCGAACGTCAAAAAGATACCCCATGGCTTTAGTTTTTCTTGTTTCGATTACACCAACCAGTTAAAGTATAGCCTAATAGAGAACGAAGCCATACAATTAAAACACAAAAGAATCTTTGAGATGAATACAATCAGACACTGGTAGGCCTACAATATTCCGTGCATGCTCTCTCTCTCTCTCTCTCTCTCTCTCTCTCTCTCTCTCTCTCTCTCTCTCTCTCTCTCTCTCTCTCTCTCTCTCTCTCTCTCTCTCTCTCTCTCAAAGGGCCAATGCCTTCAGAATTAAAGTTTCGTTCGTTCTCTCTCTCTCTCTCTCTCTCTCTCTCTCTCTCTCTCTCTCTCTCTCTCTCTCTCTCTCTCTCTCTCTTTCTCTCTCTCTCTCTCTCTCTCTCTCTCTCTCTCTCTCTCTCTCTCTCTCTCTCTCTCTCTCTCTCTCTCGTTCACATAACTTGCAGTTATATTTTGCAGGAAATTTAATACGTACACACAACGGAATACAGAGACGGGAGCGCGCAATGCGTGTGATCGTGTGTATATATAGAAGAGTGAAAGGGTTTGAGTATATTTCCACGAAAGCTACGCGTCTTCGTTCGAAGTTTTGCTTTTCAAAGAGAGATCATGTAGGTTATAGACTACGCGAGCATTCATACACTTTCGTTCACTCTCTCTTCTATACACACACGAACATGCACATAGGCGCATAGATTCACTCACACGCACAATGAAGAAAGACAAACACGCAATAAAGATATACAAACACCTACATTAACGAAAACACACTAATGCACACGAGCATATACAAAATTAACCCCTCCTCTCCCCCCCCCCCCCCCCCCCTGCCATCCTCTCACACACAAATACCCATATATAATTATAGATAGACTAGTAGTTTTGTACCCTGGCAAGCCAGGGTACACAGGTTCCCATACCCCCCCCTGATATCTCCCCGTCCCCCCCCCCCATGATGGCTCACCATACCCCCTTAATACCCCGAACCCACTTGATACCTCCCCATACCCCCTTGATACCTTCCGTACCCCCCCCCCCCCTTGTAACCTACCTGTACCCTCCTTGATACTTCCCCGTTGATCGTTTCGCAGGTATGGATGAAAGGAATAGACCATCACCATACCCCATTATATATACCCGTATCCCCGTTATGCCTACCCATGCCCCTTTAAACATACCCGTAGCCCCCCTTTTTTAATGTTTTTTTTTTTAACTCTACAATATGGATATTTTTCTTTTTAATTTAGGCTTTTTACTTTTAACTTATTTATTATTATTATTATTATTATTATTATTATTATTATTATTATTATTATTATTATTATTATTATTAAACTAATACTACTACTGCTAATAATAATAATAATAATTAATAATAATAATAATAATAATAATAATAATAATAATAATAATAATAATAATAATAAATAAGTTAAAAGTAAAAAGCCTACATTAAAAAGAAAAATATCCATATTGTAGAGTTAAAAAAAAACATTAAAAAAAAATATGGCCCGCGTGAGACTCGATCTTGGGGTCTCCTGCACGGTAGTCGAATGTCTTACTAAGTCAGCCACGAAGGCTTCATGCAAAGATCATCAATTTTTTGGTCTATATGGGAAAACATGCTGAAACCTCGAATCGATTTTTAATTAATCAAATTTAATTAGTTAAACACAACATTTTGTAAGATTGGTGACATGAGTGCAAAAGTGTTTTGAATGGAAATAAAACAAAATTTGCGGTATTATAGAACGGCACGTTCTTGACACGGCCGGGTTGAATCGGAAGCGCGCGGAATGAGGCTATTGCAGTTTGTGGACATTTTGTTTATTTATTTATCTCAGAAACGGTTAAACGTTCGGTAAGGAAATGTCGGCTATAACGATTTCGTTGGTTTTGAGCACACAGCAGGCCGATCCTCAGCGCCCCGCACCTGCCCAGATCAGCGTCCATACCGGACAAACTTTATAGTAGAGGCGAAGAAGGACTTCCGGCTAAGCAATTTATATATATATAGATAATAGATAGATATATATGTTCATTGCCTACACGCAGCAACGTATACAGGGGCACACACAGGAATGCATGCGCGCACACACACCCACACACACATACACACACACACGCACACACACACACGCTAGCTATATCGCATTATAGCCGCAAAAGACAAACACGAGGAAACACAAAACGTGTACGTGCGTTTGAGTGTGCATGCGTGTTGCGTGTAAGCGTGAAATGCAATATGTGTGTATTTTTGTAGTGTGCGTCCGTGCGAATGCGCGTGTGCGGCTTGCATGTATTGTGTGCGCGTTTGCCTGTTTTGTGTGTGTGGTTGTGTGTGCGCGTCTGGGCGCGTGTGTGTGCGCGCATTTGTGTGTGCTCGCAAAAGCGCACGCGCGGGCTTGTGAGTGTGTGTAGGTGTGTGTGTGTGTGTGTGTGTGTGTTTCTTTTGTTCTGTAATCTCGATAGAGAGGGCTTCCTTGTTTTATATTATTCTTTTAAATTGCTAATTTAAAGGTAGGCCTAAATATTTAAAATCAATGCTCAACTTCCATTGTCATTGTCATTGTTCTTTCTCACAGGAAACAAAAAACAAAACAAAAAAAAAACTTCACATCAGAGACATGGGAGAGGCCGATATAATAGATTATAGTGCGTGGTGTAAAGTATTCCGCTGCATAAAAGAATACTCGACGCGGAATATGTCCGCAACAATCGTTGAACATTCTGAATGGGCATCGAAGATTTGTTATTTGGTTAACGTAATCAATAAGCTTACAAATATTTTGTAGTGAAAACACGTTAAATGAAAATAAACAAAACATTCATTTATTTCCACGAAGTCTGCGCATCTTCCTTCGAAGTTTTGGTTTTTTTCAAAGATAGGTAAATCTATGTTACGTAGGTTCAAATGACGTCTGGTACTTTGAGTCGACACCACGCAAAATTTCTGTATAAAGGTTGCAGACGGGAAGAGTAGTCTACAATACTTTTTTTTCTCTCGCTTGCACAATTAGAGGAATCTACACTACTAGTATTACCATTTTGATATAGGCGCTACAAAAGGGCGTTTGTGGTCGCTTGCAGGTGACAGTAAAGAGTAATATTGTAGCTGAAAATAATTAGGAAGTGCGTCTTCGGATGAATACGACGACTTAGGCTGACGTTGAAGAGCAGTTCGCCGTGGCCCGAAGTCCGCACTCTAGCTCTTTAATAGGTCTAACCTTCTCCTGGGAGAGGTGGGGTCTTCCGCAGTAATTACTTTCTAATGAAAACACAAATACAAATATCGATCTTAGATTAAAATCAATAATGGTTATATTATAATAATTGAACGACAGCAACATTAAACTTCAAGACTGAAATAACAATAAAATGCAATACAATCAACACTATAAACACATTACAATGGTTTCAAAACCACAAAATATTAATACGAAGTTAAGTCTCATCGTATTACAGTAAACATTTCTGGAAAAGGGACAATTATAGCTCAAATGCAACGTGCATTGTTTCACTGAGCCTTGCCCCCGAGATTTAATAAAACGATCTGGATGTGCAGAGATTGAGATTGAGAGAGAGAGAGAGAGAGAGAGAGAGAGAGAATTTTAATTGTTTTTATTTTTTTATTTAATCAATCTTATATAGCGATTTCAAGCTCAAGAGCTGCTCAAGGAACTGGTCAATAAAGAATCTAACTCAAACCGCCAGAGGCACCCATCTGCAACCTTTGGGCGCATAGCCTGACGCCCAGACGACTGAGCACAATTCTGGGCGACCGGGGATGGGGAGAAGGGACCTAGTGCGTTCTGGGGGTATTTGGTACTCACCAGTCTAGGATATGAGTGTCAGGATCTTTAGAAGTCTATACGATTGAATGCGCAGACTAGACCTCGGTTTATACTCTCATCCGAAAGAGGAGTGAGACAGACACGCAAACAGACTGACAAGCAGAAAAATCCTATGCGTTATTGTTTAAATAAAATGTAATAATTTTATCGTCGATATTTTGAGACTTAATCCTATTTTTTTGGGATCGTTGAATAACACAGCGTGTTCTAACTAATAAGTATTGTTTTGGATGCTTTTGTCCGTTTGTTCCCTGAGTCTCAGCAGAGGCAGTACGTTTATTACATTGAAGATTTGATGTCACTCCTAGCAAGCGGCGTCCCATGTGTACATGGAACCATCATCATCCGACTTTGTTCACAATGCTCGATTTCTCGGAGGATTTCAACACAAAATATATTAAAGGGCCATGGGTACCAAGAGTAATGTGCTGTAATTGTTGTTGTTATTATTATTGTAGTTGTTTGTGTGGTGACAATGAGTTTACTTTGGGATTGTAGTCAAATGTATGGATGATAATGAGTTTTGAATGTTATTGGCGTTTCTACCTTGTGATGTAAACTGTGCCTTCGCTACGGTGCTATTTTTAGAATCAACCTTGAATCTATCAATAGGTACATAAAACAAACAAACACTGACTGAATTTGGACAACACGATGACCTGCTCACAGTGGTGAAGAAACGGAAACTCCGCGATGGTATGGCCACGTCACCAGATCATCAGGCCTTACAAAGACCATCCTGCAAGGCACAGTGCAAGGAGGTAGAAGAAGAAGGAGACAGAAAAAGAGGTGGGAGGACAACATTCGAGAATGGACTGGCTTGACACTGAGCAAAGCCATTAGGGTTGCTGAGGACAGAGAAAGATGGAGTAGGCTACGCTGGTTAAACGATCATCTGTGGTGCCCCTACGACCTCCGAGTTACAGGATAGGAGAGGAGATGATAGGATAAGATAGGATAGGATAAGACTGAATTTGAAAAGGATCCGTGACGCTGACATTTGTGATACATTGGGCCCTTTAAAATAAACTATTCTTTTGATTTCAGTAATGAAATAATGCGTTTCCAGCAACTGCCGTTACAATTGCCTCCCCTGCATCGTCTGCCATATAATAGAAGGCGTTACTTCCCTTGAGTGTGCGGGTACGCCGGGACAAGAAATCTTGAGCGTGCTCTGACAGGGAAAGAATGATTTCCTTCTTGTCGTCACTTGCTTGAAGATCGCTCTCTAATAGCTTAGGCAGTTATTTTGTAGGAAATCACTCACTTTGGGCAAGGCGTCACAGCAGCAGCTCTGAGTTTCCAGACCACTTTGTACCATTGCTTTTTAATTAGGATTAGAATTTTTCATTTTGATATCCTTTATACATTGTCTGAAACAAAAACTATGTTTTATTTGAACTTAAATAGCTGCAAACATGCCACTGACAATTAGTGAATGAGGACTATGCAATATATTGTATAAATAAATTTAAATCGCCTAGTTATTGTCGTCTGCTAAGGGAAACTAATTATTTCCCTTGAGTGCCGACCTCAGCTGGAAGTTTGTTCATTTGCTACGAGAGGTAATTATTGTGTAGTAGTCTAATCCTTTGGGGGAAACTTCGTCGTGGCATTTCGAGTCTAAAATATCAAAGCAAGTTGAAAATAAATTTTAAAGCTGAACCGCAAACGCTCTTTTGATTTTGACAATGAAACAATTATTCAATTACAAATTGTATTTTATGTTGAACAATTTAACAGGGAGAAAGCTTCGACAATTGGTCATCAGGGACTATGAAGAGTCCTGTATAAATTGTCACGCGATTTGAGTAAGTAACGACTCACTCCGCCACTGTCCGTGTTCCGTACTTTTACAGATTACAAGGAGATGCTGTTTTTTTCTTGCACTTCGACCCAGCGTCTTTTGATACGAAACGCCTGAAATTTGGCTAAATGTGTCCGAAGGAAGTCAAGATTCTTAATTATAGACTTCTTACTTGTATTGTGCGTCTTATAATATGCTTCGTCTTGTGTACCATAGTCGAAATTGGATTTTGCTGGTAAAACATTTGGGGGTTGCAGCTAAAAATGTACATTGCCCTGATGGGCCGTGAATTTATAAAATAAAGTGTGTAACATAAATATTTCTCTATGATGCATTTGCTAATGATGTAATTCATTTTATAACTTTAGAATGTATTTTATACAGGCGGAATTGTTACAAAATGTTATGTTCTATAGATATAATGAAAATAATAATTTTAAAGAAATTTATTTTCTAATTACATAATTAATATAATTAATTTAATTACTATAGAAAATATTTTTTATGAAGTTGTCTTATTACAAAATATATGTTATATATAGATATAATGAAAACAATCACTTAAGTTGCAAATGGCGCCCCATAAAACGGATCGCAATGAAGCGATGCCAATGGCGTAGCTTTTTGTCAAATATTGATGCAATCCTCGACATTAACTCATTGACAGCGATCCAATTGTAACTATAGAACACATAGTAGAAACTCAGTAACTGCATCGATTGTTTTATTGAAGTTTAGGATGCTACTCCCCCGGAGTTTAAAACACGTTTGTTTTAATTATTTTTAGCTGCAATTCCTTTTGATCATTGTTATGATGAGTGTGTTATAAACGAGTTTCTGCGCAATTGTTCTGTCCTCAGCTGCTAGCGGTTTTACAGAATAACAGGCATTGTAAATACAGTGAAATATGACTGATGGGTTTACGCCAGTTTTGTAACAGTTTTAGAGTCGGTAACACAGTTTGTTAAAAGAATAACTAATTGTAATAACGTTTACAAAACTCATTAACTGACGTTTTGGGATCACCAACGTGAAATCTTGTCTTTATTCCAGTTTCGTAACAGTTTCAGGCTCCGCCATCCAGCCTTAAGAAACAAAACAACCTGAAAACCAAAAGAGTAACAACTTGTAATACAAATAAAATTTACAGTCATTAACTGACACAAAGAGAAATTGAAAAATGTGAAAGTGGACTGATTAATTGGCTTACGCCAGTTTTTGTAACAATTTCATGCTCAGTCACACGGCCAAAGTGTTTCTGTATTGAAATCCAAACACACAACTTGTCATTTAAAAATCAAATAGCGCCTGCAATCATTAACTGACGTGTTGGGGGCAATCTGTAGCGCCTTATAATGGCCTTGACTCAACTGTTAAATGTTGATAGCCAGTTGTACACTGTGACCACTGCTTACTACACCAGCATCGTTGCTGATTTTGCCAAAGAAAATTCCACAACTCACAATACTACTACCAACAACACTGCCCTCTTACCACCTCCGGGCTGTAAGGTTATTCAATACCGCGATTTTCTGCCTTGGGACAACGAGGACAGCATCGTCAGCCTGGAATTCGAAGTCTTCTCACAACGGCTCAAAGGCGCCATCTTCCTTCCGATCATGTTTTTGATTGGCGGGCCGTCCAACGTCATCAACATGGCGGTGTTTCATAAGCAAGGCCTGGATGATCGAATCAACCTGTGCCTGTTTGCTCTGTCCCTGGCGGACCTGTTGTATCTCCTGCACTGTATGGTGCTGAATGGCGAGGAAATTCATCGTCAGTTTACTGCTCCCAACTCAGGGTATGTAGGCACCTTCCGCATAAGTTAATCGTTCATTTATGTAACAGGACAACCTTAAATTAGTTCGACATAAAGCATGTTGAACACAAAAGGGTAGTATAGCCTTAAGAGACGGCACTGCGGTAATAATGCCACATATGACATAATTATCACTTCATTATTTTGTGCGTTTTGTTTTTGGTTTTTCTGACGTGACATCACTACATACCGCAATATATGCTTGTATAAAAATATTTATTTAAATATCTTGTATAAAAATTACCTTGCGGCATGCATTCAATAAGACTTTTGAAAGCAAACATGCCGTTATTCTCCACTAGTCCTTTTCTTAAAAGGAACTTTCTAGTTTTGTTTCTTCTATGAAAACTTAAGGACCGAGATTCATTCTCGGTTGCAGCATTCCTTTGTAGAGACGGTAATAATGTCAAATGTTTTTCTGACGCTTATATCGTCCACCTTAGTTAGTTAGTTAGTCATTGTTTATAGGGTCCGCCGGACTGCAAAGAGCAGAATCAGGACCACAACTTGGTTGAAAGAGGGATCACCCCTGATCCGTATAAAAGGTCTGCTGAAACAACCCTGAGTTAATGGTGACACTGAAGGCTCTCCACCTGCCGGTCACTTTACAATAAAGGCATACCATGCTTTACTTTAAATTATCAAACTTCCATTTACAAAAACAAAATAGAATATAAACATCATTATAAAATATTAACAAAACACAAAAATATGCCTACATTGCTAAGTAATAATACCATAGAAAGTCCTAGTAACCATTTGGCAGAAAGCGTCCAATATCCCCAAGCTGACGCAAACAGACTCCATACATAAATGAGGAGTATTGGGAGAGTTTTCAGGAAGAAAGGTAGGTGACTGGTCTAGCGAAGAGGACTGTAGATTGATAGAACATAGTAGGAACGAGAAAGAACTAAAGAGAAAGACAGCAACAGTGGAAATTTAAAGCACTTACTTTCCACAAAGTGGAGATACTATTTATACAGAAACTCCCGGCACCCCCAAAGCGGGGATGGAGGTGAGGGGGAGTTAGAGGGAGGGGGGGGAGAGGGATCGTCCACCTGTACAACCCAAAGTCGTATATAGGTGTACGTAACCTTCCGTTAAGTTATTTAGCCTTATAATGACAAGTTAATATACATATAAAACTACGACGCTAATGTCTCAGATATTCTATAACGTTAATAACAATCCCATGCTTTATAACGCGCACGCACCATCCCTCGCCGTTACAGCGATTCAAGCGTGTCTATTCGCACTGTGTGTTTTTAAAAGACCAGGTCCTATCTTCACGTGGTACTCCAACCACAACCTTAGCGGTAACTTCGGTTTTTGCTGGGTGTCATTCCTACTGTCCGCCCTCATATCCAGCGAGCGCTGCTTTTGTGTGGTCAGCCCCCTACGCTCCCAGACCGTCCTTACCACGCGCACTATGTTCAAAGTCATCGTCGTCATCTACGTCGTCGTTCTGGGCGGCTACTACCTCGTGGCGTCCAGGTACCGCGTGTTGTGCGGGTTCGATCCCCTCACAGGCGCCACCATGAAGATCCACGACGGCGGTGCTTTCTATTACGCTAACCAGGTGGGTGGAGATTAAATCCAGCTGTGAAATATACAACTCGAATTGTTCCTTTAAAATCAGTTTCAATATAATATGATCATGCTTCTGTTTAAAGTTCACAACAATATTGCACCAAACTATCTAAACCGATTTTTTTACTAAATTATAAAATATATACCCCTCCCAAAATTATCTGTTACCTAATAAACCAAGAATTGATCTATGCAAGACTAGTTTTGGCCTCAGAACACAGCCTTTATAGAATAAACATCCTCTGATCATTAAATAAAACAAAACAGCCATTTAGAACATAGGCATATTTTTAATTCATTTGTAAACAGTTTTCAACATTTTGTCATCATATGGTGTTTATCTCCTTCAAACAAAATATTATAATGTTATAATAATATTATGTTTAGATGAAGTTTACATATATTCCTATCATATCCTATCCTGTCCCGTAACCCGGGTAACAACAGATGATCGTTTAACCAGCATACTCCATCTTTCTCTGCCCTCAGCAGCCCTGATGGCTTCGCTCAGTGTCAAACCAGTCCATTCTCGAATGTTGTCATCCCACCTCTTTTTCGGTCTCCCTCTTCTTCTACCTCCTTGCACTGTGCCTTGCAGAATAGTCTTTGCAAGGCCTGATGCTCTGGTGACGTAGCCATACCATCGGAGTTTCCGTTTCTTCACCACTGTGAGCATGTCATCGTGTTGTCCAATGGCTTGTGTGATGGTCTGTCGGACTTTGTCGATGGTTATGTGTTGGGTATAGGAAATGCCCAGAAGTCTTCTGTAGCACCTCATCTCCATGCTTGTACTCTTCGTTGGAGGTCTGCTGTGAGGGTCCATGCTTCGCAAGCATATAGGAAGATGGAGATGACAAGGGAGCGCAGCAGTCTTACTTTGGAATGTAGACTGATGGTCCTGTCTTTCCAAATGGGCTTCAACCTTGTCAGGGCAGCAGTTGTTTGTGCGATCCTGGAGAGGACTTCCTGTCGGGACCCATTGTCTGACACAATGGCTCCTAAATATTTGAAGTTATGCTCTGTGTTTAGGGATTGACCTTGGACTTTGATGTCCGTGTTGATGCCATTGGTGTTGTTGGTCATCATTTTGGTCTTCTCTGCACTTATTTCCATTCCATAAGCTCTGGAGGTGATGTCAAGCCTCTGTACCAGTTGTTCAAGTTCTTGTTCCTCTCCAGCAAATCCATCAATGTCATCCGCAAAACGAAGATTGGAGATTGCTCTACCCCCTATGCTGACTGTGCCTTCATGATCTGCAAGAGCATCTGACATGATGTTCTCTATGTCTCCACGATCCAAAGCAATTCTGGCATATGCCTTACAGAAGAACAAGAAGTCTTGGACAGATGGACAGAGTACTGCTCTGACCTTTACAACCATACACCAAATGGAGACCTATCAGTTCTCTAGGAAGATGTTGAAGAATGTTGGAGAGAGTAGGCATCCTTGACGCACACCGATTGTTGTTCTGAACCAGTTCCCGATGGCGCTGTTGTGGAGGACTGCACTGGTAGCCTTGTCATACAGGCTTTTGATGACTTCAATAATTTTAGGGCTGATGTTGTACACTTTCATTGTTGCCCATAGAGCTGCATGCCAGACTCGGTCAAACGCCTTCTTGAAGTCTATGAACACATGATATAGATGTTGTTGGTGCTGTAGGTATTTCTCACAGATTATTCTGAGGTTGAAATCTGTTCAGTGGTACTTCGCCCTGCCCTGAATCCTGCTTGTTCTTCAGCTATGATTTGCTCAGCTTGGGGTTTCAACCTGTTGAGTATTATTTTCAGGAGGACCTTGCTGGGATGGCTGATGAGGCTGATGGTGCGGTAATTTTCACAGTCCTGAAGGTTACCTTTTTTGGGAAGAGTGATGACAAGTGACTGGGTTCATGGTATAGGCCACTCCCCACTCTGCCAGATCTTGTTACAGATAATGGTGAGGGCATCAATCATCGCTTCTCCTCCTGCTTGTAGCAGTTCCGCGGGTATGTTGTTTACTCCCGCTGACTTCCCTTTCTTTAGTGATTGCACTGCTGCCTCAACTTCTTCCCGGAGAATTGGGAGGATTTCTTCTTCTTCTCTGTTCTCGGGACATGCTAGAACTGATAGGTCTCCATTTGGTGTATGGTTGTAAAGGTCAGAGCAGTACTCTGTCCATCTGTCCAAGACTTCTTGTTCTTCTGTAAGGCATATGCCAGAATTGCTTTGGATCGTGGAGACTTTGGGCTGTTTGACACTTGTCAGCCGCTTCACAGTCTGGTAGGCCTTCTTGCTGTTGTTTTTGTTCAGACTGTTCTCTATTTCCTGGCATTGATCTTCTATCCAGTTCTCCTTTGCTGTGCGCATGCCTTTTCGGATGTCATTGTTGATTTTTCGGTAGACATCAGCTCCCTGTGAAGTGTTCTTTTTCTTTTTTATCTCTGTTCGTTTATCACACAGATCCAAAAGTTTAGGAGTGATCCACGGCTTCTTCTTTGGTCGGTGCTTGCCAAGGATCTCCGTGGCGGCATCTGTCACAGCTGAGTTGAAGGTTGTGGTTATGGTGTTGACATCTACTTCACTAGCTCCCAAAATGAGCAGTGGTGCAAATTTCCCTCCAACTGTGGCCTGAAATAGTTCTGCCACCTCCGGATCTTGCAGTTTGTCCAGGTCGAACTTCAGTCTAGTGCACTTTGCTGTATTTTCTCTCTTCAAGTGGAGCCGGAAAGACATCATCACGAGATCGTGGTCACTTCCGATGTCTGCTCCTGGAAAAGTGCGTGTCCTGCCAATATTGATGCTTGATCTGAAGCGTTTCTTGACCATGACGTAGTCTATTTGGTTGTGATGCTCCCCGCCGGGACTGTGCCATGTCCATCGTCTGGAGTTTTTGTGGAGACCAAGTTTGCCAGTACCAGATTGTTGTATCTGGCAAACTCCAAGAGTCTCAGACCCCTGTCATTTGTCTCGTTGTTGCAGTGGGTCCACATGTGTCTCCCCAATTGTGGTGCGCATCTTGGCCAACCTTGGCATTCCAGTCGCCTTGCAGTCCTAGTAGTAGTCATACATATATTAAACTAAAGATATTGTTTTACCATTTTTACAGGTGAAATTTATATATGTAAAATGAGGCAGGTTTAAATAATTCTGCCGTGATTTGACAAAACCGAGTAAGTCCACCTAAGGTCGAAAATGAGTTTTTTGCGCCATCAAACTTGCAAGAGAATGACGCATCTTACCTGTAAAAATCAAATCCGAACTATGTTTAGATTTGGAGATATCATAGAGTAAGTCCTTGTTAAAAAACATTTAAGTGGGGGAATAAACTAACAAAACCAAGCAAGTCCACTGCGATTTTGTTTCCGCGATCCTCTGGCTGATGCTCGAGTTGGCATGATGACGTCATCTTCTATAATAAACTGACAAAAAAAAAGTAAGTCCTCCCGACCAATGAGAAAGTGCCTTACGATGAAGTGGACCAGTGAGAATCCATGTTATTGCTGCTGTGCAATATTATTTTCCTGTGGAAAAAGATGACGAAATTTCAGTCAGCAAATGACGTGTTAGGCTTTTTGAAAAAGAGTTTTCTTCATGTACTTTCCTGCCCACCATGAAGTAGCAACAACACATGCCAAGAGTTGTCGTCCGTGATGACGAATAGAGTTATCCCAAAGTGTGTCCACAGAACAGTAGTATGAAATTACGCGCTATTTCTAAGCGAAAACTTATCAGAAATAAATAATTTTAACCAATAATTATTAATGAAAGCCTGTAGCTTCGGTTTTTTTGCAAAAGGAGACGTCCGCCTCGTGGTAGCCGAAATGGCAAGTGAAAAGATGGGTTTTATCGTGATAATTGTTATTAACTAATAAGAATCCTCGCTAAAACTTTGTGTACAGATAATCGAATGCACTATTTCCATGTCAAAGCAAAAAAAAATTTGAAATTCGACCGTAAAATACTTGAAAAAGTGGTTTTTAATTCCTGCACGTAGCATCAACACATGCCAAGAGTTGTCGTCCGTGATGACAAATAGAGTTTTCCCTCAGTGATAGGCCTAATAACTCTGAATGATAGGCCTATTTTATGCTTACACACTTCAAAACATGGATACTACATTACGGTCAGTGCTTCAAAATACAAATAATTTCTCATGCATGATACCTTAAGTTTGAGTTTTTTTTAATTTGTTTACAAAGATCACATCGAGGACTAACTTATTAAAGCGTTAAATTAACATTCTGTCCAATATATAAGCAGGCCATCGGCCGGTCACCTAAAATTGAAAAAGAGCTGAAACTGTTGATTCGGAGTTTTTTCTTTAATGGCTATTAAAAAAAAAGTTTTCCACTTATGTTAAAAAATGAATTTGTTTTGCAATATGCATGTTATCCTGTATTAAATTTAGGCCAAAAAATTTTTTTTGGGGGGTTTCGAAAAAATGATGTGTTGTTGCTACATGAAGGATCCTGTGGCTCTTCCGCCTATGCGGCAACTTCCACGAGGTGTGGAAACAAACAAACTATCCTATCCTACCCTACCCTGTCCCGTAACCCTGAGGTCGTAGGGGCACCACAGATGATCGTTTAACCAACATACTCCATCTTTCCCTGTCCTCAGCAGCCCTGATGGCTTCGCTCAGTATCAAACCAGTCCATTCTCGAATGTTGTCCTCCCACCTCTTTTTCGGTCTCTCTCTTCTTCTACCTCCTTGCACTGTGCCTTGCAGAATAGTCTTTGCAAGGTCTGATGATCTGGTGGCGTGGCCATACCATCGGAGTTTCCGTTTCTTCACCACTGTGAGCAGGTCATCGTGTTGTCCAATAGCTTGTGTGATGGTCTGTCGGACTTCGTCGTTGGTGATGTGTTGGGTATAGGAAAAGCCCAGAAGTCTTCTGTATCACCTCATCTCCATGCTTTGTATTCTTGGTTGGAGATCTGCTGTGAGGGTCAATGCTTCGCAAGCATATAGGAAGATGGAGATGACAAGGGAGCGCAGCAGTCTTACTTTGGAATGTAGACTGATGGTCCTGTCTTTCCAAATGGCTTAAACCTTGTCAGTGCAGCAGTTGTTTGTGCAAACCTGGAGAGGACTTTCTGTCTGGACCCATTGTCTGATACAATGGCTCCTAAATATTTGAAGCTATGCACTGTGTTGATGGATTGACCTTGGACTTTGATGTCCGTGTTGATGCCATTGGTGTTGTTGGTCATCATTTTGGTCTTCTGTGCACTTATTTCCATTCCATAGGCTTTGGAGGTGTTGTCAAGCCTCTGTACCAGCTGTTCAAGTTCTTGTTCCTCTCCAGCCAATCCATCAATGTCATCCGCAAAACGAAGATTGGAGATTGCTCTACCCCCTATGCTGACTGTGCCTTCGTGATCTGCAAGAGCATCTGACATGATGCGCTCTAGGAAGATGTTGAAGGGTGTTGGAGAGAGTAGGCATCCTTGACGCACACCGATTGTTGTTCTGAACCAGTTTCCGATGGCGCTGTTGTGGAGGACTGCACTCGTAGCCTTGTCATACAGGCGTTTGATGGCTTCAATAATTTAGGGCTAATATTGTATACTTTCATTGTTGCCCATAGAGCTACATGCCAGACTCAGTCAAACGTTTTCTTGAAGTCTATGAACACATGATATAGATGTTGTTGGTGCTGTAGGTATTTCTCACAGATTATTCTGAGGTTGAAAATCTGTTCAGTGGTACTTCGCCCTGCCCTGAATCCTGCTTGTTCTTCAGCTATGATTTGTTCAGCTTGGGGTTTCAACCTGTTGAGTATTATTTTCAGGAGGACCTTGCTGGGATGGCTGATGAGGCTGACGGTGCGGTAATTTTCACACTCCTGAAGGTTACCTTTTTTTTTAGAAGAGTGATGACAAGCGACTGGGCCCATGGTATAGGCCACTCTCCACTCTGCCAGATCTTGTTACAGATAATAGTGAGGGCATCAATCATCGCTTCTCCTCCTGCTTGTAGCAGTTCCGCGGGTATGTTGTCCACTCCCGCTGACTTACTTTTCTTTAGCGATAGCACTGCTGCCTCAACTTCTTCCCGGAGAATTGGGAGGATTTGTTCTTCTCTGTTCTCGGGACATGCTAGAACTGATGGGTCTCCATTTGGTGTATGGTTGTAAAGGTCAGAGCAGTACTCTGGCCATCTGTCCAAGACTTCTTGTTCTTCTGTAAGGCATATGCCAGACTTGCTTTGGATCGTGGAGACTTTGGGCTGTTTGACATTCGTCAGCCGCTTTACAGTCTGGTAGACCTTCTTGCTGTTGTTTTTGTTCAGACTGTTCTCAATTTCCTGGCATTGATCTTCTATCCAGTTCTCCTTTGCTGTGCGCATGCCTTTTCGGGTGTCATTGTTGATTTTTCGGTAGACATCAGCTCACTGTGAGGTGTTCTTTTTTTTTCTCTCTTCGCTTATCACACACATCCAAAAGTTCAGGTGTGATCCACGGCTTTTTCTTTGGTCGGTGCTTGCCAAGGATCTCAGTGGCGGCATCTATCACGGCTGAGTTGAAGGTGGTGGTCATGGTGTTGACATCTATTTCACCAGCCCCCAAAATGAGCAGTGGTGCAAATTTCCCTCCAATTGTGGCCTGAAATAGTTCTGCCACCTCCGGGTCTTGCAGTTTGTCCAGGTCGAACTTCAGTCTAGTGCACTTTGCTGTATTTACTCTCTTCAAGTGGAGCCAGAAAGACATCATCAAGAGATCGTGGTCACTTCCGATGTCTGCTCCTGGAAAAGTGCGTGTCCTGCCAATGTTGATGCTTAATCTGAAGCGTTTCTTGACCATGATGTAGTCTATTTGGTTGTGATGCTCCCCGCCGGGAATGTGCCATGTCCATCGTATGGAGATTTTGTGGAGACCAAGCTTGTTTGCCAGTACCAGATTGTTGTGTCTGGCAAGCTCCAAGAATCTCAGATCCCTGTCATTTGTCTCGTTGTTGCAGTGGGGTGCACACGTGTCTCCCCAGTTGTGGTGCGCATCTTGGCCAACCTTGGTATTCCAGTCGCCTTGCACTATGACTATATCCTTCTTCGGCACTTGGTCAAGGACCGCCTGTAGATTTTCATAAAATCCTCCACTTCGCTGTCGTCATAGTCTGATGTTGGGGCATAGGCCTGGATGATGGTGATGTTGAAAGGGGCTGCTCTCAGGGGGATGGTAATGAGTCTACTGGAGACTGGGCGGCAACCCATGACAGTGGCTAGAATGTTCTTGTTGACCAAGAATCCAACGCCGTGTTCGTTCCTTTAATTTCTAACGCTGAAATAGAGCTTGTGGCCTTTGTCGGTCGTTGTTTCACCTAGGCCTTTCCAGCGCAGTTCGCTGATGCCTAGAACGTTCCATCGATAGTGGTCCAACTCGTGGACCAGTTCTTCTAATTTTCCTTCCGCAGTTAGGGTCCTGACATTCCAGGTTCCTATGACGATGTTGTTTCTCGTGCGAATCTTGCTAAATTGTCCATCAGTAGCATACTTAACACCTCCGTCCTGGTTGCCAAAGGAAGGCGCGGTCCATGAGCCGGGCGACGACCGATCCGGTATGGAATTAGTGGATAGTGTCATCATGTAGTGTGTCTTGGGCAAAAAAAGACTTGACGGTGCCCATTCCTCTCCAAGCTGTTGGCCACAGCCGAAATCCACGAATACAGTGTGGCTCGCCTTGGCCTTGAGCACGTGGTCGTTGAACCTTTAGTAACGTGAGGTTCCTCGTCCTGGCAGGTGACTTCTGTGTAGAAGACTTTCGCCCAGTGATGCCGTGTTAACATTACCCTGTTAGTCGCCTCTTTCGACACGCCGGGAAACGTTGGGTCTATTCTATTCTGTGCTCGAACCCACAAACAAACAGCAACAAATATATTACAGACACACAACAAGGGCAACAAAATACAAGACATACACGTGGTGTAAAGGCAGGAAGATCGCTACAATAGGAAACTGAAAGGAAAATAGTTTTGTATTTTTAAAATTAAATTGGCTGCATCTAATATTATTTTGAAGGGAGGGAGGAAACCGGAGTACCCGGAGAGAACCCTCGGTGACCCGTAAAATCTCATAAGAATCCTAAAGTTTTGCCTCGTGCGGAGCTCGAACCCGCGACCATCGGCATTGAACACCGGCGCCTACCCACTGCGCTACGGGCTACCCCATAACCATGACTCCTGCATACCAACCGAGGAATATTAAGTGAAGAATGGCTAAAAACAATAACAAACACGCACACACATACATACACTTTAACTGCCGCACCCACATTTTACAAAACCGAACTTATGTGACTCATCTCGTCAGACTTTTTAACAAAGAAACGGCCTATGGGACTTACTTGGTTTGATGAATTTTGAAAACAAGGATTTACTTAATAATAAACTGACAAAACCAAGCGGATTTGACTTACTTGTTTTTGTGAATTTTTTTAACAAGGATTTAATTCAATAATAAACTGACAAAACCAAGTGGGTGACTTGCTTGGTTTTGTCATGTTCTCAACAAAGACCTATCTCAAGAATAATCTGACAAAACAAAGCAAGTCCACAAATAGTCTTAAAACATCAAATCTATCAAACATTTCTTTAACATTCAAGGTATGCACTCTTAAATCGAGGAATTGCATTATAATATGCCCTTAAACTTCCAGAAACGATCGCGTAATATAGCGCAACACAAAACGTCGATTTTCTCGAAAGTAGGTTTTGTGGACTTGCTCGGTTTTGTCAGTTCACGGCAGAATTGTATAAATAAATATATTATGTTTACAAAAACTAATTGCAAGAATTGTAAGCTTAAAATGATTATCCTTGTATTATGTTGTAATTATTGTAATAAACGTTTAAAGTCTAAAGTCTAAAATAAGAATGTGAGTGTAATTGCGGACATAGAATACCTTACGTATAATGGTATCGTGTCTCATTTCTTCTTCCCAGGAGCTGGTAGACTTCGTCGACTCAGTGGTCTACGGGTTGACGGTGCCACTGGCGGTGATGGTGGTGGTAGCGGCGACAACAGCGGTGACAACTTTTAAGCTGCGGCAGGCGGCGGCATGGCGGCAAGAGACGTCGTCAGCGACGGCGACGTTGTCGTCCCGGCAGGTGGCGCTGACGAAGATGCTCATCGGAAACTCCCTCCTTTTCTTAACCTGTGTCATCCCCATCTGTGTTTTCAAGTCAGTCCTGCAGCTTATAATAATAATAATAATAATAATATTATTATTATTATTATTATTATTATTATTATTATTATTATTATTATTATTATTATTATTATTATTATTATTATTAAGAAGAAGAAGAAGAAGAAGAAGAAGAACAACAACAACAACAACAACAACAACAACAACAACAACAACAACAACAACAAGAACAAGAACAAGAATCTCATTCACATCAACCTCTCCCCTCAACCACTATCTTCACACCTCGATAGCCACAGCCCTTTACGCGTTGCTTCATTCAACGCTCAGTCATTGGGTCCTAACGAAAAACGCACGGCTTTGCGTGAATTCATCTCAGACACGCAGACTGACATCATGTTCATACAAGAAACCTGGTTTCGGCAGACTGGTGACGAGGGTAAATGCTCTGATTTAACCCCTTCTGGCTATTCTGTATGTTCGTTACCTCGCTCAAATCGTGGTGGAGGCCTCGCTATCATTTACAGAAACAGTCTGTCCCGTCACCTTGGCTTCATCACAGACTTCGCATTCACTCACTCGTCCTTTGAAGTTGTTCACCTCAGTTTGTCCGTCCCACAGCAGAACATTCACTTCATATGTATATATCGCACCTTTCCAAGCAAGAAGAATAAATTAACTGATGCAATTTTTCACCAAGAATTTCCAGTCCTGCTCGATTATTGCAACACACTGTCAGGAACATACATAGTTTTAGGAGACATTAACTTTCACTTTGACCAACCCCAGCAACCTTCCACCGCAAAAATGATTGAACTTTTAGATCAGTTTAGTCTTTCTCAGTCAGTCACAGAACCCACCCACAGCCGTGGTCACATCATAGATTGGGTTATGCATAGGCCTCAAGATAATGTGGTTAGATCAACTTCAGTCACCCAGGAATTAACATCTGACCATTTCTGTGTCGTGTGCGAACTAAACGTCGCAGCCCCCCCTCCTCCCCCCATGTTCAGGGAGGCTCGCAGCCTGCGTACCATGGATAGGGATGCTTTCAAGCAAGAGCTTACCGCTAAAGTGACCCCAGAACTCTGCCCCACTGTGGATCAGCTGAATAGTACACTTCATGCGGTGCTTGATCGGCACGCCCCCGTGGCCCAGAAAAAGGTCAAGGCAACACGCTCAGCACCCTGGTACGAGTCTATCAAGGACGAGCTCTCCGAGGCGAAGAAACACCGACGCAAAGCAGAGAAAAAGTGGCTTAAATCGGGTTTAGAAGTCAGCAAGCAGATTTTTACCGCTGCAAAAAAACGGGTCACTAAAATAGTCCAGACTGCCAAAACCCGGTACTTTAGCGACAGAATTAGCAGCAGCGAAACTTGTAAACAGTTGTTCAACATTTGCAATCAGCTAAGGGGTAAGAGCAATGCAACATCACTCCCATCCACGCATCCACCATGTCAGCTACCAGATGTATTTTGTAATTATTTCACACAGAAAGTGGCTGACATAAGGGACGCTCTTGACAGCCAGGAGATCCCACTCATTAACCCATTCTCACCTTCCCTCACTACCGCAAAAATGGAAGTTTTTCAACCAGTAACAGACCAAGAAGTCAAGAAAGTCATCTTAAGCTCAAAACCAACATCTTGCTCTCTTGACCCCATTCCTACCCCCATGTTGATAGAGAATCTTGACCCTCTACTCCCGACCATTACCCACATTATCAACGAGAGTCTGTCCTCTGGTGTTGTTCCGTCTGTGCTCAAAACGGCTGTCATCAAACCCCTCCTTAAAAAGCCAAGTTTAGACAAAAATAATCTAAAGAACTATAGACCTGTTTCAAACCTCTCCTTCCTGTCCAAAGTCATAGAAAAAATTGTTCTCAAACAACTGTTTGCCTACCTATATGATAACGCTTTACTTTGCCCCAACCAGTCCGCCTACCGACCCTTCCACAGCACTGAGACAGCCCTCCTAAAGGTAACCAACGATCTGTTGCTGGCCTTAGATAATGGTAACGTCTCCGTTCTCACCTTACTAGACCTCTCAGCCGCTTTTGACACAGTCGACCACCACATTCTCTTTAACACTATTCAACACTACTTTGGAATCTCCGGCTCGGTCCTGGCTTGGTTCCACTCATATCTTTCCGACAGATCACAAGCAGTCACTGTCGATGGCTGTTTCCCCAGCACAGCAGACTTGGTGTGCGGCGTGCCTCAGGGTTCCGTTTTAGGGCCGGTGTTATTCACTCTGTACACCAAGCCACTGCTTCTCCTGCTTAGAAAGCATGCTGTTGAGAGTCAGTCATTTGCAGACGACACACAACTTTATAAATCCACAGCCCCCTCTCTCATTAATTCCACTGTTCAGACTTTGGAGAACTGCATCACAGACATTAAGTCATGGATGACACGCAACAAGCTTAAGCTTAATGACGACAAAACCGAAGCCCTCCTCATTCACAAGCACAACACCTCCTCCTCACTCCCGCCTCTCCCAACATCGCTTACGGTAGGGACAACAAACATTCAGTTCTCATCCTCAGCAAGAAATCTCGGCTACATTCTCTCCGATGACCTGTCCCTCAACAACCACATCTCCAACATCTGTCGCTCTGCATACACGGCCATACGCCAAATCAGCTCCTTTCGCCACTATCTTACGCTCACTGCCACCAAAACCCTAGTCTGCGCTCTCGTCCTTTCTCGTCTTGACTATTGCAACTCCCTCCTCGCTGGCTCCCCAAAACACATCATTGACAAGCTACAAAAGGTTCAGAACTCAGCAGCTAGACTAGTATTCCGAGCTAAGAAACGCGATCACATCACACCTCTACTACATTCCCTTCACTGGCTTCCTGTGCAAGCACGCATAGAGTACAAACTCTCTGTTCTCTGTCACAACTTCTTCACAGATTCTTGTCCCTCCTACCTTGCTGATCTACTGTCTGTCTACTCCCCTTCACGCACTTTAAGATCTTCTGCCGACACTCGCACACTCAAGGTTCCCGTCACCCGCACTAAGACATACGGCCAACGTGCATTCGCTTACTCCGCACCTAAGCAGTGGAACTCCCTTCCCTCCCATATCCGCAACATACAATCAACACAAGCATTCAAAAAGGCCCTCAAAACCCACCTCTTCAAACTTCACTATTCAGAATGATCTGTATCCCGCTGCCATTCTCTCCTCTTTGTCTCTGTCTGATCCGTAAGTGTATACACGGCTGTACATATTTATACTGTTTTTCCTCCTGGGCCTAACCGGGCATATAAATAGCTGTGAATATGATTTTGCTATTCTATTTGTCTTTTCTGTCATTTGTGTACATAGTTGTAAATTGTAATTTGTGTACATAAGTGTAAATAATTTGTACCCTTACTGTTTTGTCTTTTGGTGTATTGTAGCGAAAGCGATGTTTTATCGAGTGCATGTACTTATATGTAATGACTATGTAAAGCGTGGTGAGTCTGGTCATAGGCTGGAGTACCCGCTATATAAAAATCCGTTATTATTATTATTAAGAACAAGAACAAGAAGAACAAGAACAAGAACAAGAAAAACAAGAAGGACAAGAAGAACAAGGAGAAGAACAATAATGATAATAACAACAACAACAACAACAACGATGATGATGATGAAGAAAATTTTACACGAAAGCAATACTAACCACAACAGTTACTCCTTTTCAGAACCAAATATGACCCAATCCAATGTACGTCCACTTATTTAGCGCGCATTCCCATGTTGCAGAGACTAGACATGCGCAGGGCGTTTTAGTTCATGCATACAAGGCCCCAATTAGAAGGAGTTTGTTTACTTTTGGCAAAAACGGATTTCCTCTAAAATTCGCATTGTTTGGTGTTGTTGTTGTAGTGTTGATGAAGGCTTTTTTTTTTTTTTTTTTAACATTTTTTAACACTAAACGATGATAAAGACAGTGGATTTTCGTTGCTCAAACCAATGTTCAATTTCGGTTCTGACAGAGATTTATTTCCCATGTTTGTTACGGTACAGCCGTATGACCTTTGACCCTATTTCTTAGAGAACCACGCGGCTTGAAGTGTGCGTCTTTGGTGTCTGGGGTAGGGAAAGGTCTTTTTTTTTGTATCGCTTTATTGTCCCTTTTTATCGGGAAACAACCTAATACGAGAAACCTTTACCAGCAATTGTTTTTACGGGTTCTTTCTCTTACCGGTTTTGGTAGCTGCTATTTTTAGCTCCAGAATGTTGGCTGGCTAGCCAAAGGCTGTTGCTATTAATAGCCACCACACTGACTCAACCAAGCTTTTTAGTTTTGAGGGTAGATCAGCCAGGCTAGCTATATATAGCTTCGCCGATGCTACCTTTCCTTTCCTTTCACTGGAAGGGAGGGTGCAGGCAAGCTATAAATAGCCCGCAGCAAGCAAAATGTGGAGGTATGTATATCGAGAGTCTCCTCTCTGAAAATCCTTAACGGGAGGAGAGGGGACTGTAAACTGATTTTTAAAAAAAAAAAATGTGGAGGCACTAAACAGTGCTACTCACATAGGCATTGAGCTGGTGTGCCACAAAAGCTGCGGAATTTATTTATTTAAAAAACAACAACTATACTTTCGAGTTTGTTGCTATAAGCTTATTTTTTCAGTGGGGCAACACTCACGGTGAATGTTAAAAGGATCTGTCGAGGGGGCCTGGTCAAAGAGAGTCCTTCTAACCTAAGCTTCATGTGGTCTTGTTAAGGTCGTGGTGCAACGCCGCTCTCCAGTGCTGAAGTTATCATAATGCCAAACGCACGGGGCGTGGGCTCCATTCTCGCCGGAAGCGAACTCAATAACTTAGACTGGTATTATGCTTATCAAATTCACCTTCTCCTTCGGATGAGAGTATAAACCGAGGTCTAGTCTGTGTACGTACGCATTCCACCGCCCGGACTTTATTTTTTTTAAAATGTCTTGGACGGATGAGCGCCAGCAACACCAATACACTAAACATGCACTATAAGTCAGATTCCTTTCCTGTCCTGGGTAGCGTTGCCCTTGCGGCAGTCGCGCGTTTGTTGAGTTAGTAGCCCCGAATTTCGCAAATAAATTAATAATAATAATAATAATAATAATAATAATAATAATAATAATAATAATAATAATAATAAATTAATAATAATAATAATAATAATAATAATAATAATAATAATAATAATAATAATAATAATAATAATAATCAGTGTTTCCCACAGCCTTTTTTTCAGAGAGTCCTTGGGACGCTCTGATGCAAAATTTCAAGAGTCCCCTTACAAAATTTGAGAGTCCCCTTGGCCTTACAATTCCTACATTTACCTTGATTTTGATTACCAACATCACGGACACACAAATACGCCTCAAAGTCAAACAACGCTTAGTTTTCAATGCAACTTTATTGAAAATTATGAATAGCCATAAAACAAGCAACACAACAAAAGGAATACTGTTCTGATAAATGTTACAAAGGAATCCATCATTGACTAGAGGAACCTTAAAATCACATAAAATGACCATAGAACAAACATGAAATGGTCATACGACAATTTACACACATCAATCTGCATGTACTGACAAATATTGTCTCTGTAAAAGCAGTTAGTGTTAGAGGGGACTAAGTCGATGACCAGAAGAAGAAAAAAAAGAGACACAAAAATCTGTTCAACTGCGTAATACAGACAAGATCATCATTGCCTAGTCTAGGAAGAACTGAAAATGATGATTCAACATTCAACGACTGCACCGTCTTCCGCATTTCTGCGGGTTATCGTTTTCCGTAGCCATGTGCCGAGCGACATGTTTAAGCTTTTCGGAAGCAAACAAAAAGACTGCGCATGCGTGTCAGCGCGGTCAGTGGGTAGGGGAGATCACCGCGCTTACTCGGCTCGGGCGCACGATAGCTCAGAGGTGCCAGGATGCATAACGGCAGTAAAAAAAAAAAACCAACAACGTTGCGTCCCTTGTGACGCACCATTTTTTTTTTCATGCGTCCTTTTTCAGTTTTTGTGCGTCTCTTTTGTGCACAGTTTTGGGAAACACTGTTAATAATAATAATAAATAAATAAATAAATAAATAAATAAATAAATAAATAAATAAAACACTTAGCTTTCTTTCCTACCTAAAATGGCAGCTAACGAAACAAATATCCTACTCTAACAATGATATTCTCACTCTTAGTCCTGTGGGGTTTTTTTTTCGTACAGAATCAGTCTCCTCTTTGACCCAGAAATGAACCTGGGCAGGCGTCAGCAGAACTTCTTTCTGTCGCTGCTGTGGTACTGGGAGATGGTGTCCTACATCAACAGCTCGCTCAACATCGTCGTCTACTACATTATGGGCTCCAGGTACAGGCACACTCTGCGCAAGATTTTCTCTACAAGGTGGGAGCCTGTCTTTATTCATAACCTGTTTTCGTGGGGTATGTGTGGAGGAGGAAGAAGGAAACTACAGTGGGAACAGGGTAGGATGATTTCTTCTTCTTCTTCTTCTTCTTCTTCTTCTTCTTCTTCTTCTTCTTCTTCTTCTTCTTCTACTACTTCTTCTTCTTCTTCTTCTTCTTCTTCTTCTTCTTCTTCTTCTTCTTCTTCTTCTCTTCTTCTTCTTCTACTTCATACTTCTTCTTCTTCTTCTTCTTCTTCTTCTTCTTCTTCTTCTTCTTCTTCTTCTTCTTCTTCTTCTTCTTCTTCAGATGTTATTACCGTATACACCTTTTTGAAATCCAATTGTATGGCCATGCTCTACCAAATTAAATCGGAGTTCGTGTTCTTTTTCTGCGCGTCTTCGTCCTTATCATCATTCGTCGTTGTAATCGAAATCATCATCCTTGGCGGCATCATACTCTTCATTGTTACACGGTTATTTATCAATTGTTGATTCAGCCCCGATGCTTGAATCTCGATAAGTGTAGGCCCTACTTCGAATTCGTTTATCCACGCAGCCTGTTCACTAAGCAACAAGGCAGGAGTCGTCGTATAAAGTTTTCCAACTTTATTCAGCAAACATCAAGAACTAGAGCTGGGTACCGTGGGTCAAAGTCGTACCGGTATTATTGCGGTATTTTTAGGTCGTATCGGTATTCCGTACCGGTAGATTTTAAGTGTTACAATCAAATGGGATATGGCATTGACAGTAATGACCGGCGCAAAAGAAAGATTGTCATACACTTCAAAACTGTTTCAAAGAACCATAGAATTTTCCATAGAAATTTCCATAGAAACTGAAGCTTTACTATTGCTTGAACGCCTCAAATGCTTCAAAAAAATTATGAAAAAATCACTGTTTAGAACATCAGCAAACTTTAAACCACAAAGTAAAAACAAAGAAAATATTCAACGGGAAAGGTCTTTAAGAACTTTAAGAATTCAGAAGGATTGGTGACTGGTACCATGCTCAAACACGTGGATAAACGTCTGTTCTTATAAGTTCTTCTTCAAGAATAGCTGCCTATCCACGTGTTTGGGCTTTAGACTCGCTCTCTGGGCGGACAAGATGTCATGTGTTGTCGAGATTTCCCAGTAAACCGGACCTTGGACACGAATAACGAATAACGATAACGAATAACGAATCTTTATTGTCCCCATTTGCACAAGGATATTTGTGTGTGATGCACAGTAACTGTTGGCATATTAAGAAGACAACACAAAGGTTAGCGTACATGTATACAATAAAGAAACGGTAGCGGATATTAGAACACCTTAATGCATAACAATACTAAACAAATCTCAAGACTATTACTGCCATTTTCTCAATCATTCACGCTTTCTCATGACCATGCTAATCCTTGCACATTCATTCTTATCCACGCACCGACTCATCCCACACACACCCTTAATACATTTATACCATACCGTCGCGTTTCCGAACCTGAATACAGTTACGTATCGGTAAAACCGTCTAGCTCTATCAACAACTGCATACAAGATAGCTTTCAGAAAATCACCACAAAGACCATCATTACACGTTCTTCCGTTGCGTAGGTCAACGGTCCCGGACACTTTCGCATATAGTGGACGGAGATAAGAGATCTTGATGAAGTAAAGGGTTCGTGATGAGTTGCCACAAGGCTGTTTGCAGGATGTAGTTCGTTTCAGTGCTGATGTCGTTCATTGTTGTAGAAGATGCCCGTTCAAGGCGGATGTGCAGGTGGTGTGGCAGGCGCGCAAAAAGTGTAGGAGGTGGGTCGAAGCTTCTCGACGAGGCGTGAGGAGGTGAGACCGTGGAACCAAGGGGCCTACAGGGAGGGTAGGCAGAACGCGGGGAGACGCCGGCGATGCGAACCAACTGTTGTCCGCAGGACGCCACCCTCCACAGGAATCCCCGCTCGCCCAGTAGTAGTAAAAGGAACATTGCAGGCAAGGAATGGAGCGACGGCATATGAATGACGTAACGTCAATTGCCGATCCGCTACTGCCGCCCAGTCGATGGAGGCCTACCGCGTTGAAAATGAAGTTTGAAGGTTGAAGTGGAGTTTCGTATCGGGATCTCCCACACGCCACTGTCGCAGCTTCGTCTTCGGGGCCCAGTATCTCGACCTCAGGAATGGCAAGTGATCGGGTTACCCTCAATCTCCGCCACGAAAGCGCGTGTGAGTCTGAACGGCTTATAGAGCAGGACTGCAACCCCTGCTCGACTACCTGCCACCGAGTCTGGACTGTGTCACTGACTGTCCTTACAAAGTTTAGTTTTATAGATTAACGTCCCCGGACACATAAGCGTATAGGCAGTGCATTACTTATATAGCCTCCCTGCAATCGAGATAAAGTCCGAACATTCTAGCATGACGCAATAACACCCAATTAAAATAAAACTCGTCACCGGAACTATGCACTGTCTTACGTCACATAATGTTTACGAATTTAAATGATTCGACCAGGTTTTACCCGTAATATTTTGGAATCTTCGATCGATTATAAACAAGTAGACTAATTCCAGAAAATTCTCATAAATTTTGACCGACGAAAATTTTCAGCATTATAAAAAGCTTCTTCTAGGAACTGCGCAAAACCAAATCAAAGGTAAATAACGCTACCGTTGCAGGCCTTGCAAAACAAAATGATCGCATCTATCGTGCGCGTTTCAATATATGCTCATCATCCTTCCCCGTCGCCCTCATCATCATCTTCTTCAGCGTCCTCTGCACCCTACTTTCCCTCCTGCTCTAATTTCTCTTATCTTCTTCTTCTTCCTCCTCCTCCTCCTCCTCTTTCTCATCATCATCATCATCATCGTCGTCATTATCACCATCATCATCATCATCATCATCATTATCATCATCCTCTCTTTCCTCATCATAAGCCTCTTCATTCTCCTTTCCCTCCTGCTCTAATTTCTCTTCTTATTCTTCTTTCTCCTCCTCCTCCTCCTCTTTCTCATCATTATCATCATCGTCATCATCACCATCATGACCACCATCATCATCATCATCATCATCATTATCATTATCATCATCATCTCTTTCCTCATCATAAGCCTCTTCATTCTCCTTTCCCTCCTGCTCTAATTTCTCTTCTTATTCTTCTTCCTCCTCCTCCTCTTTCTCATCATCATCATAATCGTCATCATCACCATAATCACCATCATCATCATCATCATTATCATCATTATTCTCTCTTTCCTCATCATGAGTCTCTTCATTCTCACCCTCCTTCCCCTCCTCTTTGTTTCAGAAGAGGTCCAGGAGAGGGGCTGAAGAACAGCAGCATGTCGATCTCAGGTTCAGGTTCCAAGATCATATTGCGACAAGCATCATCATCCAGCTGCACCAATGCCGGTGCTGACACATTAGCTACATGAAGTCGAACAATTCAAACAGCTTTCTAATAATGAATTGAGAACACTTGGAACGATAAATTTCCACGTAGAAAATTTAAAAAACAAAAAGTTCTAGTTCAAGTATAGATTTTGTACTTCTGTTTTCCACAGGATCATCCGCTGTTTCAGTAACGTAGACTTTTTTTTTTCTACGATTGAGTTAAAAATGTCAGTACAGTCTGTCCCCACAACGGTATACGACGGAGACAACCAGTCTTTTTGTGTGTTTAAAACAGGTACTATTCTCTCCTCTTTTGTCTCTGTCTGAGAGGAGGAGGAACAACGAAGCTTAACGTCCTATTGCATCAGCGTTAAGGACGATCACCACGTCGCCACCCTGACAACAATGATTATCATCATCATATCAAAGATGAGATCCTACGGATTCCTTTAGTGGATACACCGCTGTAAATATTTATACTGTTTTTCTTCCTGGGTCCAACCGGGCATATAAATATCTGTGAATAGGTTTGTGCTATTCTATTTCTGTCTTTTTTGTAGTTTATGTACATAGTTGTAAATAGTCTATTTCTGTCTTTTTTTGTCATTTGTGTACATAGTTGTAAATAGTTATTTACCTTTACTGTTCCGTCTTTTGGTGTATTGTAGCAAAAGTGATGTTTGATCGAGTGCATGTATTTTTATATCATGACTATGTAAAGCGTGGTGAGTCTTGTCATAGGCTGGAGTACCCGCTATATAAAAATCCGTTATTATTATTATTATTACTAATCTCCCCTAAGATGATAAGGCTGGAGTGTAATGATAGCATAAACGTCTCCTATATGCCAATGTGTCTGGGGACATGTCCTAGACGGGCGAGTTGCCGGCTACTCAATTACACCCATCGAGCTCTAGGTCCTCTTTCTCCCATAAGCCGGGTCGCCCAGTATAGTGCTCAGTTTTCTGAACGTCAGACTATGCGCCCAAAGACTGCAAGTAGGCGCCTCGGGCAGCTTGAGTTACAGCAAAGGTCTGTTTTAACCTCTTTGGTTACAACCTGTATCGGTCAGCGCCTTGAGCTTGGTTAAGCGCTCTATAAAAACGATTAAATAAATAATATCCTCCCGGAAATAAAGGGAAAACAATTATCAAAGATTCATCTCTCCTTTTCTGCTGCCAGTGCTTTGGGTTTGAGTTCTCTCGGCAATGACCCTTCCATAACGTTTATATAACCATTCCTTCAGGGTCGTATTGAAAGCCTCGGGAAATGGGTTAGCTGCTTGAATTGAACCCAGCGACGCCATCCTTTGGTGTGGCTATTTGAATCCCGTGGTTCAGTGGGGACTTTTTGCCCAAAATCACAGAACACTCGATTCAACTAAGCCACTCAAGGATTTAATGAACATTGAAGAATAACGTCCATCATTGGCGAGACGACAGACGGGCTCCAAAGTGTTTTCTTTCGTCGTTGTAACTATATGTAGACAGATATATCTATATCTATATCAATATCTGTATCTATATCTACATATATATATTTGTTTGGGTGTGTGTATGTGTGTGTACATACATACACAAACACGCACACACACACAATACACACTTGTTTGTGTATGTATGTGTGTGCGTGTTGTGTTGTGTGTATGTGTGTGTATGGGTGTGTGTGTGTAGGTGTGTGTGTGTGTGTGTGTGTGTGTGTGTTGTGTGGCGATGTAGAAACGTCGTTATTGTTACACACTCTTTACACTCTACGTGCTGGAGAGGAATATGAACTTGAACAGTTGGTACAGAGGCTTGACACCACCTCTAGAGTCTATGGAATGGAAATAAATGCAGAGAAGACCAAAATGATGACCAACAACACACACACACATACCCACGTTGAGGTGCCGGGGGTTTCAGTATAAATAGTATCCCCACTTTCTGGAAATTTAGTGCTTTAAATTCCCACTGTCGCTGTCATTCTCATTTGCTCTTTCTCATTCCTGCTCTGTTCTATCAATCTGCTATACTATCGTCTTCTTCGCTAGCCCAGTCTCCTACCCTTTTTCTTGAAAACTCTTCCGGGATAAGACTCCTTATTTGTGTATGAGGTCTGTTGGATCAGCTTGAGAATATTAGACGCTTTCTGCCAGGTGGTCACTAGGGCTTCCTATGATGTTATTATTTAGCAATGTAGGCATTTTATATGTATGTGTTTTGTTGATAATTTATAATGATGTTTGTATTCTATTTTGTTTTTGTAAACGGGGGTTCGATTAGTTGGGGTAAAGCCTCAGCCGTCCACTGCGTGGGATGTCTTTATTGTAAAGTGACTGGCTGGTGGAGGGCATTCAGTTTTCCCACTAGAGTTGTTTCAGCAGATCTTTTATGCAGATTGGGGGTTGTCCGGTCCTGATTTGGCTCGGAAGAGTCCGCTGGACCTAAAGCAACAATTATGTAATGTAATGTAATGTAATGTTACGCACTCTTTACATTCTACGTGCTGGAGAGGAACAAGAACTTCAACAGTTGGTACAGAGGCTTGACACCACCTCCAGAGTCTATGGAATGGAAATAAATGCAGAGAAGACCAAAATGATGACCAACAACACCAAAGGCATCAACATGGACATCAAAATCCAAGGCCAATCCCTCAACACAGTGCATAGCTTCAAATGTTTAGGAGCCATTGTATCAGACAATGGGTCCCGACAGGAAGTCCACTCCAAGATCGCACAAACAACTGCTGGTCTGACAAGGTTGAAGCCCGTTTGGAAAGACAAGACTATCAGTCTACATTTCTTTGTCATCTCCATCTTCCTAAACGCTTGCATAAACATGGACTTTCACAGCAGATCTACAACGAAGAATATAAAGCATGGAGATGAGGTGCTACAGAAGACTTCTGGGCATTTCCTATACCGGCACATCCCCAACGACGAAGTCCGACCGACCATCACACAATCCATTGGACAACTCAATGACATGCTCACAGTGGTGAAGAAACGGAACCTCCGATGGTATGGCAACGTCACCAAAGCATCAGGCCTTGAAAAACCATCCTGCAAGGCACGGTGTTAGGAGGCAGAAGAAGAGGGAGACAGAAAAAGAGGTGGGATGACGACAATCGAGAATGGACTAGCTTGGCACTGAACGAAACCATGATGGTTGCTGAGAACAGAGAAAGATGGAGTACGCTGATTAAACGATCATCGGTGGTGCCCCAACGATCTTTGAGTTACGAGATACGATAGGATAGGATAGGATAGGATAGGATAGGATAGGATAGGATAGGATAGGATACTCTACCTAAGTTCTTTTGACGGTCGCGTTATTTTGACGTCAAAACAGTGTTCAGTTAGGGTTAGAGTGGTGTTAGGTTTAGAGTTAGGTTTAGAGTAAGAGTTAAGGTTTGGATTAGGGTAAGCTTTTAAAAAAATGGACACATTTTTTTTAATGTTTAAACAATGTATGTGGCGTTTTATTAAATAACAACGGCGTTTTTACACGGTTGTGTATGTGCGCGCGCGTGTGTGTGTGTGTGTGTGGGTGTGTGTGTGTAGGTGTGTGTGTGTGTATGTGTGTGTGTGTGTGTGTGTGTGTTTGTGTGGGATTGGCGACAAGTTTTAATCATTATTTATTTTCAATTTTTTGTTGCTATTACAATTTAATTTCGTTGTTTCGAATGTTCATATGCAGATGGACACTTCCCGAAAAATCTCCTTGTAAATATTTATGGGGGACAATAAAGGGTAATGTATTTTGTATACTGTATTCTGAAAGGCGTTTGTTTGGGGGCAGTGGCTGAAACGGAAAGGAGAAGTGACAGACATTGGGATATAAGAGTAAGTGAAGTCTACGAGTAAGTGCCTTAGGCCTGTGGATAACCATCCCAGGGAATAGGTGATATGGTCCCAAGCTAACACTGCGCTACCAGAGCAATCATACTGCTAAGGTATTCTGTGAAAAAGGTCCACTTTTATATTGCACTCAAGGGTAGAACAGATACTTGTCGACTTGTTGGGGTTGGGGGATGGAGGGAGGGGGGAGGGTAAGAAATACAATTATTTTCTATTTGAGCAAGGGGATGATCAATGGTACATCTTACAAGATCAGAAAACGTAAGTATTCCATCAACAACAAGAAGAATTCCTACATAATTATTGTTTTTATTTTTAATTGTTAAAGTGATGCAGAATAAGTGGATAAATACATAAATAGCACTAACATTAGCATTCAGAAAGAAGTCAACGTCGAAACCCTTAATAAGGTTAATAGCTATAGGTCCCATGGACCTGTTTAATTAGCCCTTGATGAGAAAGGGGTGAGGGGGAGGGAGATTTTGTATGGGACATAACCTACTTAAAATCCGTAGGTTTATTTGCCTCTGCTCTACGTGGTTTCCTCCCTTGGATTAGCGGTCGCAGCAGAGCCGTTACATGAGAGACAGACTGAGAAATAAAAGGGTAAGAAACGGTTTTATTTGGAGGAGGTTGTTGTTGATGATGAGGACGATGATGAGGATCGCATGTTAATTAGTGCTTTTGGAAAACTGTTTCATACAATACAATTCCACTGTAAACATCTTTAAGGCAAAATGAATAACAGCATGAGCAGAATCACCTTTTATATTCATATGCATTAAGAATTCACAATAATCACGTTTTAAATTCATATAAATTAAGAATTCACATCACACTAATCGTAAACATTATTCCAACTTTCTCCTTCTCTCTCCTACATGCACCAACACACACACACACACACACACACACACACCCGCACACACATACACACACATCACAGCTGAACGAGCCAAGAAGTTGCATGCCTCGTTATCTAAAGGGTATCACATAAGTACGTGACGGGATTATATAATATATGACAGTATCACAAAAACCCAAAATTTCCTTTTCACAGAGCACATGTGACGGGATTATAATACATGATATTATCACAAGAAAACAAAATTCCCGATCACAGTCAAGCATCACATTGATCGTTTCTAAAAATCACATTTGAAACACAGATGCACTATCCTCACTCTATGCCGTGCAAGCTACTGATTTAGTAAATGTAATGGAGTTATCTAATCACACGAGGAAAGAAAGGAGGAGGAGAATGAGGAGGAGGAGGAGGAGGATCGTCAGACATGGAAATAATTTTTTCACTAAATCAAAACATTAAACTGCAAACTTTAACTGTCGGTGGGACGCTCGTTTTCTTCTTTCTGCAATTGCAAACTGTAAAGTATGTAACTGCGGGAGGGGAAAGGGGGGAAGAAAAGGGGGGGGGGGAGAGAACACATTTGCAATTACGTTTGCCGCTTCTCCAATTTTTCTTCTTCTTCTTTTCATTGTCTTTCTTTTTAAAAAACAAAACAAAACAAGACGAAGAAAAATAATTTAAAAATTAAAAAAAACATACACACGCACAGCGGAGAGAATCAACACTAAATAGAGCGACGGAGGAAAGGGAGCAAATGGGGTAGAGTGTGGGGGGGGAGGGGAGGGGGGAGTCTTTCAAATGCTAAGGGGCAGCACTCACTGCAGTCAGGTGAATCAGGGGAGAGCATCCATGCGGAAGGAAAAGCAACCTGGTTTGTTCTTCTTGCCGATCCACCGGAAGTGGCCGTCTTTTCTTTGCCCCGGAAGTGTCGGAAATGAAATCTTCTTTGCCATTGGTCCATCCTCTTCTTCCCGCCGTTCCCTGCGCTGCTCGGCCGCCATTTTCTTTATGCAGCTGTTCGACAAGCGGTGGGATGGAGGTATGTACTCGGAACTGAATTCAATTCAGATCCACCAATCACCGAAGTGGTGCTAGCAAAAACCATTCCTAATTAGAAAGCTGACATTTTGACGTCTTCGGCAAATAGTAGGTTTAAAAGATGTCTAATAATTTCAAATGTTTGAAACGTAACAAACATTATGATCTTGCAACAGACGCAACATCGGAATTTTAAAAGAATGAACACGCCAAAAAATATAAAATGAATAAAATAAAAGTTTTTTTTTAAAGGTCTAGACGGTTGGATGGAGGAAGGGAGGGAGGGAGGGAGGATTATGTGAGAGAATGATTAAGTGAGCGAGTGAAACAGCAAAACAAACAAAATAAATAAAAATAAATAAATAAATAAGGAACATAAAAATTTAATAATTAATTAATAAATATTTAAATTTAAAAAACAACAACAAATATAATTATAGCCAAGGGGCAAGCGTACCAAAAAAAACTGAAAACAAGAAAATATTCACAAATATACAATTATTTTTGGAAGTACAGTGCTTATCGAATATTTATAAACTGCATATAGAATTTCATCTGGCAATGCATGATCAATCTAAAGGATAAATCCTCTATGCACACATAACACAATTTAATATTCTATACAAATGAAGTTGTTTTCATCTCAGTGAATCTAATGACAAATTTACACTCTCTCGTCTTCCCCCTCCCTCTTTCAAAATTCTATTACTGCAATATAGAACACGAACAAGCAAAACAACTCAAGCAAACGAAGTAAACAGGCAGATAAAACCAAATTGTCTAAGTGAGTGAGTAAAAGTTTTACAATTTCCTTTTGCATTGGCGTAAAATAGGCGCCACTCTCTCTCTCTCTCTCTCTCTCTCTCTCTCTCTCTCTCTCTCTCTCTCTCTCTCTCTCTCTCTCTCTCTCTCTCTCTCTCTCTCTTTCTCTGTCTCTGTCTCTCTCTCTCCCTCTCTCTCTGTCTCTCTCTGAAAAGAGTGAGAAATTTCATCATCAGCAGCAGCTTCTTCTTCTTCTTCTTCTTCTTCTTCTTCTTCTTCTTCTTCTTCTTCTTCTTCTTCTTCTTCACAATCATCATCACCATCATCATCATCATCATCATCATCATCATCATCATCATCATCATCATCATCATCATCATCATTATCATTATCATCATCATCATCATCATCATCATCATCATCATCATCATCATCACCATCACCATCTTCTTCTTCTTCTTCTTCTTCTTCTTCTTCTTCTTCTTCTTCTTCTTCTTCTTTTTCTTCTTCTCTTCCTCATCTTCCTCCTCCTTCTTCTACGTTGTCGTTGACACCTTCGTCGTCGTAATCACCCTTTGTTCAAATCACCATCATCATCATCATCATCATCATCATCATCATCATCATCATCATCATCATTATCAGCAGCAGCATCATCATCGTCATGGTATAAATCCAGCGGATTGCACACCTAAAGTGTGTCTCTTCGACAATGTATTCTAAAACATTGTAAGCACACGTACATGTACATAGTTATACAAACGTTTTTAGTTTAGCCTGACCCAACAAGCGACCAACCACGCAAAGACAATATTATAAAATCTCAATGTGTCCACCCTTCCCAGGACCGCGTTCAATACTTCCTCCACCGCACTGCAGGGTGGCGTTTGTAAAAAGAACCAATCAGTGGCGTTGAAATGTAAAAGGTAACCAATCAAATGCCGCGGTACATCAACAATAGGTGCGAGGCCAAAATTGGCTCCCTCCATTAATCACAGCCCGGACTTTTGGCACCTGGATTAGAACGGGAATTGAAAAAGATGGACTAAAGGGAGAAAATAAAAAAGAAAATGGGGGAGAGAATAAAGGAGATGAAAAGTAAATGAAAACTGTCGATCGATTTACAGTGATTGGCTCTTATTGCTTTCCTTAAACCAGCCTCGGCGCCGACTTTTAAGTAAGAACGAAAGAGAAGAGAAGGCGAGGGCAGAAGGAAAGGGGGGAAGAGGAGGAGGAGGAAGAAGAAGAAGAAGAAGAAGAAGAAGAAGAAGAAGAAGAAGAAGAAGAAGAAGAAGAAGAAGAAGAAGAAGAAGAAGAAGAAATTGCACAAAAGAAGAAGAAGAAATTGCACAAAAGTAGAAGTAGAAAAGGAAGAAGTAGAAGTATACAAACAAGAAGGAATATATGAGAAGAAGAAAGTTGCACATCTCTATGAAATACGCTTTAGTCATAAATGCTACGACTTGACCTTTAGACTACATCATCCGACACATCTGTCAATTTTTAAACACTTCCATTCAAATCAAACGTGAAGTCCACTGAAGACGTTTCTTGCCTTATTCAACGAAAGGAGTTTGAAAACCCAAGTAACTTTGATTTCAAACATGCAGCCCTTTCATTTTATTTTTAAAAAAAAAAAGGAAAATGTCTTCTATTTTGTTGTTGTATAGATTAACGTCCCCGGACACTTTCACATTATAGGGGAGACTTCTATTTTGTTAGACATTTCAACATTTAAATCCTTCTCCTCCAACTCCACCTCCCCCCCCCCCCTCCCTCTCCATCCATGGTTTGACGTCAAATCATCAGCACTGATGTCAAAATACTTGTCTATGAAGCAGCAAGCTAAATGAGCAACTATGACGTCAAACACAGTTAATTGGTCTGACCTTTGATATGGCTGGCGAGACTGAGCGCTTTAAATAGACGTCGAATGGCCACATGATTGGCAAAGCCAAGTTCTGAAATCCTCTGCAAAAAACGTCGGCGATGACAACGACGACGACAACAACAACAACAACAACAGCAACATTGGGTTTAGAAAATCCACACTGTTGAGTCTGCGCATTGACATGGATTATACTAGTCTTCAATCAATCAAACATTCAATCTATCAATATATATCTTTCGGTCAGTCCATCAAACATCTTCTTTTATTGTTTGGCTTTAAAATGTTTTCTTGTCCTACTTTCTTAATCTCCGGCTGCTTCTCTTCCTCCTCTTTTCTTCTACCTCCCCATCACATTCTTCTTCTTCTTCTTCTTCTTCTTCTTCTTCTTCTTCTTCTTCTTCTTCTTCTTCTTCTACTTCTTCTTCTTCTTCGGTACATATTGGTCGAAGGCTACCAGAAGCATGCTTTAGTAGTCGCCTCAACAGGCAATAAAGCATGCTCTCACGCTTCAGAGCACTGCTTCCTGTAACCGTCAAGCTCTATAGTGACGGAAAAAGCGCAATTTCACTGTAAATATATACAGAATGTTTCTCTACAACATTCTTCTCTTTCCGTCACAAAAACCCATTTGTCTTCTTGGATTCTTAAATTGTGTGAAACCAAGCGAGGACACTAACAGGCGTCAGCAAACGGTTCAAAAACATTCTCAAACGGCTCGTAAAAGACAGTTGACCTTAAAACAAATACAGTTCGACCTAATTCATTCCCTAGAGGAGATGAAACTTACACTTCTTCTTCTTCTACTTCTTCTTCTTCTTCTTCTTCTTCTTCTTCTTCTTCTTATTATTATTATTATTATTATTATTATTATTATTATCATCCTCCCCCAAAGCCGTCGCCGTAGCTCAAGTGGTAGAGCACACCGTTGACCCAGGTTCGACTCCCGTGGTGGGCGAAATAAAAAGTGGCCATTTTTCACTTTCCATTTTAGCAGTATGATTGCTCTGGTGGTTGTTGCTTCAGGTCCATACCTGCGTTCGTTGCGTGGCGCAGAGGTGTGGGGAGCAGACGCTAGATTATGTTTGGTGAAGCAACGTCGGGAGCTGTTAGGACCTTCACGGGTTGACCATGTTTGGAAGGCGCTAGGCCACCATCGAACGACAACGCTAATGAAACAAGCACACAGCGCACCGCAGTTCACCCAGCGGTGAATGGGTGCCTGGCTCTGTTTGGAACCAGGGGCGGTGAAGGTGAAGCAGCGAGGGAGAGGAGATGGGGACACCTCCCTCATTAGGCTGGTCCAGGAAAAAGAAAGGTCTCAAACGCCTTCTCTCCCAAACGACCCAAAGGTTACGGGAACATCCTTACCAGGAGCGTTCGTTAGCTTGCCTCTGGCACTTCAACTGGCGTTATATATATAACTTATCTTATCGCTGTTGCTCTTGTAATTAAAAAAAATCTTTTGGTGGGAAAATAAATGTTAATAAAAATAACAATAAATATAGCAAAATTTGACTTCTTAAACACAATTGACAAGTAAACAGTTGCAAAAAAAAACAACCAGTTGCATGTGGTGTTAAAATACCATACTTGCAAAGGGAGTCCCGCTACAGGCATAGGCGCTCGCGTGGCCAGAAACAAGCGCCTGTGAATCTGTTGCAGATCTGGACTATATGTGTGTTCCATTTGTATTCCATGTGCGTCATGGTGTTTGTTTTACTTCATTGTATGAGAGGTAACGTAATGAAAAAAAGAAGAGGAGGAAGAATTTTTTTTTTAAAAACGAATCAGCTAGCAAGCTGCTGTCTTCACGGACTTTTACAGGTTTAATGCATATCTTCCACATGGTGTCAGAAGTGGGATATGAACCCAAGCCCACATTCGTGGAATACAAATTGACGTGTTACAATTGTTGATTTTTGTAACTCGTTTAATTGTGACTGTATCAGTGTATGTACTATTATTATTCCCTTGATTATTTGAGAAGGGAGATGTAGCAGATCTGGACTTGGAACTCTATGTGTGTGTTCCATTTGTATTCCGTGTGCGTCATGATGTTTGTTTTACGTCATTGTATGAGAGGTGACGTAAAGAAAAAAAAACGAAGAGGAGGAAGAATGAGCTAGCAAGCTGCTGTCTTCACGGACTTTTACAGTTTTCACAGCATCCTTGATATAAAGGAATACTCCCCGACGTTTGAGGCTGTAGCCTTTCTTCGTGGAGAAAGGAGTAAGGCTAGGCCTGAAACCTCGGAGAGTAGGCTACTCCTTCGGATCACAATGTAAACCGAGGTCTGGTCTGCGCATGCGCGTATTCTATCGCAAAGATTTTAGAAAGATCCTGATGCTCATGTCCTAGACGGGTGAGTGTCGCGCAGGCTACACACAATACCCAGCAAGCACTAGGTCTCTTAATTCTCCCCCATACTCGGGTGCCCACAATTGTTCAGTTGTCTGCGCGTCAGGCGATGCGCCTCAAGGTTGCAAGTAGGAGCCTGGGGCGGCTCCATTTTGATTTTTTTTCAATTTTTTATTTTGTTTTTGAGACCATTTTTTATCCCTTTTTATCGGGTTATTCTCGGACGCCTACCCTGGGGAAGGCGTAGTCCAAGCCTGTGGCGCGCTTACACCCAATCTACCTAACAGTATGTGTTTTTCAGTTTTGATTGATTGATTAATTGTTGCTTTAGGTCCATGGACTCTTCCGAGCCAAATCAGGACCGGACAACCCCCGATCCGCATAAAAGATCTGCTGAAACAACCCTAGTGGGAAAATTGAATGCCCTCCACCGGCCAGTCACTTTACAATAAAGACATCCCACGCAGGGGACGGCTGAGGCTTTACCCCAACTACTCGAACCCCCGGTTACAAAAACAAAATAGAATACAAACATCATTATAAATTATCAACAAAACATATACATATAAAATGCCTATATTGCTAAATAATAACATCATACGAAGCCCTAGTGACCACCTGGCAGAAAGCGTCCAACACTCCCAAGCTGATCCAACAGACCTCATACACAAACAAGGAGTCTTGTCCAGGAAGAGTTTTCAAGAAAAAAGGTAGGTCATTGATCTAGCGAAGAAGAAGATAGTATAGCAGAGTGATAGGACAGAGCAGGAATGGGAAAGAGTAAATGAGGAAGACAGCGACAG
>CM072525.1:20114292-20182580 GCA_036898135.1 Oncomelania hupensis
GTGGAGGGCGTTCAATTTTCCCACTAGGGTTGTTTCAGCAGATCTTTTAAGCGGATCGGGGGTTGTCCGGTCCTGATTTGGCTCGGAAGAGTCCGCTGGACCTAAAGCAACAATCAATCAATCAATCAAAGCGTCAACAGTTTGAAATCAGCAATCTCTCATCTGGGAAGTGCTCTCCTGCCCCTTGAAGTGCCGAAACAAGAATAACATGACCGTGAGACATACCTAACTATGCGCTCCTACTCCTCCGGATAAGAGTATAAACCAAGGTCCATCGCGCGGACATCCAAGACCCAGACGCTCATGTCTAAGGCGGGTGAGCGAAGAAGCAACAAGTTAGCGCACAAGATGGGAAACCTTATGCTTTATACGAGATGCAAGATTCATTGTTGTGTTTTGCTAAAGGAAATGCAAACACAAACAAGACGCTTGATAATGGTGTATGTAGACCTAGTTATATTCTCTGTGTCTCTCTGTCTGTTGGATATTAGGGAGACATATTTGGAAAGGTTCGTCAGCAAGTTTCACTGGCAGGTACTATGGGGCGCCATGTGTCCATTTATTCTATGTGACTATTCTATACATAGAATAAATTCTATGCACATAGAAAGCATTCTATGCACACAAAAAGCATTCATTAGTTGAAATTCCATTTATAAAAAAGAAACCAATATTGTAAGTCATAGAATAAAATTCTTTGTATAGAATAACATTCTATAATATAGTGTAAAATTCTATGTCCATAATACAATTCTATGTATAGAATAACATTTTATAATAGAGAATAAGATTCTATGTATGTAATACAATTCTATATTATAGAATGCACTTGTATGCATAGAATTGTATTCTATAACATAGAATGAATTCTATTACAAAGAATGAATTCTATAACATAGAATTTATTCTATGTGCATACAATTCATTCTATAACATGGAATGAATTCTTTAACATTAAAAAATTATATGACATAAAATGAATTCTATGTGCATAGAATAAATTGTATAACATAGAATGAATTCTATAATAAAGAATGAATTCTATATGCATAGAATGAGTTTTATAGCATAGAATGAATTCTATGACATAGAATTCCTTTCTATTACATAGAATGAATTCTATAGGCATAGTATGAATAGTATAACATAGAATGAATAAGATGACATAGAATGAATTCTATGACATAGAATGAATTCTATAACATAGAATGAATTCTATAGCATAGAATGAATTCTATGACATAGAATTTATTCTATAGCATAGAATGAATTCTATGTTACAGAATGAATCCTATGTCATAGAATTCATTCTATGCTATAGAATTCATTCTATGCTATAGAATAAATTCTATGTCATAGAATTCATTCTTTGCTATAGAATTCATTCTATGATATAGAATTCATTCTATGTCATAGAATTCATTCTATGTCATCTTATTCATTCTATGTTATACTATTCATTCTATGCTATAGAATTCATTCTATGTCATAGAATTCATTCTATGTCATAGAATTCATTCTATGTCATAGAATTCATTCTATGTCATAGACTTCATTCTATGTTATAGAATGAAATCAATATATACACTTTTTTTAAAATAGTAAAAACTGGGGCACTGTCAAGGTATAGAGAACATTTTTTATTGCATGGGACTGTATTGCAGAGAGATATACACATTGCCACATCCCATCACCACACCACATCACTCTACATCACACTGCACCACAAATGTGATGGGTAGGTGTGGTGGAGTGATTAGGTTATGTGACGATGTGGTCTGATTCACTGCTTTTAAGGCATAATAGAACTGTATTGCAGATACATACATACACATTACCACATCACATCACCACACTACATCACTCTAAATCACACCACACTGCACCACAAATGTGATGGGTGGGAGGGGTGGGGTGATTAGATTATGTGATGTGATTCACTGATGCCATGATATGTGCTGTCTGCTGCAATGTGAAGATGTGCTGCTGCTGTGATGTCGGCTGATGTGATGTGATGATTTGTTGATATGATGTGATTTTATGTGGTGGTGCGTTTTCACGATGATGGTGATGAAGCAATGTGATGCAGTGATGTGATGTGATGATGTGATCGATGTGGTGATGATGCGATGTGGTGATGTGTCATACAATATCTTTTTTAAATTCTAAATTTTTTTACAATTTATTAGTTGTGTTTTTTAATTTTATGTGAATGAAATGAATTATATGTATATAGAATTAATTGTATAACACAGCAAGAATTGTATGACATAAAATTCATTTTTTTTTAAACATAAAATGGATTTTATTCGCAACACTGAATACATTCTATTTTCATAGAATTGTTTTTTAACATTTGGTGCACATAGAATGCATTCTATGTTATAGAATGTTCATTCTATAACATAGAATGTTCATTCTATAACATAGGATCCATTCTATAACATAGAATGTTCATTCTATAACATAGAATGTTCATTCTATAACATAGAATCCATTGTATAACATAGAATCCATTGTATAACTTAGAATGTTCATTCTATAACATAGAATCCATTCTATAACATAGAATGTTCATTCTATAACATAGAATGCTCATTCTATGCGCAACTAGGTCATTCTATGTGAAGCGAGGCTGTGACGTATAAAGGGACACGTGGAGCCTTGCACGCGCGCGAGAACTGAAGAAATGGCTGACGTACCAAGCGCTCTGCGGCTTTATCAGACATCATAATTTCGTGAACAAGCATTTAGGTTTCTTGATGCGGACGACTTCGACGGTATAATTAGTGTGAATAGATCGCTTAGCAATAAAAATAATTGACGTCACACCCTTCCCCCCCCCCCTCCGCCTCTGCGTGCTTGCTTTTTTCATTACAATGTGCTGAGGTTCTGTAAGGGTTTATAGTGACAAAATCTAATTAAATAATCAGTTCTTTTCGCTCAATACCGAAGAAATAACCGTACTGTACACTCATAAAAAGCAATAATAAATATATTTAAAGGTCGAATATTGCTATACAACTCTGAGACATAATAAATGAAAGGTTCATAAAGCTGAATATTGCAAAAAATCTATTTCACCCCAAGCGGCCCCCCAGGGCGCTATGCACAAAGGCGTGGCGGCCACGTGCTGCGGGAATAACACAGCGTGATCGAGTTTGAAAATGGTGAAGTACTGTGCTGCTGTTTGGATGCTCTAACTCTGACGTAAAACCTTTCTGCAAAGAAAAGAACATTTCCTTTCATCGATTTCCACTTCGAGCGCAAATGATGAAGCACTGCATGTCGTCAACTCTAAACTGAATGTCAGTGACAAATCTCTCTGTAATCATTATTGCACGAGTGTGCTATGTTCAAAACATCACAATATCCCAAAATGTTCTCTATACCTTGACAGTGCCCCAGTTTTTACTATTTAAAAAAAGTTTTTATATTGATTTCATTCTATAACATAGAATGAATTCTATGACATAGAATGAATTCTATAGCATAGAATGAATTGATTGATTGATTGATTTATTATTGCTTTAGGTCCAGCGGACTCTTCCGAGCCAAATCAGGACCGGACAACCCCCGATCCGCATAAAAGATCTGTTGAAACAACCCCAGTGGGAAAATTGAATGCCATCCACCGGCCAGTCACTTTACAATAAAGACATCCCACGCGAGGGACGGCTGAGGGTTGACCTCAACTACGCGAACACCCCGATTACAAAAACAAAATAGAATACAAACATTATAAATCATCAACAAAAAACATACATATAAAATGCCTATAGTGCAAAATAGTACATTCATAGGAAGCCCTAGTGACCACCCGGCAGAAAGCGTCCAACACTCCCAAGCTGATCCAACAGACCTCATACACAAACAAGGAGTCTTGTCCAGGAAGAGTTTTCAAGAAAAAAGGTAGGTCATTGATCTAGCGAAGAAGAAGATAGTATAGCAGAGTGGTAGGACAGATCGGGAATGGGAAAGAGCAAATGAGGAAGACAGCGACAGTGGGAATTTAAAGCACTAAATTTCCAGAAAGTGGGGATACTATTTATACTGAAACCCCCGGCACTCCAATGGGGGGAACTGTTGCCACAGTTAATTTGTCATGCCTACAAAGGCAAGACAGGTTTTCAACTGGGGCTTTCACTGTACCCTTTATAGGTTAGAACAATCTACAGTGGCAAGATTGCTCATGACCCCAAGGGGTCATAGAATGAATAGTATAACATAGAATGAATAAGATGACATAGAATGATTTCTATGACATAGAATGAATTCTATAATATAGAATGAATTCTATGACATAGAATGAATAATATGAGATAGAATTTATTCTATAGCATAGAATGAATTCTATAACATAGAATGAATTATATAGCATAGAATGAATTCTATGACATAGAATTCATTCTGTAACATAGAATTCATTCTATGCTATAGAATAAATTCTATGTCATAGAATTCATTCTATGCTATAGAATTCATTCTATGTTATAGAATTCATTCTATGTCATAGAATTCATTCTATGTCATAGAATTCATTCTATGTCATCTTATTCATTCTATGTTATACTATTCATTCTATGCCTATAGAATTCATTCTATGTCATAGAATGAATTCTATGTCATAGAATTCATTCTATGCTATAAAATTCATTCTATGCATATAGAATTCATTCTTTATTATAGAATTCATTAAATGTTATACAATTTATTCTATGCACATAGAATTCATTTTATGTCATATAATTTATTTTATGTTAAAGAATTCATTCTATGTTATAGAATGAATTCTATGCGTATAGAAATAATTCTATGTCATGCAATTTATTTTATTTTAAAGAATTCATTCTATGTTATAGAATTCATTCTTTGTAATAGAATTCATTCTATGTTATAGAATATAATTCTATGCATACAAGTGCATTCTATAATATAGAATTGTATTACATACATAGAATATTATTCTCTATTATAAAATGTTATTCTATACATAGAATTGTATTATGGACATAGAAGTTTACACTATATTATAGAATGTTATTCTATACAAAGAATTTTATTCTATGACTTACAATATTGGTTTCTTTTTTATAAATGGAATTTCAACTAATGAATGCTTTTTGTGTGTATAGAATGCTTTCTTTGTGCATAGAATTTATTCTATGTATAGAATGGTCACATAGAATAAATGGACACATGGCGCCCCATAGGTACAGATATATATAACTGTAAATGTTTTCTAAATTTATGTTTCGCGCCATGTCAAAAAGGCGGCGGCTTCTGGATGGCTGATGTATTGTTTTGTACTGTCTGGTGTATTTGTTTAATTTGTTTAATTTCTCTTTCCACGCATAAAGAGAAGAAAAAATAAATAAAAGGGGGGAAAAGAATGGGAGGGTGAGGAGAGGATGTCAAGTTAAATTTCGCTGAAGTTTCTTTTAAAAAACATAGTTATGTTTTTAATTAGCTTTCATAGTTTTAATAACTGGAGGTAAAGGGGGTAGTTTAGCTTTATAAATATATAAAGCGAAACTATTATTATTATAATTTTTAATAAAATGCTTGTTTTCTGTTGTGTGTGTGCGTGCTTTCTTAATGCATTTATTTAATCCACTGTGACATTAAACACGTTGTTTTGACAATTAGAATTTTGAAATTTGAACAAAATTTTTATTATTATTGTGTTTTTTCTTTTCTTTTTCTTTGTTAAACATTGTTTTTACTGTACATATAGTGAATATTTGAGTTTGGGGCTAATATGGAGGGTGAGGGATGAGAGGAGATAGGAGCGGAGTGCGTGTGAATGTGTATGCACATTGTACCAAGGCCCGTGGTTTATTTGCACAAATACATTTTAAAGTCTTGAAGTCTGTCTGTCTGTCTCTGTCTGTGTGTGTCTCTCTCTCTCTCTCTTTCTGAAAACAATATGTTTTTGTTTTTTAAACTAAAAATAGACAATGCTCTATTCTGAACAAAATGTTATATTCCTCTGATGCTATTGCAAGTGTTCAATTCCTTCGGTTAAAGCGAGAAATGTTTGACGTATTTATTTATTTATTTATTTGTTTGTTTTTTAAATTTTATGAATTAGTTTACTGATTTCCAAGTTAAGCTAATCTCTTAAAATGCATGACCTATACTGGGTGAGTACCAGTTAGGCAACTATAGGCCTACACCCAGCAACCATTATACTAGATCCCTTCTCCCCCACCCCCGGTCTCCCATGATTGTGCTCAGTGGTCTGTGGAGTGAGACGACGCGACGAAGGCAGCAAGTGGGTGCGTCTAGCGGTTGGAGTTAGATCCAGCATCGGCCAGCGCCTTGAGCAGCCCTTGAGTTTGGAAAAGTGTTTTATACCAACGCCAAAGGAAGAAGAAAGACGGGAAAAATACCACCACCACCAATAACAACAACGACAACAACTACTACTACTACTACTACTACTACTACTACTACTACTACTACTACTACTACTACTACCCCTGTGGGTGTGCCGGAGGTTTCTGTATAAATAGTGTCCCCACTTTCTGGAAATTTAGTGCTTTAAATTCCCACTGTCGCTGTCTTTTTCCCTTGTTCTTTCTAATTCCTACTCTGTTCTATCAATCTGCTATACTATCTTCTTCTTCGCTAGACATCACCTACCTTTTTTCTTTGAAAACTCTTTCGGGACAAAAATCCTCATTTGTGTTTGAGGTCTGTTTTATCAGCTTGGGAATATTGGACGCTTTCTGCCAAATGGTCACTAGGGCTTCCTATGATATTATTATTTAGCAATGTTGGCATTTTATATATATATATATATGTATTTTGTTGATATTTTATAATGATGTTTGTATTCTATTTTGTTTTTGTAAACGGGGGTTCGATCAATTAGAGTATAGCCTCAGCGTTCCCTGCGTGGGATGTCTTTATTGTAAAGTGACCGGCTGGTGGAGTGCCTTCAGTGTTAGACTACCACTGGGGTTGCTTCAGCAGATCTTTTATGCGGATCAGGGGTGAGTCCTCTTTCAGACAAGTTGTGGTTTTGATTTTGTGGTCCTGATTCGGTTCTTTGCAGTCGCTGGACCTGTAAGCAATGAATAACTAACTAACTACTACGACTACTACTACTATTACTACTACTAGTAGTAGTAGTAGTAGTAGTAGTAGTAGTAGTAGTAGTAGTAGTAGTAGTAGTATCTGACTGAAGGCCAATCGCTTCCCAAAATCTGAATGCAACAATAATCGTTCAATTTTAGTTCAATCTCAACGTCAAAGACTAACGACGGTCTCCACGTAATACGACTATTCCTAGCTCTAGCTCCCGGCAGTTTACGAATATCGACAAGGGGAAAAAATTCGGAATCTGCCAAGTCATTACGGAATATGCCGAAGTAAGTACGCAGAAACGGACAATTCAATACTGACGACCACACCCTAATTAGCGAGTAGCGGGTATTTATCAAGGGAGGTAATGACAGCATAGACCAAAAGGGCCCGCTTTATCTCCCTTCCTTTGCAGGGCTTTGCTGGTCCGTTAAAAGTCTTATGGGGAGGCAAACTTAATAATAATAATAATAATAATAATAATAATAATAATAATAATAATAATAATAATAATAATAATAATAATAATAGATGCCACATAAGCGTTTTTCCCCCCAAATTCCCAATCAGGTTCAAGAGCGCGGCGATCTGTACCAACATACCATCACATGTTTCACACACACTTACAAACACACCAAACACACATATATCACTCGAGCATGTGTCGCAAAGGCAGGAAGATCGCTATTAGAAAACGAAAAGGAAATCGAATTTTAGTTTTTGAAAGTTTAGATTGACTGCATCCAAGACTATTAGCGAAGGGAGGGAGAAACCCGGAGTACCCGGAGAAAACCCTCGGTGGACCTGAATAGTTTCGAATTTAAGTCACAAAAGTTCGTCCCCCTGTGAAAGTTCGTCCCCTGTAACCCGCCCACCGCCGTAGCCCAACGGTAGAGCGTTCGCCTAGCACACCAATGACCAGGTTCGAACCCCAGGGTAGACAGACCACCCTAAAAGTGGCAGCTTTTCCCTGTCCATATTAGCAGTATGATTGCTTTGGTGGTTCAGTGTTGACTTAGGTCCCCCCCCCCACTTTGCCGGGATGGTTATCCACGTCTGCCGTATCACCAATGGTGGGTGTGGATGTTAAACTTCAACGTTCATTCATTCCCCTGCGCGATTCCTTCCCGCCACCTTTGGCCTGGGAAACCGGGCGTCTAAACAATGGTGCCAACAGGCCACACCAATTTAATATTAATTCCTTATGATGCGAGTTTTTTAAAATTTTATTTTATTTTGTTTTACTTTTTTTTTTTTACTCTCAATAAAAAGTGTTCGTATTATTATTGCTTAATTATTTACTATAATTTCCCCCACGCAAAATATGAAATACGGATCCACCCATTCCGCAAAGAACCATAAACCACTCTATTGCATGTAAAGCCTCTCGCGCACGTATCAACGTTCGAGCTTAGAATGTCTGTCAACGGATATGAAATGGGATGATGATCCACAATGAACGACGCGTTGAAGGGTGAGGAAGAGCGCTGAAGGAAAAACTAAACGCTCCTATATTTGTATGCACGCGTCAACGGTGAAATGGCTGATCGTCGCAAAAGCGACGAAAGATGTAATTCCCCCTTTAGACATTTTGCGGAATTAATGTCTGCCATTAATTAACCCACTACCGTAGCCCTGTAGTAGAGCGTTCACCTGGCACACACCGATGACCCAGGTTCGGTTCCAGTAAATGGTCCACTGGTAAGAGAGAGGGCACCGAGAAGAAGCGATCTGGGGCCAGGTCATTCACAAATGCAGCGCCTAATATCTGGAATACGATTCCAGTAGGATATTAAATCCTCAGCAGACGTGCATTCTTTCCGTCGGCAGCTCAAGACCTACCTTTTTTGACGACAGCAACTGGCACATTTTTTCCCCTGCGCCCAGGAGCATGCCTCTGTGACATGGAGTTGTGCGCCATTACATTACATTATTATTGCTTTAGGTCCAGCGGACTCTTCCTAGCCAAATCAGGACCGGACAACCCCTGATCCGCATAAAAGATCTGCTGAAACAACCCTAGTGGTAAAACTGAAAGCTCTCCACCAGCCAGTCACTTTACAATAAAGACATCCCACGCAGGGGACGCTGAGGCTGCACTCTAATTTATCGAACTCCCGTTTACAAAAACAAAATAGAATACAAACATCATTATAAATTATCAACAAAACACATACATATAAAATGCCTACATTGCTAAATAATAACATCATAGGAAGCCCTAGTGACCACCTGGCAGAAAGCGTCCAATATTCCCAAGCTGATCCAACAGACCTCATACACAAATAAGGAGTCTTGTCCCGGAAGAGTTTTCAAGAAAAAAGGTAGGTGACTGGTCTAGCGAAGAAGAAGATAGTATAGCAGATTGATAGAACAGAGCAGGAATGACAAAGAGCAAATGAGAAAGACAGCGACAGTGGGAATTTAAAGCACTAAATTTCCAGAAAGTGGGGATACTATTTATACTGAAACCCCCGGCACCCCAACGGGGGTATTGTGCGCCATACAAGTGAATATTGCATGGGATTGGGCAATATAAAAGTAGCAATTTTTCACTGCTCGTCTTAGCATAATGATATCTCTGGTGGTTCAGCGTTGTGATATGGGTATCCCACTCCTCTATCCGGGGATGATGATCCCCATCTGCCACGTCGCCAAAAAAAAAAAAAAGGTGGTTGTGGACGTTTAGGCTTGAAAATGTTCATTCATTCATGCTTGCCATTAAAGATCGTTAGTACGAATGCTGTGGGATATTAGCATTATTTTCTACTGCCCGACTTTCCAATGCTGGTAATTATGATACTGATACGTAATTAATAATACCCCCGTTATAATTGGTATAGTTCTCTGTATCGCCCACAGCCGCCGTTTTTTGCCTCGCACGATCCTTATTATTTTTTTTATTATTTTATCGTTCATATATAGTGTGTGCATGCGTGTGATGGCTTTGAACACACATTAATTTGTCTGGAATCGCGCTTTATGAAGTACATTAGTAGCAGTAATAGTAGTAGTAGTAGTAGTAGTAGTAGTAGTAGTAGTAGTAGTAGTAGTAGTAGTAGTAGTAGTAGTAGTAGTAGTAGTAGTAGTACACCCGATGCTAATCTATTCAGACTCCTTCAAGGAGTCTGGCAGAGCCTAGGCCAGGAGAGGTTTAACCAGTCATGGCAGCAACTGGCACATTCTGCTAGATACCTTAGAGTAGTAGTAGTAGTAGTAGTAGTAGTAGTAGTAGTAGTAGCTACTTCCTACACGCTTCAAGCGCTCTAGTGACGGAAAAAGCGCAATTTCACTGTAAATATATACAGAATGTTGCTCAACAATATTCCGCTCTTTCCGTCTCAAAAACCCAATGCCTTGTTGGATTCTTAAATTGGATGAAACCAAGTGAGGACACTATCCGGCGTCAACAAACGGTTCAAAAATATTCTCAAACATATGCATAGTAAAAGACAGTTGCCCTAGAAACTAATATAGTTTGACCTCATTCGTCCCCTAGAGGAGACGAAACTTACATTTTTCTATTTTCATGAGTTCACTGCAGTGAAATTGCGCTTTTCTCGTGACTATAGAGCTTCAAGCGTATACAAAGTAGTGCTCACTACTACTACTACTACTACTACTACTACTACTACTACTACTACTACTACTACTACTACTACTCCTTTAAGGTATCTAGCAGAGTGTGCCAGTTGCTGCCATGACTGGTTAAACCTCTCCTGGCCTAGGCTCTGTCAGACTCCTTGAAGGAGTCTGAATAGATGAGCATCGGGTGACTAGTAGTAGTAGTAGTAGTAGTAGTAGTAGTAGTAGTAGTAGTAGTAGTTTTATTATAATTATTATTATAGAGCGCTTTTTCAGCTCAGGAGCTGCTCAAGGCGAGACAGGATTTAACTCAAGCCGCGCGAGGCGCCAATTCGCTGTCTTTTGTGCGCATCGTCGTAGGGTGACATGCCCTTAGAGCTGAGAGTGGCCCTCAGTACAACTTTGGAAGGGTTCAAATGCCGGATCGACCCACCGCCCTTCCCCCCCTCCCTTCCACCTTCCCCTTCCCTACCTCTTCGTGAGGGTACCGGCGGTTTCTGTATAAATAGTATCCCCATTTTGTGGAAATGTAGTGCTTTAAATTACCACTGTTTCTGTCATTCTTATTTGTTCTGTTTCGTTCCTAATCTGTTCGATCAATCTACTTATCTTCTTCGCTAGACCAGTACAGTCACCTACCTTTTTTTTTTTTTATCGAAAACTCTCTCAAAACACCTCATTTGTGTATAGGGGCAGTTGGGTCAGCTTGGAGCTATTGGATGCTTTCTGCCAAATGGTCACTAGGGCTTTCTATGGTATTCTCAGTTAGCAATGTAGGCATATTCTAAGTACGTTTTGTTAATATTTTACAACGATTTTTATATTCTGTTTCGAGGGGGTTCGATCAATTAGAGTAAAGCTTCTGCCTCTTCTGCAGGGATGCCTTTATTGTTAAGCGGCCGGTTTGCGGAGTGCCTTCAGAGTTACCGTTAGAGGTGGGATGCGAAACTTTACGGCCTATATATGAGACAGGACCATCAGCCTACATTCCAAGGTAAGACTGCTGCGCTCCCTTGTCATCTCCATCTTCCTATACGCTTGCGAAACATGGACCTTCACAGCAGATCTACAGCGAAGAAAAAAAACATGGAGATGAGGCGCTACAGAAGACTTCTGGGTATTTCCTATACCCAGCGCATCACCAACGACAACGTTCGACAGACCATCACACAAGCCATTGGACAACACGATGACCTGCTCACAGTGGTGAAAAACGGAATCTCTCCCCTCCTCCCGCCCCCATCTATAAACTTGTCCATTAACTTTACAGACAATTGGTAAAGAATAGCCGAACATCCTATCGTATCCTATCCTATCCTGTAGCTCGAAGGTCATTGGGATGATAATGATCGTTTTTCCAGCGTAAGCTTACTCCATCTTTCTCTGTCCTCACCAACCCTCATTGCTTCGCTCCGCTTGAAGCCAGTACATTCCCGAATGTTTTCCTCCCTCCTCTTTTTCTGACTCCCTCTTCTTCTGCCTCCTTGCACCGTGCCTTGCAGGAAGGACTTTGAACGGCCTGGTGCTCTGATGACGTGGCCATCCCATCGGAGTTTCCGTTTCTTCACCACTGTGAGCAGGTCATCATATTGTCCAATAGCTTGTGTGATGGTCTGTCGAACTTCGTCGTTAGTGTTGTGCTGGGTATAATAAAAGCCCATAAGTCTTATGAAGCCCCTCATCTCCATGCTTTGTATTCTCCGTTGTAGATCTGTTGTGAGGGTCCATGTTTTGCAAGCGTATATGAAGATGGAGATGACGAGGGAGCGCAGCAGCCTTACCTTGGAATGTAGACTGACGGTCCTGTCTTTCCAAATGGGTTTCAACCTTGTCAGAGCAGCAGTTGTTTGTGCGATCCTGGAGAGGACTACCTGTGGAGACCCATTGTCTGATACAATGGCTCCTAAATATTTGAAGCTATGCACTTTTAGAGGGATTGGCCATGGACTTTGATGTCCGAGTTGGTGCCATTGGTGTTATTGGTAATCATTTTGGTCTTTTCTGCACTAATTTTCATTCCAAAGTCTCTGGAATAGTGTCAAGCCTCTGTACCCGCTGTTCAAGTTCTTGTTCCTCTCCAGCCAATCCATCAAACACTTTCTTGAAGTCTACAAACATATAATACAGTGATGCTGCTAGAAATTTTCAGCATAGGCCAATTGGCCGATTCAGTCACAAACCTTTAGGACATTTTGAAAATCTTTCGGCCATCATTTTGACTTACAAAAATGTTGCAACTAATACCACACACAGAACACTGACGAAAAAAGTTTCATTTATATTTATTAAAAACAAAACAATATAAAATTTGTGAAATGACTAGAATGGATACTAATAAACTCTTCAACTGAACTGTAAATTTAGGTGAATCCATGATGCAAACACATAAAACAAAAACCACAAACAAAATGTACTGGCGTGACATCTGACATGACTAGTCATGTCCCTCAATCTCTGAAGACAGGCTTCTAGGTTTACACTTTAAACCTTTCTGAGATTAGCCGTCTCCCACAGAGACAGTGCATTGTAAGGGTCAATGCTTCCCTGATGCAGCTATGATTCTCAAGAGCATGTCCTGGTTTTCAGATGTTTAAGTTTCGGCTTCTTTTTCGGCGGCATTTCGAAAACGGAAAGTGTTCTTGCCGGAAGCACGTTGTTCGCAACAAGGGGAGTTACTCTAACTCTCTCTGCTGATGCATGTGTCGTCTGCTTGGCGCTTCCGATACGCGATGTTCAACAATAACTCATAACTCATAACACCTTTATTTATCCGATTGAAAATTAATATGGCCAGAAGCAATAACAACGAATCAGACATGAGAATAGCAAACAAAAAACGGACCAAAGGGTGGCCGATTGAGGCGTAAAACCTTAGGACAACTGGCCGATCAGAACATGACTCTTTCGGACATTTTGGAATTTTATCGGTCAATCGCCGATTTGCCGACGAAAACGACATCACTAATAATATAGATGTTGGTTCTGTAGGTATTTCTCGCAGATTATTCTGAGGTTGAAAATCTTTTCAGTGTACTTCGCCCTGTCTTGAATCCTGCTAATTCTTCAGCTATGATTTGTTCAGCTTGGGTTTCAAACTGTTGAGTATTATTTTCAGGAGGACCTTGCTGGGGTAGCTGATAGGCTGATGGTGCAGTAATTTTCACACTCCTGAAGGTTACCCTTTTTGAGAAGAGTGATGACAAGCGACTGGGTCCTTGGTGTAGGCCACTCCCCATTCTTCCAGATCTTGTTACAGATAATGGTGAGGGTGTCAATCATCGCTTCTCTTCCTGCTTGAAGCAATTCCGCGGGTTAGTTGTCCACTATCGCTGACTTCCCCTTCTTCAGTGATTGCACTGCTGCCTCAACTTCTCGGAGAATTGGGAGGATTTTGTCTTCTTCTCTGTTCTGGGGAAATGTTATTACTGATGGGTCTCTGTTTGGTGTGTGGCTGTAAAAGTCAGAGCAGTACTCTTTCCATCTATCTAAAACTTCTTGTTCTTCTGTAAGGCATATATGCCAGACTTGCTTTGGATCGTGGAGGCCTTGAGCTGTTTAACACTTGTCAGTCGCTCTTGCTGTTGTTCTTGTTCAGACTGTTCTTTATTTACTGGCATTGATCTTCTGTCCAGTTCTCCTTTGCTGTGCGCATGCCTTTTCGGATGGCATTGTTGATTTTTTGGTATGCATCAGCTCCCTGTGAGATGAGAACAGCGATACTTTAAACAACCGAATCTTCACAAAGATGAAGCCGTTGTCTACAACAAGGTGATTGGAAGTGGGAGTGATTGTGGTTTGTTGTTGTTGTCGTTGTTGCTATTGTATGTGTGTGTTTGTGTGTGTGTGTGTGTTTGTGTGTGTGTGGGGGGGGGGGGTGTGTGTGTGTAGGTGTGTGTGTGTGGGAGGATGTTTACACGGCGTTATTGGGACAAACTAGTGCAAGTTTACATACGTTCTTTGGACAGACCTCCTTGTTGGGACGTCCATTTAATGATCCGTGAGGGTTAGGGTTAGGGTAAGGATTAGGGTTAGGGTTAGAACACTTTAAAGTACTTAAAAAGGGGGTCGTAGCACGACCCATTGTCCACAGAACGTATGTGGCGATAGAGGAAAGTCCAAATAACGGTGTCTGCGCAAGTATGAGTGTGTATGTGTGTGTGTCGTTGTCGCCGGTGTTATCTTCTCCTTCTTTTGAGCGGCTAGCAAATGTAAAGGTGTATGTGAGAGTACATGTTTGTCGTGTGTGGGGGGAGGTTGCCGCGCGCGCGCGTTTGTGCGCATGTTTACACGGCGTTCTTTGGACAAACTAGTGCACATCTACATACGTTCTTTGGACATACCTCCTTGTTGGGACGTCCATTTAGTGATCCGTTAGCGAACTTGTTTTTTCCAACCTAGTTCCAGTCACTTTCCCGAAAAAGGCAATTACCGAAGTCGAACGAAGCTCTCCGAGTCGAGCGAAGCTATCCGATGTTTTACGAACGAATGCTGGCAGGACTACGTGAAACCACAGGCTGGGAAGTCTCGTCTTTCGTAGGCCTCAATTACATACTATACTACGTACGTATTTAGGAGCTTACAAAGACAAAAGAAAAGACTTCAGAGCCTGTGGTGAAACATCCGTGCATAAAAATAGCCGCTGCTAGATCTAATTCTGTTTCGATCTGCACAGCTATTTTGAAGCAGTTAGTATTATTATTATTATTTTATGATGAATAATATACTGACACAATTAGTAATAATGAGTAAAAGTAATACATAACACATAAAGCACACATACAACGATTTCATATCTATATCAACAATAAAACCATGACAAAACTTCAAAGCGCTATGGATACGTTGATGTCACTTCAGCACAACAAGGCAAAGCAAGTTTATAATGGTCTCAAAAAACAGTGATATTTTTATTGCAAGCACCAAAGCAATTATTTATTTAACTAATATTATTCTTTTTAACTGATACAGTACATTTGTTATATGTATTTTAATGAGAAACACGTATTAAAAAAATGTTGCGTGGCGGGCGGAAATTTCTATAAATCATCTGAAAACTGTGTTAATCTATAAGAAAAAATAACCTGTAACACCATCTGAATATCTCGGGTTACTCCCAACTTCAGCAAAAACAAAGAAAACGTCACTGCCCATATTTACACCATTGAGCACGCACAGCAGCACACTATTCTTTCTTTTTTTTTTACAGTAGGAATAATAATAATAAAAATAATAATAATAATAATAATAATAATAATAATAATAATAATAATAATAATAATAAAAATAATAATAATAATAATAATAATAATAATAATAATAATAATAATAATAATAATAATAATAATAATAATAATAATAATAAAAAGAAACAACAACAACAACAACAACAATAATAATAATAATAATAATAATAATAACAACAACAACAACAACAACACACAAACAAAACAAATAAATAAATTAAAGATTTAACTAAATAACACTACTACTACTACTACTACTACTACTACTACTACTACTACTTGCGAAGTTGTGGTCTCGATTTTGTGGTCCTGATTCGGCTCTTTGCAGTCCGCTAGACTCTGTAAGCAATGAATAACTAATAAGCTTTTAATTTAACTCTGATCTCGAGTTGTCTTGTTTTGTGGTTCTGATTTGACTCTTTGCAGTCCGCTGGACCCTGTAAGCAATGAATAACTAACTATTAATTTAACTCTGATCTCGAGTTATTAAAAAAAATCGCTTAGCCTACTCGTCCTTCTCCGGAAATTTCAAGATTCGAATATTATAAAGTATAGGCCTAAATATTATCAATTAGAATAGATATAGTTTATACATTTATTTACGTATAAAACAAACAATACAGGTATAATAATTATATTCAGCTAATGAGCTTCTTCGCTGCGCGGAGACTGACTTATAATATAATAATGTAGATTAAGCCTATATATACTGTATAACAGTGTCTACTTGGTTCTAGGCAGGAAATGAGCAATGCTATTATTAGCCTTTACTGCTGAGAACTAACAAAATGCAAATCAAGGAACGCAACTATTAAATATGGTCGATAATAATTATGCTCATATTATGCTCATATTAACAAAGTACACCGTTGCGAAATGCTAAATCTGTGTAAATCGAACAGAATTAGAAGCAACAGCGATCATTTTTAATGTCAGCTAGTCGTAGTCATGCAAGCATCATTTCGTAACACATCGGAGAGCTTCGTTCGACTTCGGTGATTGCCTTTTTGGGCGAATAACTGGAACTAGGTTGGAAAAAACAAGTTTGCGATCCGTTAGGGTTAGGGTTAGGGTTAGAACACTTAAAAGTACTTAAAAAACGACCCATTGTCCACACAACGTATGTGGCGTTTGAGGAAAGTCCAAATAACGGTGTATGTGCAAGTATGTATATGTGTGTGTGTGTGTGTGTGGGTGTAGGTGTGTGTGTGTGTGTGAGTGTGCGCGCGCTCAAGTCTCTCTCTCTCTCTCTTTCTCTCTCTCTCTCTCTCTCTCTCTCTCTCTCTCTCCCCTCGCTTCCTCTCGACCTAACCCTCCAAGAGGTGATCGGGCTGCCATAAACAAAGATAAGCACGCTGTTGCACTGCACAAAGGGTCGAGGGTTCAAACCTCCAATGACAGACGGGAAGAGTTATCGATCCATATCTTGTTTGCAGATACATCTGTCGTTTTGACGAAAGGAAAGGTCTTGCAAAAGTTGCGATATTAATCATCCGACTTGGGCTATGTTCCATAGTGCAAAGGTGAAAGATAATGAGATTCATAGTTCATATCACAGTTCAAAGGTCAAAATTTGCCGATATTATTAGTTTCGTTAGTTGAATGGCCAAGAGTAGCTGATATAGGTTATTTAAGAGTTCACCGGTCGAGGTCAGTTGATATAAAAGTGTTAAACAAAGAATTTTTTTAACCTCTTTCTACTACTAGTACTTCTACTGCCACTACTACTGCTACTACTACTACAACTAATAATAATAATAATAATAATAATAATAATAATAATAATAATAATAATAATAATAATAATAATAATGGTGATAATAATAATAATAATAATAATAATAATAATAATAATAATAATAATAATAATAATAATAATAATAATATAATAATAATAATAATAATAATAATAATAATAATAATAATAATAATAATAATAATATTAATAATAATGGTGATAATAATAATAATAATAATAATAATAATAATAATAATAATAATAATAATAATAATAATAATAATAATAATAATAATAATAGATATAGCTAGAGGTCATCAAGATTAGTGGAAATGGGTCCTGTCAGAGTCCAAACGTAAAAGCTGAAGAGATTGATGAGTAATTTCACAGTTCAAAGGTTACGATCGGTGGAAAAAGCCAAAAGGTTATTTTAGAGTTGGTAGGATGCTGCACTGTTCGTGTCATTTCGTGTCAGTCCGGTAGATTTCTTTTTAAGATTTAAGATTTTTTATTTAAAATATTTTCATTGATAAAATGATGTTAGATTTTCACAAACATAATGCAATCATACATAAACAAACACACATATCCACCTATATATGTACTTTCAAAATGTGTTTTAATGTCAGTATGTATGAGACCCGCACATCACCTCATGTTTATCAGTTTATAGTCCCCTCTCTTCCCGTAAGGATTTTCAGAGAGGAGACTCTGACATCACCTCACAGTTTAAAGTAGACCAAATTCAATGAAAACCTCAATAACGATGAGAACGACGATGGCAATGGAAATCATGATCACGGCAACGGCCATGATGACGATGATGATGATGACGGCTATGATAACAACAATATGAATGGGTCATCTTGCGGTTCGGAGGAACTGTCTGAAAATTGTTTTTTCTTCTTGAAACAAAAAACACACAGCAACAACAACCGTTACGTCCAATATGGACAAGATATTACACGAGTGATGCAGTAGAGTTGCTACATAGGACTGTTTAGCACGTAGCCAGTCCAGTATCTTGTAATAAAAGAAGAAGGAGAACGAGGAGCTGGAAGAAAAAGAAGAGGATGGAGGGGAGAGGAGAAGGAGGAAAAAAGGGGAGGGGGAGGAGAATGAGCAGGAGGAAGACTTGGATTGGGGGGAGGGGAGGGGGAGGGGGGAATTTATTCGTCATCAATGCGGTGGAGATTCCGGCAGTCTTCTCTGCGAAATCGCGGCAACCGCAAGAACGACCCTCCCCAGGGCAATGGGGAATGGAAACGCAGCTAGTGTTGTTGAATCCGACACTCATCTGCTTAGGACATGAGCGTCAGGGTCTTTAAAGCCGAGCCAGATGGTCACCTTCGGTGATATGGACGTGCATGTACCTTATTAACATGTGTTCCTTTAGCAGACATCACCTTGGGCCCCCATGATGGCTCTCGCGACTCCAGTTCTTGAGAGCCGGGACAGCTCACAGATCTAGTGAAACCTCTGTGTGCAGCTGGACACGTATTCCCGATGAAGAGATTAACAAGCTCTGCTGATTGCTGGATCGTTGGTTTGTCCTACATTTATTTTGGGCCTCAAACGTATTTAATTACTGGAACTGCGTGGTCTCCTCTGAAAACAGAAATCCTCAGGTTCCCTGCTCCAGCGCCAAGGAGATAGTAGGCTAATATTGGAAAGCTGAATACTGCAGGGAGACAGTGGACGGGTTAACTGGTAATTATACAATATTCATGTTCTATTTTGCCTGCAGCTAGCCTAATGCCTAACAACCAGACATACTCCCACCCTCACCACACTCCTACATCCCACTCCTCACCCCACCCTCAACAACCAAAAAATGATCGTTTGCGCTCTCCCACAGACCATCTGTCCCAGAGTTCCCGGCCCAGGATGGCAGGGAGGCAACTCTGTCTCCATTTCCGACGTAACGAGGCATTGTTGGAAGATGGGTTTTTTTCCTCACCTCTCTCTGGCCAGTCCGGAAGTGGTATGTCATACAGGGCCGGCGACTTCCGGGCCTAAGCGGAAGTAAGGGGTGACATTGGAAAGGATGAGAGGCAAAATGTCTGTCTGGCATTGCCAAGTACTGGAAGTAATACAACGGCGTTGCTTGTGTTTGTGTGTCAATGAAGCCCCCAAACGGGGGGAAAAAATTATGACTATCTAAAACATTATGACTATTTCGGATGATGTGATCCTGGGCGTTTTGACCTTGTTTAGTATGATTCCACACCATTTTTTAAAAGCGAAATTGCACGTAATATCCGGTCAGAAGAGCACCGAAAGGTTATACAGTAAGTAACACTAGGTGATAAGACAGAGATGAGAGGAAATGAAATGAAACAGACAGACAGAAAGACAGAGAGACATAGCAATGTTTACGTCGATATTGTCAAACCCGTTCATGTTTTTCGGTTGACAAAATGCCTCTTTGATGACCTTTTGGAACTCTCTCTCTCTCTCTCTCTCTCTCTCTCTCTCTCTCTCTCTCTCTCTCTCTCTCCGATCGAGTATTATTAGTTTAATTTCATTTTATTGTAATATTTCGTCTGTATATTTTATTGTATTTTATTTGTCCTTTGTTCGATATTACTGCAGTGTTATGAAGACGATATATTTTGAAGAACATAAAACACGCCTACCTAAACCAGTCCAAACGTAGTTCGCGCCGGAAAAAATGACAAGCTGCCGTATCTCAATCAATACCGAAACTGGGGTTACCGTCAGTAGTGCCTCCGACTGATATAAGCTTACTTTATGTATGTACACACACTACCAATCTATCTCTCCTACCGTTTTCACACCCACACACTCACCTACCCAATTTGACCTAAGAACTTTGTATACAAACTAAAGCTTCGTGGCGGAGGGATATGTACAGAGCCGGTTGACATATGCAAAAAGGCGTGTGTGGGAATGCTGCGGATGAATATGACCGCACACGTTGATGACACAAGCCCCTGTTTGAACAACGTAACCTCGTCTTGGCAGGCAGGCGGGACTCTATTTTCCCGCCATCTGACGCCATGACGACTGTGATAAAAATATTTAGTATTATCGTTCTAATATAGCGCTTTGCCAGCTGAAAAGCTGGGGAATGCGCTGGTCGATACAGACCCCAGATCAAACCGCCCAAGGCGCCTAAACTGTCTAGCTTGTAAATCATTATGTTTTGACAGTGTAGGCCTACATACTTGGTTTCTTTTTAATGTGTGTGTGGGTGGGTGTGGGTGCGTGTGTGTGTGTGTGACTCTGCGGTTATTATCTAATGATTTATTTTAATCGATTCTTTCTTATTGAGTTTTAAAATATTACTCACACGTAAATCTTAGAGGTGTGGTTAAATGATTGTAACAGATTTAAGGAATGCGTAAGCAACTTCCTCCTTCCCCGACCCCATCCGTCCAATCATTATTCCATATATCTCGCCCACTGCACGCACCATTTCAAATTATTTTAAAACATGGGACTACTAACATGCATCGCAGATCTGACACTGCAGCTAAGACAGCAACACAACATCACATCAGGGCTAACAACAGACTTACACAGCGACACTATCCTATCCTATCCTATCCTATCCTATCCTGTCCCTTAACTTGGAGGTCGTAGGGGCACCACAGATGATCTTTTAACCAGCATACTCCATCTTTCTCCGTCCTCAGCAGCCCTGATGGCTTCGCTCAGTGTCAAACCAGTCCATTCTCGAATGTTGTCCTCCCACATCTTTTTCGGTCTCCCTTTTCTTCTACCTCCTTGCACTGTGCCTTGCAGAATGGTCTTTGCAAGGCCTGATGATCTGGTGACGTGGCCATACCATCGGAGTTTCCGTTTCTTCACCACTGTGAGCAGGTCATCGTGTTGTCCAATGGCTTTTGTGATAGTCTGTCGGACTTCGTCCTTGGTGATGTGTTGGGTATAGAAAATGCCCAGAAGTCTTCTGTAGAACCTCATCTCCATGCTTTGTATTCTTCGTTGTAGATCAGCTGTAAGGGTCCATGCTTCGCAAGCATATAGGAAGATGGAGATGACAAGGGAGCGCAGCAGTCTTACTTTGGAATGTAGACTGATGGTCCTGTCTTTCCAAATTGGCTTCAACCTTGTCAGGGCAGCAGTTGTTTGTGCGATCCTGGAGAGGACTTCATGTCGGGACCCACTGTCTGATACAATGGCTCCTAAATATTTGAAGCTATGCACTATGTTGAGGGATTGGCCTTGGACTTTGATGTCTGTGTTGATGCCATTGGTGACACAAATGGGACAATAACAACAGTGTAAACTACGCAGATATCTTACCTTAAAGTTAGTCACAGGTTACTATCCGTACTTTTCATGTCACAGTGAGTATATTCCAGTCTAGGGACAGGGTGAATAAATCCACAAACAAAAATTTTCACAACACACACACAAAATCCGAGCTGTCCACCCTTCGTTTGTTGCACTAGCCACAACATGTCGCTTTTATTTATCTAAATTATTGCTTTTACTGATAGTAATTGCACGTTAACATTTCTCTTGTGAGATAATAAAGTTATCTGAACCTGATCCTGAATCACCGCTAAGTACTGACAACAATGAAATGAACGGAACGGAACGGGTGCACGACAACCATCGTCTTTCAGCCTAATCACAAAAAATAGCAGCAAATAGACGTTAATTACTCGTCTCTACTGTCATAGTAATTCTTCCTATTCCTTTCCCCAACTCTTCTCTCATACTGGAGTATTTAGCCTATTAATCTCAAACCTTGGGTAGGCGTGAATGCGTGTCCGTGTACACACGCGCGCGCGTGTATGTGTGTGTGTGTGTGTGTGTGTGTGTGTGTGTGTGAATGCGTGTTTCTGACCTAGAGAGGACTCGAATACATTAAAGCCACTGAATTATGCGTATGTGTGAAAGGTGGTGATAGAGAGCGCACGTTCGCCTGTGTAAGAATTTTGTATTGATAGTATACGTTGTTCGCATCTTGGCGTGGGGTAAATATGAAAAATTGTCATATCGAGATCGGACAATATTCACGAGCGCGTTATCCGATCGAGATGTGACAATTTTTCATATTCCACGTCTAAGATGCGAATAACATTTATATATCGATTTCTTCAATTAGGGGGAAAAAAAGAGGAATTGAAATTAGATCAGAGGGAAAAGATGTGTGAGAATGATCATTTTACACATTGCTTTCCAATAATGGCATCCAAATGCGCAACCAAAAATTGTCAAAAAAAATCTGGAGATTTCTTTCACATTTATTTAGCACGCGCACAAACATAAACGCACGCGCGTACTCCCGCGCACCCACCCACCCATTTAATCACACACATGCGCAGAGTAAAGAAAAATCAACACCAGAACGTGACACGTGACAGGTTCGGTTCGTTCAACCAAACTTGACCAGCGCAAAACAACGCCAGTGTCATCGCCTCCGCTTCGTTCACAATGTAGGCCTAGTCTTCTGTTAACTCTAGCGTAGGCAGCCAATGAAAACCAATGCCAGTTTCATTCGCTGATTCAGTCGGTGCATTTACTCTTTTGACTCCTCAAATCCTTGAGATCATTGTTGCTGTAGTATTTGTGAAGTAGGGACGGTTTGGGGAATAAAACCTTGCTGTTTCAGCGCGTCTTAGAAAATACAAGAAGACGGTTAGGTTTTTCGGTCTTTGCGGAAAAGCCGTATGAGATTGCCATTCGTAAATGGGTTAAAGTTAGTCCTGTATTCTTACGACTTGTATATTTCACATTTGCTAGAAACATCGTCATCTGTGATTGGTCAATTACCATGCGATTTAGTCACACTCTTTTTGGCCAATGCAAATTTAAGACACTTGCGGGAATCGATACATTGACTTTGTACTGTTAGAAAAGAATGCAGTATAAACCTCCATTATTTTGCGGTTGGGGTTTCACCCCATTTTATATCTCACTGCGCAAAATTGTATTTTGCTATTAAAGTGAAATTAAATGTGAGTTTTGAGTCTTCTTGAATCTTGAGTAAAGTGCCGAGAGAGAGAGAGAGAGAGAGAGAGAGAGAGAGAGAGAGAGACAGAGAGACAGACAGACAGACAGACAGACAGACAGACAGACAGACTGAGACTGAGAGTTTTAGAAAAATGGACTGTGGTAAACTAAAAATAAAAATTATAGAAAAAAATGGAAGGGGAACAGACAGAAATGCGCTTCGTCTTATCCGGGTTGTCGCGCTTGCCTATCCATCACACGACTGCAGGTCATGACGTCACGAAAATTTATCTGCCCTTGGTTTTAAGCCATGATTATTGTCTGCCTTACAATTACATACAGTCTTTTAGAGTGAGATTGAAGAGAGAGAGAGACAGTGACATGCAGACAGACGGTCACAGAGACAGATAAAGAGACAAATAGAGAAAGAGAGACAGACAGACAGACAGAGAAAGTGTTTGTGTGTATGTGTCTTATCTCTCACCATGTTAACTTGGAGAATCAGATCAGTGCTCGAGGTCCTATCATCTTTGCCCCTGGTTAGTTTTTAGTTTGTTGTTTATTCTTTTGTTCTTTTTTTTTGCGCTAACGGGAAGCTGTAGTAACCCAGCCTGCATAGGTCTAACACAGATGACTGCTTGCAATATGCTTACGATACTTGGTCCTATTTCATGCGGAAGCGCACAGGACGGGTGTAGCTGTAGAGGAACTTAGCAAACGAACTTCGCTTGCGCATGTAGCTGTCTAGTGTGTCTAGGTCTTCGTCCCTCGTCACTGACAAACTCATCCCTCATCGCTTATCCCTCATCTCACATCGCTTCCCACTCGTCTCTGACCCATCATTACTTACACCTTACTCCTCATCGCTTATCTCTCATCTCTTACATCTTACTCCTCATCGCTTACCGCTCATACCGCATCGCTAAAGTAGCCAGTGTATCCTTCAGCGAGTTGATGGTGGTCAGACGAGGGTAGCGGAATGTATACCTTCTCCTGTTGACAACAGTACTGACTGGGACTCTTTTTTTTTCCACTAAGGGCACTGACACTAGTCTGAACGGGATTGTGACAGGGCCCGTCACATCCCTACCCTCTGGGTCATGCCCCCTGACCGCACAAGGTGTCGCTGCTCATTTCACGCATGCGCAGTCGCAGATTGCCGCGCAGTGGTCTCGTCGACTGAGGACGGAATTGGATTGCGGGAGACAACTCTTCCATCATGGACTTCTGCCGTAGTCTGCAGGCTACAGGCTGCAGTTAGCAAAAAAACCGCTGCTATGCTTATTAGCTCTTTTGTTAGGACCAACTGAAGGTCTATGCTACAACCGAAGTTAGATTTATGCGCTAGCTATTTTTTTTTCTTTTCAAGCATGTCCAAGCACTATTGCTCACTCATCCATTCCCTCATTTCTCCTTTGACGTTTGCAAGTATTTGAGGGTAGATTGAGGAAGCTGACATCCTTTTCAACTGTGTCCTGTTGGTTGCCGTCGACTGGAGGTCTGACATAGTCATGTCCGGCTCTTCCTTGACATTGTCGGACCAGCTCGTTCTCTGCCGCCCTTGCCTGCGATACCTTCGCCGGTGCCTTGCATGATGGTGTTGAAAAGGCTGTCATGTTGTAAAACCATGCCAGCTTTCGGCGCTTGACAGTTGCTAGGCCAGTAGAGGTTCCTGGGGGGCTAACAAGGTTCTGACCAAGCTCCGCGCATAGTCTTTGGCCTTGAGCTCCCTGTAGGAGATGCGAAACATGAACAAGGTTACCCAGACTCTTTGGTTGCAAATGCCTGAATCTTCTTTTCAGTAGTCTATCTGCCAACAGTAAGTGTCCAGGTCTCTGCAGGATGGAGACCACAAGTGAGCTGAGCAGCTTGAACCTAGCAGGAAAGCTTGGCCTCATAGGCATATGCAAGCAGTTATAACTGTAGGTTACAAGAAGAGCAAACACTATAAAGGCAGGTAAGTTCGGTCAGGCCCTCGAACGCTGTAATGATTCTCCAGTACATGAAATAACGTTTCGAGAAATACATACACATCTAAATGCATGTAACAATTGCCTCGCTCATTTACTTACGAAGCCAACCTGCCATTGTAAATCTGCATCTGCATACTGGAGCTCAAAAAAGGCGAACACTAAACTTTCGGTTTTCTGCTCAGTTTTGCGAAGAATGTAGTAAAGGCCATTCCCAAATTACTTCCTTCCAAAATGACCTATCTTGCGGTACAATCCTAACCCAGGTAGCTCGTTTTGGGGGATTTTAATATCCCGGCCGTCTTATCCCTTTTTTTTAAAACTCTCAGATTGAGATCGAGATCTTGAGACTTGTTGGAACTGCTCGTAAGATGGGTGTGTGCAAGAGTTTATCGCTCGGCTGAACAAAATGGAAACTTGTTGCTACCAGTGTGGAAGGAATGAAATTTGAAATAAAAACAAGTTAAGGAACATTTCGTTGTTTTGTTTAAAAAATCTTTCACCTCACTAAACTCACCTGGACCTCAACATATAAAAGAATGGGTCCTCAATTTTAAGAGCGCACTCAGTGGACCTCAGTTTGGTGATCGCCCTCAATGATCCTAAATGTAAAGATCGCGCCCGCTGGGTCTCAATTTAAAAGAGAGAGGGGAGAGCACAACGCACTCGGTGGGACTCAATTTAAAACAAAGTAGAGCATTCAGAGGACCCCCTTGCATTCAATGAATCTAAGACAGAGCAACACATTAAGCGGAACTCCAGTTTGAAAGCGCTATTTTATTTAAAGACGTTAAAATCGTCTGCGGAGTGCTTGAATGACTCCGATGAAGTCTGACGTCGCATTGGGCTACGTAAAAGTCCTAATCGAGCAATCAATCATTTCTGCCATGATTCAATTGGGGAGTGTGTTCCACTTTCTTTCCTCCTAAACTTTTTTTTTAATCGGGCACCACCTATCGCCCATCGCCCTTTTTGCAGCCTAAGGTGTGCGTAAAAGAATCTGGCCATACCTGTCTAAAATCTGCTACCGAGTCTTTAGAATGTCCTAGTTTTACTCTCCCACGCACCTACCCAAATCGACTGCTGTCTAAGCGGTACGAAAAAGTAAATGGTGATTCCGGTCTGAAATTTCTTCAGAGCCCTTAGTTATGTTTCATATGCCCCACACCTACCTCCACTGCCATGATTATCTCTTCTAAGTTGCGCGTTAAGGCGTGCGTATTTGTTTTTGCTGGTTACAGATCGCCGCGCGTTGAGTCTCATTTAGGAATAAAGCGCATATAGCGTTCATTATTATTATTATTATTATTATTATTATTATTATTATTATTATTATTATTATTATTAATGAACCCATTCATTACGCTTGCCACAAAACTACCAGACGCCACCTATATTTACATCAAGCATGTCATCATCGATGGAAGCGATCCCCCCTCCACCCTACCTTTTTTTTCCCTTCTTAATACTTGTATTAATGGGAAATTCGGCAACCACGTGGCTGTAAAAGCATAGATGGACTGACGAGCTAACAGTAAATCATTTGATAATCGATTAGACATTAAATCAATCAGTCGACGTCACTACCAACTTGGTCCGTATCAGATTGAAAGTCCTTGTCGGGTTCCGGTGTAACTGGAGGCAAATGCCTTAATTCCCGGCAACGCCGACCGAGGTTACGAGTTGTAAAGATGACAAGTCCAGCTGCTGCCGTACCGTTACATTGACCTTGATGCTCAGGCTCTAAGGGTGAGAGTATAAACCAAGGTCTATTAGTCAAGCATGCATTCCACCGCACGGACTCTCAAAGATCTTGCCGCCAGTTTCACGAACGCTCCCTGCAAGCGCTAATCTCGAAGATACAATGTGGATACCTGTATTTGGGAAAAATAACAATTCTTTCCATCTTCTCAGAAAACGAATGAATGTTCATTCTGAGTTTAGAATCATTCAGTCTAGAAACACAAATTCTGCCTTATTGCTCAAAATCTTTCTTGTCATCCTATCTACAGGTAGTTTCGTCAGAGAACTGAACTAAGTAAGCTTTGAATTAAAGTTTCAACGATTTGACGTAAAATCCGGAGAAAATTGCTTGCGAGCACTGGTTCCAAAATACCAAGTTCCCAGTCTCTTTGTTTTTTTCGCATTGCGGTTTAAAGGTCAAGGCAAATTTCAAGCGATGTTGCAGAGGAAGATATGGGCGTCCAATGGAAAGCGACAATTATATAATCAGTCCCTTCTCATCTTGCTTTCGGAATTTAAAAAAAATGTGTTTCATGTTTTGACGTTGTGTTGTTTTTTCTTTGTTTTGAACAAACAACTGATTGATCACGCACACTTGGGATTAGGAGAATCAAGCAATTTTGGCGCTGCGCTGAATATGGTGAGGGTGGGGGGAGGAGACAGAACAGAGAAGAGAGAGAGGGAGAGAGAGAGAGAGAGAGAGAGAGAGAGAGAGAGAGAGAGAGAGAGAGAGAGAGAGAGAGAGCTATAAAGAGACAGAGAAGAAGGGAGAGAGAAAGGCGGGATGGAGGTAGTGAGAACAAGGAAGCGAGAGAAACAGGGGAGAGAGAAGGAGAGGCAATGGGAGGGGTGTTGGTGGGAGGGAGAAATAAAAAGAGAGGACGAAACAGATAGACAACGGGTAGTCAGCTGGTTTATTTATTAATTACTGAAGGCAAGTTGTTGTTTTTTTAAAATAATTTTCTTGTAACTTTTAAACAGACGGCAAATCCGTGTATGAATTTCTCTTGTTGCGATAATAAAGTTTTGTGAGTCAGGCGAAGCAGGGAAGTAGGGTAACTCAGAACAAAGCGCCCCACTTAAGCCAAAAATATAATAGCTTTTCCTATTGAAGTAGCTATCAGCTCGAAATAGGCACAACTATCAGTACAACTTATGTTAATCTGATGAATAAAAATTGATGCAACAACAACAACAACAACAACAACAACAACAACAACAACAACAACAACGAAATAGGCTTGAGCCATAAGAGACACATGAAAGCTACACAATATCACAAACATTCGCATGGCTGCCCAGGATTGTGCTCAGTTGTCCGGGCGTCAGACCATGCGCCCAAAGGCTGCGGGTGGGCGTCTCGGGCGGTTTAAGTTAGATCCTGTATCGGCCAGCGCCTTGATCCTTAGGCTAAGGCGCCTTACAAATGACGAACATTATTATTATTATTATTATTATTATTATTATTATTATTATTATTATTATTATTATTATTATTATTATATGGCAATACATGAAACTACACAGAGAGTTAAACAAGATTTTTGTAATTGGCCTCCTTGGCCTAGGTATGGGGCAAACTACATGTACTTTGGGTAAAACGCCTGCTATAGCCCACTATTACAATAATGAGACATTTTTTTTTAAATATAAAAGGTCGTGAACTAATGATCTAATTCAACTGGAAACTAATTAAGCTGAAAGGTCCTCATGACATGGGGAAAACTCTTGAATATTGATACTGATCTTTGCCGTTAACAAAACCAGAACAAGGGGGGAAAACCGCGCTGAACTTTATGTCAACAAATCTGCTGTTAAGGAAGAGAAAAACAACTTAAATAAAATTTGTTAAGATAGGCCCTGCCATTGATGAGTTCATTAGTTAGTTAGTTATTCATTGCTTACAGGGTCCAGCGGACTGCAAAGAGCCGAATCAGGACCACAAAATCAAAACCAAAACGTGGCTGAAAGAGGACTCACCCCTGATTCGCATAAAAGATCTGCTGAAACAATCCCAGTGGTAACACTGAAGGCACTCCACCAACCGGTCACTGTACAATAAAGGCATCCCACGCAGGGTACGCTGAGGCTATACTCTAATTTATCGAACCCCCGTTTACAAAAAACAAAATAGAATACAAACATCATTATAAAATATCAACAAAACACATACATATAAAATGCCTACATTGCTAAATAATAATATCATAGGAAGCCCTAGTGACCATTTGGCAGAAAGCGTCCAATATTCCCAAGCTCATACAACAAACCTCACACACAAATGAGAAGATTTCTCACGGAAGAGTTTTCAAGAAAAAACGTAGGTGAGACTGGTCTAGCATAGTGTCTAGATAGTGTAGTACATTGATAGAACAGAATAGAAATGAGAAAGAACACAGGAGAAAGACAGCGACACTGGGAATTTAAAGCACTATATTTCCAGAAAGTGGAGATACAATTTATGTAGAAATCCCCGGCACCCACACGGGGGAGCCATTGATGAGGAAAGATCAACTGAAAACGTCTTGTTCTGTCATTACTGAGTAAAACCAACTAAATAAACTGTCCTAAAATGACGTGTCATTCATGTGCACAATGTTTAAAGGAGAGAGAGAGAGAGAGAGAGAGAGAGAGAGAGAGAGAGAGAGAGAGAGAGAGAGAGAGAGAGAGAGGCTGTAGATATTGTGACTGAGTATATAAAATTTTGCAAAAATATGATTAATCCCTCGAAAACGAGTAAAAGTTTTCCAATGCAGAAAACTATGGATTTCCGGGTCTCTGACACGTAGTCTAGCAAATTTTTTTTTAAAATTATTGGCACCTAATTTATTTAATTAAGTATTATTAGTTTCAATAAATATTTCTTATTTATTTATTTATTTATTTTTGGTTGGGAGAGAGAGAGAGAGAGGGGGGGGGAGATTTTTTTTTCAATTTTGATTGATGATCTTATCATTTTTCTTTTCATTTTATATGGGGTGTGGGGAAGGGGGAAGGTGGCAGGGGGCCTGGAGGCCCAACTTCAACTTTCTGTAAGACGCAAAATGACATTTATAAGTACTTCGTTCTTCACATGTGAAATTGAAAGGTTTAATTTTACTTTTTTTACTTGATTTTGAGCTTTTGTTTTGTTTGTTTCTTAATGTGAACGAATTGTTACAAGGGAATGTATTTTGTTTAAAGTGTATGTTTATGATGATTTATATGGTTAGATTCATTAATCCATTCATTAATTTAATATATATGTAGCCGAGCTATTAGTAAGCTTAGTACTGCCGTAGGCCTATTCAATTCAATTCAATTCAATTCAATACAACTTTATTTATCCACATAGGGCAATTGCAAGATTTAGAAGCAGCTCATATTATTAACAATAAATAAATAAATAAGTTTAAAAAACAGTAAAATTTAAACGTTTATCACACGATTTCATAAGCACATGTCCTACCATACAAACATACACCAAACACAACACACACACACACACACCCCACACACACACACACACGCACGCTCGTACTACTACTTTCACCACCGATTCTATTATTTAAAATTTTTAAAGTTGCTCTTTTATAATCCAAGAAAGAAACAAAACTGATATATTTTAACCTTAACGACTACAAAGATATTAAACCATTGTATATGTTTCTTCTTCTTCTTCTTCTTCTTCTTCTTCTTCTTCTTCTTCTTCTTCTTCTTCTTCTTGTATGCTTCTACTTCTTCTTATTCTGCTTCTTCGTCTGCGTTTCTTGTTCTTGTTCTTCTTTGAATCCCTTCTTATTCTTCTTGTTCTTTTTCTACTCTCTCTCTCTCTCTCTTTGTCCCACCGCCGTAGCTCAATTGGTAAGCGTTCGCCTAGCACACCGATGACCCAGGTTCGAATCCCGTGGTGGGCGATATAAAATGTGGCCATTTTCACTGTCCATTCTAGCAGTATGATTGCTTTGGTGGTTCAGTGTTGATTCAGGTCCCTACCCCTCTTTCCCTGGGATGGTTATTCCCGTCTGCCATATCGCCAATGGTGGGTGTAGACGTTAAACCTCAATGTTCATTCATTCATTCACTCTCTCTCTCTCTCTCTCTCTCTCTCGTTCTCTCTCGTTTTCTCTCCCCCCCCCCATCCCCCAGTTTCTCTCGCTCCCTTGTTCTCAATCCCTCCCTCTCTCCCTTTCTCCCCCTCTATCTCCCTCCATCTCTCTCCCTCCTCCTCCTCTCTCTCTCTCTCTCTCTCTTTTTTTTTTTTGTTATAGTTGTATTATAGGTACAGTAGCTGATTCGAGTCTTGTCATTCTTTTTTAAATATATTTTTGTAAATCCTCTGCATCCCAAAATAAGCGGAACAAGGAGTATATTTGCTGTCTTGAATCTAAGCATGTTTTCCTTAAGGAATTGTGTACCTGTAAAAGATGTCATCTGCAACTTCAGTTAGTGTGAATGTCACATAATTTACAGTCTTTATAACAATAATTCACCCCCGTTGGGGTGCCGGGGGTTTCAGTATAAATAGTATCCCCACTTTCTGGAAATTTAGTGCTTTAAATTTCCACTGTCGCTGTCTTTCTCATTTGCTCTTTCTCATTCCTGCTCTGTTCTATCAATCTGCTATACTATCTTCTTCTTCGCTAGACCAGTCATCTAACTTTTTTCTTGAAAACTCTTCCAGGACAAGACTCCTTATTTGTGTATGAGGTCTGTTGGATCAGCTTGGGAATATTGGACGCTCTCTGCCAGGTGGTCACTAGGGCTTCCTATGATGTTATTATTTAGCAATGTAGGCATTTTATATGTATGTGTTTTGTTGATAATTTATAATGATGTTGGTATTCTATTTTGTTTTTGTAAACGGGGGTTCGATAAATTAGAGTACAGCCTCAGCGTCCCCTGCGTGGGATGTCTTTATTGTAAAGTGACTGGCTGGTGGAGAGCTTTCGGTTTTACCACTAGAGTTGTTTCAGCAGATCTTTTATGCGGATCGGGGGTTGTCCGGTCCTGATTTGGCTCGGAAGAGTCCGCTGTACCTAAAGCAATAATCATGTAATGTAATGTAACAATAATTCTTTGGAAATTCTTCAATATCAAAGAAGGGTGAAGTTTAGGCCATCTCCTAATTCATACGCTGTCTTTTGCAGGTTTTCCGATGTTATTAGAATTATTTTATAATTTGATACTTGTATAACCTTTGAGGGAAAGTTATACGGGGAAGAGGATGATGATAAGGGATGATTATAGAACTTGTAAGCTCGACATGGTTATTGTAGTGAGTCAGAGGGGCAGAAGTGTTAGTATTAGCTAGCACGTGCGATACATGTGCGATGGGTCAGCTGTGTTTGTCCGGCAAGAATGACTAACGGCCACGTTTAGTGCATGTACATGCAGCAGGTCTATGGTCGGCAACCATTGGTCTCTTGTATGTAAAGAGCGTGGTCAGTTCTGACCACGTGATAGGTACAAGTCCCAGAAATCTTGGGTGGGGCAATGACGTAGTAGTTAGGGCATCTCCTTATGTAGAGAGGTACGTCTTTTCGAAGTTATGCTATAAAAGCCGGAGGAACAAAGAAATCTTCCTCTTATCTCCGGTCTCCTGCTCCTGACAGACCTAGAACAACTTTGCTCCATCTTGTCTAGGGTAGCCCTTAGAGTGTTTTAATTTATAATGTGACTAAGAGCAGGAGAGAATTTATAGTAATGGTAGAATATGTATAGAGTATAAGTGTAGGTGTATAATGTTTAGAAACTGGTGTGGGAGCAGAATTAGATGGTAAGTAGTCAGTGAGTTAGTTAGTGAGTGAAGATTGATTTTTAGGGCAAGAATTAGTGGTTTTCCAAAGGAGGAAAGGAGAGTGGAAAAGAGAAGAAAATGAGGTAAGATGAAATGAATTTATTTGAACATCGTATGTATTGTTAGTTAGAGTTTATGTGCATGAGAATCTTATGTTACTTGAATGATGTATTTTAGTTAGATTATTAAAATTGGATAAAAAATGAAGATAAGCTATAGTTATTGTGATTTATTTGAGCGCATGGCAAACCTTTGTGAACGAAAGTGAGATTGGTTTTATTTTGTATGTTTTGAATTATAATTTGGTTTGTCATGCCCTTTCCCCGTACAAGTTTAGAATTAAGTAGTTTAGACTAGCTCTCACAAGATAACGCAAATATAGAGACGCGTTACATTGGTGGACTTGCGGTTGTCCCTGACCATTTCCGACTATAGAATTTTTTTTTGGGAACAATATCAATTAGTGCAACTGTAGAAAGTGTACTTGCAGAAAGAGGATGAGTTAGAATAAACATAAAATAATGGATAGACTGGTCGGTGCACGCCGACTAAGACGTTATTTTTGGACCGAAAGAGCTGCACACAAATTCGCACTCCTGCTGTATTCCCCTGTTTCTCATTAGCTACGTCAAGGTCCGTAGGCTATGAGCGGGCAGTGGTAGACTATAATTAATCACGGCAGGGCAAGTGCCTGGCCTCAGCAGTGACCCTTTGACCTTATCTGTTGGTCAGGGAAGCTATGCGTAAACTTAGAGCACATGCTGTTATCTGTCTCTTTATGCCGATATCTACATGATGGCAATGAAAACCAGGGTGTGTAAATGAAAGAAAGTAATGACACTCATTGTGTAGCCTCCTTAAGTATACTCATTGTGTAGCTTCCTTCCGTCTCACAGAGCTACACAACAGAACGATGAAACTAGTGATTTTCGATCCCAGGAGAAGGGTCGAACGTCACAAATGAATGTACCTCCTAAACGTATTTCTCAAAACAGGTCGCAGGTAACGAGCGCAAGTCAGTCTCAAGGTGATACGGTGGTATCATCGTCAAGTACCGATATTGAAGAGCCTGTGTATGAGGTAGAACGATTGCTTGCAACAAGGATGAGAAATGGACAAAGATACTATAGGGTTAAGTGGCGAGGGTACTCGAACACTACGTGGGAACCCGCGACTAACATATCTGAAAAGTTAATTCAGCAATTTCATGTAAATAAAACTTTGCAAGGGCGTACGAGACGTCGAAATCGCAAACGGTAATTACCTAGGTGTTTAAAAGTGCGATCATAATCCGGACTATGTTCAAACTAATTACACTAAGGATTGTACAAAGTATACATACTTGTTTTTATTGTGGTTCATATGGTGTAATACTTGTCTTGCATGACAGACTATATAAGTCATTGAGGGTCATATTTTGGAGACCACACCTTGTTGATGAAGCACTGATAATGGTTTACTATGTGTTTGATTCATTACGAAAACAATGAAGCAAATGAATGCACTGCTTAAGCATTCATGATGATGATGATGAAGATGATGATGATGATGATGATGATGATGAAGATGATGTTGATGATGATGATGATGATGATGATGATGAAGATGATGTTGATGATGATGATGATGATGATGATGATGATGATGATGATGATGATGATGATGATGATGACGATGAGGATGTTGATATACAAGGTACCAATTCGTGCGCATAAGCTGAAATGTGCGCTAATAAGTACAATAAATGTGGGGAAATCACTAAGTATGAGTAGTGATGAGACGTTCCATGACGATGGAAATTGAACGTACGTGATGAAGTACGTAATTTATTGAGGATCTCAGAGATGCGATGTGATGCTGTCGTACATAAGGTGGTACGAAATTTGCGTACACCGGTGGTACGAATTCTAGTGTAAACGGGGACACTACAGTGAACAAGTACACAAATGCTGTACTGGGTAAAGGTACATGTGGTGTACCTTAAATTAAGATGGGATTGACTCTGCAATACTTGCATTGAGTCTTACTGTATCCAGGCTTGTACGAGGCTTGGGGAATAATAACATGATCACTTGTTTACAGTGATGTGGAGGCTTTGCATGCTTTACGAGCCTAATGACCTATTGGACTTAGACATTTTGGAGGATGTGTTTGATTGATTTACATCACTTGGTGTGTATGATGATGTGTCTAATCTTTTATTCAGTTTTTAAGTTGCAGAACCGATGTTGATGATACCTTCCTCTCCGTTTCATGCAAGGGTTTGAATCGCGACAAGCTTTTCGTCACTTCGTGACGTTAGTCATGATACGGATTGATAAGTATCGTTCCATCATTTTATTTACGGGTTCAATTCTTTTGTGATGTGACAGAATTCAGTTCTAAGTTGAAGAATAAATTTGTACGTATGACAGAATACATACTTGAGGTACGTTTCCAGTTTGAATAGTACGGACTACTACTTTTTATATTACTACTATTTATAATTTGCCAGATTGTATTGAATTGTTTAACACTTCTTCTTTCAGATCACCAGCTTCAACTTCTTCTAATGTGCTTATTTATAATGTATTTTTACACTTTTTCTTGCAGAAGACAGCATCTTGCTTTGGCCAAACTTCTTCATCTCACGTTACAAATGTAACTCTGTTTTTCGTTTTCTTATCACCAATAGGTTATTTCACATGTTCACTGTTCTTTAATTGTTTCAGTCGCTTCTTCTTCTCCTCCCTTCTTCTACTTACCTTCATCACTGGAGTGGTGACAACTCGTGCAGCTCGCTTGATTGATGGCATCTTCTTCAAAGGTTTTGGTCTTCTGGTAACAACTATCCAGCATTGGCAATATACCTATATCTTCATGGTACTTAAAGTAACAGTCATGCCAATGGTATTCAACATTCAGGTAACATGAGCACGATATGTGTAGCTCATGAAGTAATTTTAACATTGTTCATTTTCATTCTACAATTTATCATGGACAACGGAATATATAGTTGCTTTTCAAGGTGTTGACGTGTGTTTAACCCTTAATATGCTCATTTCTTCCAGGACAACTTTGTTTCAAATTTTTCAGGTTATCACGGCACCAGTTCCCATCAATCACACAACGCCTCCTGCCACTCGATTAGTCAACATCCCAGACTTCTTGGCTATCTTGTCTGGTCAGCCTCCTTCCTTGCTGACGGACACTAGTCTCACAGCTGGATTTACTATTCGGCGCAGTGTAACTTTTGGTCTATCCTATCTTTGTCTCTATTATCCCCAAGGCGCTTTTCCCCCTCCTTTTTCTTCCGCCTACCTCCCTTTCTTCGCCTAATGCTCTACTCTATCTCGCCCATCACCTCCTTTTCTTCCGTTCTCCTCCCTACCTTCGCCTTACTACTTATTGTTCTTATTAGTTGTACTTGTTGAAGACTACAATTTATCGTACGGAAGTTAACTAAGAACTTTTTAATGGCCAGCGCTTAGTAAATATTTATTTTGTCACACTCCCAGCTTGTCCTAGTCAATATTCTTTTACTATAAATAAATGATTCCGTTATCTTCGCGGATGTTTCCATACGTTACACCTCCTGATCTCGATAGTACTTGGCTTGAGTTACATATTACAATAAACAAACGGAAGAAATCGTGCATCTTCCCCGCGTGCGGCGCATTCTTGTCTCACAGTATGAGACGTGAAAATAAATTCGGTACTCAATCATCCTCTACCCAGGATGTTCGTTCTCATGATTCGCCACGGAAAAAGGCGACGGCTTCGGTTTCTCCGTCACTAATTCAAAGGAAATCCGAAATGGATGAAATTGATTAAAGTTCTTTTCATTAATGCTATGTTCAATTGTTGCCTACGGTTCTTGTGTGAACGGGTACCGATATTCATCATCCATCTCGGAAATGCTATGCATGATACGCATGACCGTTGCATGCAGTGTTCATTGGTGTGTGTGATATTTTCTCGCAACAGTCGGCAACAGTTTTGTCAATTGTTGAGATAAAATCCTTGGGTCAACCTTTTGTGCATGATGTTGACACTTATATTTACTTGTTTTTGATAATGGTGCTCATTACGGGTTTTTACGAATCAGCACATGGTGGATTGATTCATGTGCATGTTCCTTACTGATCTTTGCGTACTTTCATTTATTATTCAACATGCAATGTTTACAATTACTATGATTCCTTGTGGTATTTATTTATGTTGCAACGCACTCATTTGAATTTCTAATTGTTACATGTGTTCATTTCCCTGAAGTGTGTTGCACTATTCAGCAACGTTGTCGATCACTTTACTACAATGTCTAGAGATGACACTTACTTTTTGTTGTATTTGGGTTTATTCAGTGTGTTCTATGTGCATGTCAATGACATTGGAATTTTTCATGGGTTTTTAATGATTTTGTGTACACGTATTTTGCTGACACTAATTCTCACAGTAACCTTACAATGTGTGTGCAGTAACGTTGATGTTGTGTGTTTAATAACCTTGATGTTGTACTCGCAATACTATTGATGTTGTATCCGTATCTATAACGTAATTTACAAGTTCTTCGCTTATGACTTTATATTTAATGGACTGTGTTTTTAATTACTGAATTGCGTCTGGTAGACAAGAGTCTCACAGATGCTCGACTTAATGTATACTCAATTTTAATTTTAAATTTTTTTTGCATTGGTTTGTGTATCATGGCCACTGCAACTCACTCGTGTTAATGTATCATGTTTGAATTATTACTCTCTATTGGCATTATTTCGTGTGTGTGTTTTTTATTCATGATCAATGATAACTTATATTTCGTTGTGCTCCACATTGTATGCTCCTATTTAATTTTTTTATAAATATCATCTTTAAGAATTTTATTGTATAATGATTTGTATTGGACATCTCTTTTGTAGCATAATTATTTTTACCCTATTATTTTATTGTGATGCCGTTTCTTTTCAGGTACCATTCTTGTCTGTCGATCTACTTCTTATCTCCCCTTCTCTCCTCTCTACACCATTCTTTTCCATACGCTAAGAAATTCCTAGTATACACATGATAGGAATGTTCATTCATAGAGGTGCTATCGTTCTCCTATACCTCTCTCTCTTCTTTTTCGTGTCTATCCATTCCCTCTGTGTGCTCTGATCTTCAGTTGTCTCCCCTCATCTGTGTGTTTCGTCCTAATGAGCACTTTTCCCCCTACTTCTCCTTTTTTTTCTGTTTATCTCGGTATCTCTCCTATATCTTATTTAAGGTTTACACTTTTTGTTATTTTATACATGTTAGTTCTAGTGTTATTGTTGTCACTTTGCCTTTTTGAAGTTGCCTTGACATGGCACAGTGTTTGCTCATCAATTGATGACTCCCTCGTTATGACTCCCTTACTTTGTAAAGTTTTTTTTATCTTTTTCAATTTTTTTTAACACTTGTTAAATTGGTTGTTTTGCACTTTAATGGTTTTTGTTCTTCTTTCATGTCTTTTGTTAATATTTTGCTCACATTTTTACTTGTTGATTTTCAATGTTCTTCTCGTTCATATTTGTTATTTCAGTGGTATAATGATTTATGGTTGATTGTGTATTGGTCTTTACCGTTTTCAACCAAGTTTATCAATTGTTGTTTTTTTTCTATTTTTCTTGTGTTCTTTCAGATATTGTGGTGATTGTAATTCAATAGTGTTGTTTGCAGGTTATAGAATGTCCGTCACGGTGTGACCATGTCACATATTTTGGTGTGTCGTAATTAATATTTATATTCAGTGCCTTGGACGCTTTGCTGTAGTTGTGCCAGTTATATCTTGAGAAAAAAAAACTTTTACCTTGACATTCGACACAGTGATCAACGTGTCATATTGACTTTCTGATAAATATGTCTCGTATCTACCTTAGTCTTCGGGGATGTCTTCATACCTTCACGAACATCAACGTCTCCAAGTGATGTCACCATCACACCATGCAGTACCTCCCTTCTTCAGCCATCGCCTTACCCTGCCTTGGCCTTCTTGGACCCTTCTTCACGTCAACTTTATACCCGTCTACGATTGCATTAGACCTTTCATCTTCATTTAACGAAGCACCCCTGATGAAAGATCCCGCCTTCGCCTATTGTCTGAAATCTTCACAACCTTCGTTTCCACCTACACCCACTTGGACTGCTTGTCCGTACCCCAACTTGCGCCACTTGCCCACTTCTTCAGATGCAGAGAACGACTCTCCTTCTGTCCCTCGACCAGACATTATACCACCTTCTCCCAAAGTTGTGGTCATCTCCCATGTTCCTATATTACAGACGGGGGAGAGCAAAGACTGTCGCTAAACGAGGTTGGAGCTCTTCTCTTCTACTATTCTGTAATCTCCGTTCCCATTCCCTTTGTGTGCTCCACCTAAACGCACACTCCCATTCCCCTCGCTTGCTGCATACTCCTGGGTGCCTCGTCATGTGGGACTACTTCTTTCAGACACTACGTATTTCGTCATAATCTACGGTCGAATCCTGGTTGCAAGGTCCGCTACACCACGGTTTCTCCATCAACGGAGGTTTGCATGGTGCGGTGACGTCACAATCTTCAACAGGCGACACAGAAAGTCTACATGTCCGTCTTCAGTTTATTTCTGCTCACTTACGCGCAAACGCCTTAAGGTGCTGCTTGGCTTGTGGGGACAGTCCTCATGTGTCCTCATTGCCAAATGTCCTCATAGCCCTTTTGGTCGTTTCTCATCCTGGATCCATCGGTCTTCACTTCGTGTTCCTGCACTACCTTAAATTTTTTTTGGTGGCACATAAACTTTCCAGTAATTTGCCGTCGGACTTATTTAATTGTGTTTTTCGGTGTTTTGTGCTTATTTATGTCATTTGGTGCATGCAACTTTCTTTTGTAATTTTTATATTTTGTAAGTCTTACCTCATCTTCGCCACTTCGCCTCCTTAGATCGCTTTCGTATCGTCACTTTGTACCCTCTTTGCTTTATTTTGTTTTGTTTTTTTTTTCATGCTCAATTTTTAAGGAGCGAGGACGCTCCTTCGCAGGCCGGCGGCAATTATAACCTTTGAGGGAAAGTTATACGGGGAAGAGGATGATGATAAGGGATGATTATAGAACTTGTAAGCTCGACATGGTTATTGTAGTGAGTCAGAGGGGCAGAAGTGTTAGTATTAGCTAGCACGTGCGATACATGTGCGATGGGTCAGCTGTGTTTGTCCGGCAAGAATGACTAACGGCCACGTTTAGTGCATGTACATGCAGCAGGTCTATGGTCGGCAACCATTGGTCTCTTGTATGTAAAGAGCGTGGTCAGTTCTGACCACGTGATAGGTACAAGTCCCAGAAATCTTGGGTGGGGCAATGACGTAGTAGTTAGGGCATCTCCTTATGTAGAGAGGTACGTCTTTTCGAAGTTATGCTATAAAAGCCGGAGGAACAAAGAAATCTTCCTCTTATCTCCGGTCTCCTGCTCCTGACAGACCTAGAACAACTTTGCTCCATCTTGTCTAGGGTAGCCCTTAGAGTGTTTTAATTTATAATGTGACTAAGAGCAGGAGAGAATTTATAGTAATGGTAGAATATGTATAGAGTATAAAGTGTAGGTGTATAATGTTTAGAAACTGGTGTGGGAGCAGAATTAGATGGTAAGTAGTCAGTGAGTTAGTTAGTGAGTGAAGATTGATTTTTAGGGCAAGAATTAGTGGTTTTCCAAAGGAGGAAAGGAGAGTGGAAAAGAGAAGAAAATGAGGTAAGATGAAATGAATTTATTTGAACATCGTATGTATTGTTAGTTAGAGTTTATGTGCATGAGAATCTTATGTTACTTGAATGATGTATTTTAGTTAGATTATTAAAATTGGATAAAAATGAAGATAAGCTATAGTTATTGTGATTTATTTGAGCGCATGGCAAACCTTTGTGAACGAAAGTGAGATTGGTTTTATTTTGTATGTTTTGAATTATAATTTGGTTTGTCATGCCCTTTCCCCGTACAAGTTTAGAATTAAGTAGTTTAGACTAGCTCTCACAAGATAACGCAAATATAGAGACGCGTTACACTTGTATGGCAAATTATTTAAGTATGTAAAACTCGTTTGGAACTAATTAAAATTAGAATTGTTGAATTTGTAAATAAACAAAAATAAAATATTAAAAAATAATGGAGTGATTTTATTTGTAGACTAGTGGTTTTTGTACCCTGGCAAGCCAGGGTACACATGATGCTGTTTAAAATGTAGACAGAGAGAACTTTTGTCTGCGAGTTTCATTTGGACGATGATACCTCCCCATATCCCCCTTGATACCTCACCATACCTCCCCCCTGATATCTCCCGTCCCCCCCCCCATGATGCCTCATCATACCCCTTGATACCTCCCCGAACCCACTTGATACCTCCCCATACCCCCTTGATTCCTTCCATACCCCCTTGGTTCCTAACTGTACCCTCCTTGATACTTCCCCGTTGATCGTTTCGCAGGTATGGATGAAAGGAATCGACCATCACCATACCCCCTTATATATACCCGTATCCCCGTTATGCCTACCCATGCCCCTTTAAACCTACCCGTAGCCCCCTTTTACCTACACGTACCACCCCATCCCGATCCTTGGTAGTAGTAGTAGTAGTAATAATAATAATAATAATAATAATAATAATAATAATAATAATAATAATAATAATAATAATAATAATGAATATAGAATAATACAAATAGAAATCAGAAAAAACACCAAGGTTTTAAAATAAAATTTGATATAAGATAGTATAATTGTTATTGTAAGAATAATAATAATTATTATTATTAGTTTATAAGTAATAATAATAATCCTATCCTGTCCCATAACCCGAAGGTCGTAGGGGCACCACAGATGATCGCTTAACCAGCATACTCCATCTTTCTCTGTCCTCAGCAGCCCTCATGGCTTCGCTCAGTGTCAAACCAGTCCATTCTCGAATGTTGTCCTCCCACCTCTTTTTCGGTCTCCCCCTTCTTCTACCTCCTTGCACTGTGCCTTGCAGAATGGTCTTTGCAAGGCCTGATGATCTGGTGACGTGGCCATACCATCGGAGTTTCCGTTATTCACCACTGTGAGCAGGTCATCGTGTTGTCCAATGGCTTGTGTGATAGTCTGTCGGACTTCAACGTTGGTGATGTGTTGGGTATAGGAAATGCACAGAAGTCTTCTGTAGCACCTCATCTCCATGCTTTGTATTCTTCGTTGGAGATCTGCTGTGAGGGTCCATGCTTCGCAAGCATATAGGAAGATGGAGATGACCAGAGAGCGCAGCAGTCTTACTTTGGAATGTAGACTGATGGTTCCGTCTTTCCAAATTGGCTTCAACCTTGTCAGGGCAGCAGTTGTTTGTGCGATCCTGGAGAGGACTTCCTGCGAGACCCATTGTCTACACAATGGCTCCTAAATATTTGAAGCTGTGCACTGTGTTGAGGGATTGCCTTGTACTTTGATGTCCGTGTTGATGCCATTGGTGTTGTTGGTCATCATTTTGGTCTTCTCTGCACTTATTTCCATTCCATAAGCTCTGGAGGTGGTGTCAAGCCTCTTACAAGCTGTTCAAGTTCTTGTTCCTCTCCAGCCAATCCATCAATATCATCCGCAAAACGAAGATTGGAGATTGCTCTGCCCCCTATGCTGACTGTGCCTTCGTGATCTGCAAGAGCATCTGACATGATGCGCTCTAGGAAGATGTTGAAGAGTGTTTGAGAGAGTAGGCATCCTTGACGCACACCGATTGTTTTCTGAACCAGTTCCCGATGACGCTGTTATGGAGGACTGCACTGGTAGCCTTGTCATACAGGCTTTTGATGACTTCTATAATTTTAGGGCTGATGTTGTACACTTTCATGGTTGCCCATAAACTGCATGCCAGACTCGGTCAAATGCCTTCTTGAAGTCTATGAACACATGATATAGATTGCACGCGCCGGCTACCATACACATTTTTTTTAACTGTACATAAACTCGTGCTTTTCGTAAGTTAGTTGCTACTGTTCGTTTAGCTGTCAATTCCGAGCAAGAGTGTACGCATAAGTGATAGAGAGAGAGGAAACCAGCTTAGGCCTGGTCGACCGTTTGCTGAGCATGTTCACTATTCTAGAAAGTTACAAAGGGTATTGTACTGAAATGATAGAGGTCAGTCAGTCAGAAAGCGTCAGAGAAGACGGATGTTCGCACTGAGGGTAGGACTAGGCGTATATCTGTGTTTGATATCCTTAGTAAGCAGTAGTGGAAACTCTATTGGTTCCCCTGCAAGGCCATTTTCAGTAGCCCTGACTTGGATGCCCTGTGACCCGGAGGAGTGCGGCGGAGACTGAAGGACGCCTCAACTTGTGTTGTCTTGTGTTGTGTTGTGTTGTCTACGTGCCAGTTGGGGTCGTATCACCAGTGGAGGTAAATACCCATGTTTTTCTTTAGTGGCGTGCTGCATTCTCTGGTGTATGAGTGTGTAAATAGGTAAGCGTGTAGAATGTAATATTTTTCACCATTATGTTAGGTCAGCGTTCTGGGGTAAATACGTTCATAGGGGGGATTTTATTCTGTTATTTTATGATGGATTTTTCTTCTTATTATCATTTATTTAATAGTAAATAAATTATTGAATACAGTATAATCGTTTTATTAAATGAAGGGAGAAAATTATTCTGTATATATACATTGCTTTCATTATTTTCGCAAGGGAGATAATTTGTCAGTATATTATCAGTATTTTTAAAAGGAAATTTAATAAGTATTTTAGTAGAGGAATGACTGCATTTAAAATGAAATATAATTGAATGGAAGTATTTTTCATTGCTATATCATTAAAGGTTTGATTGTGGTTAGTATCTAAACAATTGTTGAATTTCATCTTTTATGTATTTTCATAAGACATGATGTGAATAGTAAAGATTTGTGCTGGAGTATCTCAGAGTTGAAGGCAAAAGTAAACAATTTAGAGAGAGTATAGTCAAGATTGTGTACGATGAAAGACATTTAATAATCATGAATCGGAACAAGTATGAACAATGAAACATAGACATTGATAAAGTTTTTGTGTTACAATTTTATTCATGATGACGTTTGTGCGCGGAAAACAGTGAAGACAACACGATGGTGACAGTTTTGGCAAATATAATCGTGTTGGCAAATGTTAGGATATCTGACTGTATTTTCAGTGCACTGATGTTGATGCAACCAACTGCTGCCCTGACAAGGTTGAAGCCCATTTGGAAAGACAGGACCATCAGTCTACATTCCAAAGTAAGACTGCTGCGCTCCCTTGTCATCTCCATCTTCCTATATGCTTGCGAAGCATGGACCCTCACAGCAGATCTCCAACGAAGAATACAAAGCATGGAGATGAGGTGCTACAGAAGACTTCTGGGCATTTCCTATACCCAACACATCACCAACGACGAAGTCCGACAGACCATCACACAAGCCATTGGAAAACACGATGACCTGCTAACAGTGGTGAAGAAACGGAAACTTCGGTGGTATGGCCACGTCACCAGATCATCAGGCCTTGCAAAGACTATTCTGCAAGGCACAGTGCAAGGAGGTAGAAGAAGAGGGAGACCGAAAAAGAGGTGGGAGGACAACATTCGAGAATGGACTGGTTTGACACTGAGCGAAGCCATCAGGGCTGCTGAGGACAGAGAAAGATGAAGTATGCTGGTTAAACGATCATCTGTGGTGCCCCTACGACCTTCGGGTTACGGGACAGGATAGGATAGGATAGGATGTTGATGCTGATGATGCCGGTGATGATGATGATTGTTTTGAACATCTGCCGAGACGATCTGAGCGGCTGAGGTTGAGCTGATCCTGGTTCCGGTCCGACTTGGGTTGGACGCTGAGAGGTCTGGTCAGCTACGCAGGAGCCACCCAGCCGAGTTACCTTCCCCCTGTACCGAGGACCGTGTGCGGTTCAGATGGGAACCGTGTGAGGGCCGCCTATGCGTTGCCGTGTCTTCGGGGGGTGGTAATTCTGTATCGTCTACAGGAAGGTTTACATCAAGGAGTGTTTCATTCTAGTTTGGAAAAGAGACCTGGAAAAAAGTGCTTAAACGACTTTGAGTAATAAGTTATAAAAGTATAACAAGAAAGGCCTTAATATGCGCATATTTTTTCAGAGTTTTGAATGGAGCGATTATAAAAACAAGTTTTCATAAATCAGTTTGTTTATTTTCATTTCACCATTGCATTTGTAAATATCATTTGTTTATTGTTAAATATGTTGTGTATGCTTGTGAGTATGAGTGAGGGAAGTGTGTGCTGTTAGAGGGACGGGTGGGTAGTTAGTACGTTTGGGGAATAAAAGAGTTGTTTCGTTAATTTACCACTGGTGTTTGTGTTCTTATTTAGTGTGTGGGTGGGGTGTGCTCGGGTCGTATGGACTAACGATGTTCGCGGGATTATGACTTACGTCAGCGTCACGTGACATAGATGTTGTTGGTGCTGTAGGTATTTCTCACAGATTATTCTGAGGTTGAAAATCTGTTCAGTGGTACTTCGCCCTGCCATGAATCCTGCTTGTTCTTCAGCTATGATTTGTTCAGCTTGTGGTTTCAACCTGTTGAGTATTATTTTCAGGAGGACCTTGCTGGGATGGCTGATGAGGCTGATGGTGCGGTAATTTTCACACTCCTGAAGGTTACCTTTTTTGGAAGAGTGATGACAAGCGACTGGGTGCATGGTGTAGGCCATTCCCCACTCTGCCATATCTTGTTACAGATAATGGTGAGAGCATCAGTCATCGCTTCTCCTCCTGCTTGTAGCAGTTCCGCTGGTATGTTGTCCACTCCCGCTGACTTCCCTTTCTTCAGCGATTGCACTGCTGCCTCAACTTCTTCCCGGAGAATTGGGAGGATTTCTTCTTCTTCTCTGCTCTCGGGACATGCTAGAACTGATGGGTCTCCATTTGGTGTATGGTTGTAAAGGTCAGAGCAGTACTCTGTCCATCTGTCCAAGACTTCTTGTTCTTCTGTAAGGCAAATGCCAGACTTGCTTTGGATAGTGGAGACTTTGGGCTGTTTAACACTTGTCAGCCGCTTCACAGTCTGGTAGGCCTTCTTGCTGTTGTTCTTGTTCAGATTGTTCTCTATTTCCTGGCATTGATCTTCTATCCAGTTCTCCTTTGCTGTGCGCATGCCTTTTCGGATGTCATTGTTGATTTTTCGGTAGACATCAGCTCCCTGTGAGGTGTTCTTTTTCTTTTTTAACTCTCTTCGTTTATCACACAGATCCAAAAGTTCAGGTGTGATCCACGGCTTCTTCTTTGGTCGGTGCTTACCAAGGATCTCAGTGGCGGCATCTGTTACAGCTGAGTTGAAGGTATTGGTCATGGTGTTGACATCTACTTCGCCTGCCCCCAAAATAAGCAGTGGTGCAAATTTCCCTCCAATTGTGGCCTGAAATATTTTTGCCACCTCCGGGTCTTGCAGTTTGTCCAGGTCGAACTTCAGCCTAGTGCACTTTGCTGTATTTACTCTCTTCAAATGGAGCCGGAAAGACATCATCACGAGATCGTGGTCACTTCCAATGTCTGCTCCTGGAAAAGTGCGTGTCCTGCCAATGTTGATGCTTGATCTGAAGCGTTTATTGACCATGATGTAGTCGATCTGGTTGTGATGTTCCCCGCCGGGACTGTGCCATGTCCATCGTCTGGATTTTTTGTGGAGACCAAGCGTGTTTGCCAGTACCAGATTGTTGTATCTGGCAAACTCCAATAGCCTCAGACCCCTGTCATTTGTCTCGTTGTTGCAGTGGGGTCCGCATGTGTCTCCCCAGTTGTGGTGCGCATCTTGGCCAACCTTGGCATTCCAGTCGCCTTGCACTATGACTATGTCCTTCTTCGGCACTTGGTCAAGGACCGCCTGTATATTTTCATAAAAATCCTCCACTTCGCTGTCTTCATAGTCTGATGTTGGGGCATAGGCCTGGATGATGGTAATGTTGAAAGGGGTTGCTCTCAGACGGATGGTAATGAGTCTACTGGAGACTGGGCGGCAACCCATGACAGTGGCTAGAATGTTCTTGTGGACCAAGAATCCAACGCCGTGTTCGTGCCTGTCATCTCTACCGCTGAAATAGAGCTTGTGGCCTTTGTCAGTCGTTGTTTCACCTAGGCCTTTCCAGCGCAGTTCGCTGATACCTAGAACGTTCCATCGATAGTGGTCCAGCTCGTGGGCCAGTTCTTCTAATTTTCCTTCCGCAGTTAGGGTCCTGACATTCCAGGTTCCTATGACGATGTTGTTTCTCGTGCGGATCTTGCTAATTTGTCCATCAGTAGCATACTTTTCACCTCCGTCCTGGTGGCCAACGGAAGGCGCGGTCCTTGTGTAGCCGGGCGACGACCGATCCGGCATGGAATTAGTGGATAGCCTCATCATGTGTTGTGTCTTGGGCAAAAAAGACCTGGCAGGGCCCAATCCTCTCCAGGCTGTTGGCCACAGCCGAAATCCACGAATACAGTGTGGCTCGCCTTGGCCCTGAGCACGTGGTCGTTGAACCTGTAGTAACGTGAGGTTCCTCCGCCCTGGCCGGTGACTTCTGTGTAGAAGACTTTCGCCCAGTGATGCCGTGCTAACATCACCCCTGTTAGTCGCCTCTTACGACACGCCGGGAAACGTTGGGTCTATTCTATTTGCCCGAACCCACAGAGCACATAAATAATAATATTATAATAATAATAATAATAATAATAATAATAATAATAATAATAATAATAATAATAATAATATTGAATATAGAATAATACAATAGAAATCATAAAAAACACCAAGGTTTTAAAAGAAAATTAATAATAATAATAATAATAATAATAATAATAATAATAATAATAATATAATAATAATAATTATTATTATTATTAGTTTATAAATAATAATAATAATAATAATAATAATATAATAATAATAATAATAATAATAATAAATTAAAGGTAAAAAGCCTAAATTAAAAAGAAAAATATCCATATTTTAGTGTACTAAAAAAAAAAAGGGGGGGGCCGGGTGAGATTTGAACTTCGGTCGCATTGCACGGTAGGCGAATGGTTCTACTAACTAAGCTACCAACGCTTCCTAGAAATACCATCAATTTTTTGGTCTATATGGGAAAACATGCTGAAACCTCAATTTGATTTTTAATGGAAGCGCGCGGAATGAGGCTATTACAGTTTGTGGACATTTTGTTTATTTATTTATCTCAGAAACGGTTAAACGATCGGTAAGGAAATGTCGGCTAAAACGATTTCGCTGGTTTTGAGCACACAGCAGGCCTACTACTACTACTACTACTACTACTAATATTGAATATAGAATAATACAAATAGAAATCATAAAAAACACTAAGGTTTTAAAAGAAAATTTGATATAATAACAATGATAATAATAATAATAATAATAATAATAATAATAATAATAATAATAATAATTTATTATTATTATTATTATTATTATTAGTTTATTAATAATAATAATAATAATAACAATAACAATAATATTAATATTAATATTAATATTAATATTAATAAATTAAATGTAAAAAGTCTAAATTAAAAAAAATATCCATATTGTAGTGTTAAAAAAAAAAAAAAAAAAAAAAGCTTAAAAAAATATGGCCCGTGTGAGTATCGATCTTGGGTCGCCCGAAACCGTAGGCAAAAGATTAAACCACTAAGCTACAAAGGCTTCGTAGAAAAATCTTGAATTTTTTGGTCTATATGGGAAAACATGCTGAAACCTCAATTTGATTTTTAATGGAAGCGCGCGGAATGAGGCTATTGCAGTTTGTGGACATTTTGTTTATTTATTTATCTCAGAAACGGTTAAACGTTCGGTAAGGAAATGTCGGCTATAACGATTTGGCTGGTTTTGAGCACACAGCAGGCCGATCAGCAGCTCTCAGCACCTGCCCAGATCAGCGTCCATAGGAGACAAACTATATAGTAGTAGCGAAGGACTTCCGGCTAAGCAATTTTATATATAGATAATTTTGGAAGTAAGATAATCCAATACAATTATTGAAGGGAAGAAGGAAACCGGAGTACCATGAGAAAACCCTTTGTGTCCTGAAAAATCTCGTACCTAGGCCATGTAATTAAGTTCGTCTCATTCGGGGTTTAAATAGTTGTAAATAGTCTGTACCTTTACTGTTCGTCTTTGGTGTATTGTAGCAAAAGTGATGTTTTATCGAGTTTGATTGATTGATATTGTTGCTTTAGGTCCAGCGGACTCCTCCGAGCCAAATCAGGACCGGACAACCCCCGATCCGCATAAAAGATCTGCTGAAACAACCCTAGTGGGAAAATTGAACGCCCTCCACCGGCCAGTCACTTTACAATAAAAACATCCCACGCGGGGGACGGCTGAGTGTTTACCTAAACTACGTGAACCCCGGTTACAAAAACAAAATAGAATACAACCATCATTACAAATCATCAACGAAACATATACATATAAAATTCGATATTGCTAAATACTAACATCATAGGAAGCCCTAGTGACCACCAGCAGAAAGCGTCCAACACTCCCAAGCTGATCCAACAGACCTCATCACAAACAAGGAGTCTTGTCCAGGAAGAGTTTTCAAGAAAAAGTTAGGTCATTGATCTAGCGAAGAAGAAGATAGTATAGCAGAGTGATAGGACAGAGCAGGAATGGGAAAGAGTATATGAGGAAGATAGCAACAGTGGAATTTAAAGCACTAAATTTCCATAAAGTGGGGATATTTATACTGAAACCCCCGGCACTCCAACGGGGGTACTGTTGCCGCAGTGAATCTGTCATGCCTACAAAGGCAAGATAGGTTTTCAACTGGGGCTTTCACTGTTCCCTTATAGGTCAGAACAATCTACAGTGAAGATTGCTCATGACCTCAAGGTGTTTTATCGAGTGCATGTAATGACTATGTAAAGCGTGGTGAGTCTGGGCATAGGCTGGAGTACCGCTATATAAAAATCCGTTATTATTTATTAATATTATATTTATTATTATTTTATTATTATTATTATTATTAAATACCCGACCTTCGGAATAGGAAATCAGCTACTCGTTGTGTATGTGGCTTTAAAGTTTGATCATCATCTTCTTCTTCTACTTCTTCTTCTTCCTTTCTTTTTTTTCTTTTTGTCTTTCTTCTTTCTTTTTTTTTCCAAACTTTTCTTCTTTCTTTCTTTCTTTTCTCTTTTTTCTCTTCTTCTTCTTCTTTTTATTCTTCTTCTCATCCTCATATTCTTCTTCTTCTTACCGCTCAACTTCCTTCTCTCTTTTATTTCTTCATTTTCATCGCTTCTCCCCTTTCTCTTCTTGGTATTTGTATGTGCTTTCTACCTCTATCTTCTCCTTCATCATTTTTCTCCTCTTACTGTCCTTCAGGATCCGATTAATTAAAAAAGTACAACAAATTATCCCAACGTGTTATTAACTGTTTAGATTTGTTCGCCCCTCATCATTATCATCATCAACATCAACATCGGGATCATCATCATCATCATCATCATTATCATCATAATCATCATCATCATCATTCATCATCATCATCATCATCATCTTCTTCTTCATCATCATCATCATCATCATCAGCGTTTAGATCATCATCATCATCATCATCATCATCACCATCATCATCATCATCTTCTTCTTCTTCTTTTCTTCATCATCATATCATCATCATCAGCGTAGAGATCATCATCATCATCATCATTTCATCATCATCATCACCACCATCATCATCTCACTATCATCACCATCAGCGTCAATGTTGGGATAATCATCATCCACATCATCGTCGTCGTCGTCGTCGTCGCCGCCCACATCGACTTTTATTCCTTTCATTTTTATTCGTTTTGTTTTGCATAGCCGGGGGAGTTTTTACAATGTAATTTTGCTTTTTGGACCAATAAAATGTCTTATACTTTAGTTGGCAATCTGCTTCCCGTTTGTCACTATAGCTTATCGAAGTGCATGCTCAGGGTTTCACAGCACGCAGTTTCAATGAAGAAGGGGTTTCATACTGCTTCATCGTGCTTTCCAGGATGTTGCTAGGCTTCACATAACTAAAACATTTTAGGACGTGTACTGAACGAGTAAGCTTTTATCCATTGTTGTGTGTGTATGTGTGTTTGTGTGTGTGTGCGTGCGCGTGTATGTGTGAAACAAACAGAACAGAAAATGTATTGCCAATTTACCCTGTAGGATTCACGACACAATCTTATAAATAACAATTGTTAATATCACAGAGGTTTGTTGGACGCTATCTAGCATATAATGATGAATTAAATAGCAGAGTTTCTCATTTGGAAGCAATCATAAACAAAGCTGCATAGTTAGTTTCTCAATGTCTTCTGTATAAGAGTTACATAAAATATCGTTTGGTTTTATCATTTTGCATTTATTGATTGCTATGATTATTTGTTGCCTTTTATTGTTATAGGCTTACTGTACATCTGACATTCGTTTAGAAAATGCAATTTATTTTCAAGTATAGGTTGCATTTCTTACATAAATTAAAAAAATACATGTGTTTGTATGCAGGGCTATGTGTAGATGTGTGTGCGTGTGTATATTGTGTGTGTATGTGTGGGGGTGTGTTTAGGTGTGCGTGCGTGTGTGTGTGTGTGTGTGTGGGTGTGTGTGTGTGTGTGGGGGTGGGTGGGGTGTGTGTGTGTGTGTGTGTGTGTGTGTGTGTGTGTGTGTGTGTGGTGGACACAGAACTGTTGGAAATGTCCGAATAATCACCTCTAATTATTGGCTAAAGATGCTTCATGTCCAAGAAAAATAGTTTCTTTACTTCTTGTCTATTACGCCAGTATGATTGCGTGCCTTTTGAATACTTGATTGTGAGTTCCATTTGTTCCTGTTTCGTGCGCTTCTTGGTTTCAATATTTACATTTCATTATTATCAGAAGACGATCGGTTTGTGTGTTTTTAGGTGCGTGCGTCCGTGGGTGAGTGTGTGTGAGTGTGCTTCAAAAGAGAGCGAGATTGCGTGTGCATGCATGTGTGCGTGCGTACGTGTTTAAATTAATGATAGACTAATATATTTTGGGTTTTGTTGTGGTTTGTGATAATGGGTTTATCTTCAACAGTGATGTTTTGTTTGGTTCGTTTTGTGAAAATGTATTAGTCACGAGAATCAAAATTAGACAGTAAATAAAAGAAACTGACAATACACACACACACACACAACACACACACACACACACACACAACACACACACTATTTTTGTAAAAACGACATTCTGAGGACTGTTGTGAAAAAAAAACAGGGATTTTTTGGACACACTTCATTTTTTCGTGACATTATTTTGACATTTTCAAATTTTTGAACCTATCCCTAACCCTAACCCTAACTCCTAACCCAAACACTAACCCTAACCCTAACCCTTAACCTAACCCTAAGCCTAAAACAGCTGTAACTCTACTGGAACTCTATTTTGACGTCAAAATAGGGTAGCCTTCCAAAAAAAGTCACAAGAAACCATGTGGAGTTCCATGAGTGTGTCACTGTAACGTCGTTTCTACATGCCCATCCGCACCCCAACACACACACGCACGGATAACGAAGAATGTAGACGTAAAGAATCTTTAAAAAAAAAAAAAAAAAAAAAAAAACACTTAAATACACATCCAGAGGTGGCTCAGTGGTCCATAGCGTCTGACAGCGCGTCTGTAGGCAACACGTTTGGTGAAGTGAGTTCGATTCGAAGTCCTGCCAGCACCTTCAGCTGGTTTTGGAGATGGCAAGTGCTGTATAAAGAACGACTACTGTGCATGTCCTTCAGGCGGTCCTGATTGCTGTCCCCTTCTCATCTTATGTTAAGAAGTCCAAAGTTTTCATGTAACCTTTCCCCTTACTAGAGACAGACGTCTAAAGCCTATTTTTTCTCAGGTTCAGCTTCAGGAGGGCGGAGATTGATTGACTGATTGGTGGTGTTTTGTTTTTTATAAGTCGGGCCGCCCACACATGGATTCTCCCGACTAGCCAAAAATAAAAAACGTAATTTCAACAACAACAAAATCCATCATCATCATCATCATCATCATCATCATCCTCATCATCATCATCATTATTATCCTTCTTTTTCTTCTTCTTCTTCTTCTCACTCTCTCTCTCTCTCACTCACTCACACACGCACACACACACATGCAGACGCACACATCATCATAAACCAGAAGTGCACGTATTTGGCATACTATTTCCTCCGCACTCTGCACGCCTCGAAGGTGTATTTGTCTGTATCTGTTTAGCACGCATCGTAATGGCAATGTATAATATACTTTTACAACTAAGCACAGAGTATACACAGAGTATAAACATAGACAAGAAAACGAAGTGCATTAAAGACGCGAATTGAATACGAATTCATTTCAAATCTCTTTCACTGTAACGATAGCAACCAAAACCAAAATTTTAAAAAAACAACCGCCACCAAAGCAAAGGCAAGAAACCGATAACAAGGCAGTGTAAAACCAAGTGGAATTTATAAAACTCGGAAATAATAGCATCAACCTAATATTGCAAACCTTCCAAATTTGCAGTCGTCGGAAGAGTGGCAGCGATCTGATGCCCAACCGAACGTCACTACTATTATAACTACAAGCCCTAATGGTCTGCCTTAATTGAAAGGTTCTCAGAAGACCCCGGTGTGTAGCAGGCCAGATTATACCCCGCCTCAAGTATACCCAGGGTATAAACTGGCCTAGCCCAGACTATGCCCCCGTATAATAACTGGCCTAGCCCAGACTATACCCCTGGGTATTATCTGGCTAGGCTCGTTTAACCCTCTCCTGCCTATTATAACAACCCACTACGGAAGACCTTATCCTTCACGTTATCCTATCCTATCCTGTCCCGTAACCCGAAGGTCGTAGGGGCACCACAGATGATCGTTTAACCAGCATACTCCATCTTTCTCTGTCCTCAGCAGCCCTGATGGCTTCGCTCAGTGTCAAACCAGTCCATTCTCGAATGTTGTCCTCCCACCTCTTTTTCGGTCTCCTTTCTTCTACCTCCTTGCACTGTGCCTTGCAGAATAGTCTTTGCAAGGCCTGATGATCTGGTGACGTGGCCATACCACCGAAGTTTCCGTTTCTTCACCACTGTTAGCAGGTCATCGTGTTGTCCAATGGCTTGTGTGATGGTCTGTCGGACTTCGTCGTTGGTGATGTGTTGGGTATAGGAAATGCCCAGAAGTCTTCTGTAGCACCTCATCTCCATGCTTTGTATTCTTCGTTGGAGATCTGCTGTGAGGGTCCATGCTTCGCAAGCATATAGGAAGATGGAGATGACAAGGGAGCGCAGCAGTCTTACTTTGGAATGTAGACTGATGGTCCTGTCTTTCCAAATGGGCTTCAACCTTGTCAGGGCAGCAGTTGTTTGTGCGATCCTGGAGAGGACTTCCTGTCGGGACCCATTGTCTGATACAATGGCTCCTAAATATTTGAAGCTATGCACTGTGTCGAGGGATTGGCCTTGGACTTTGATGTCCGTATTGATGCCATTGGTGTTGTTGGTCATCATTTTGGTCTTCTCTGCACTTATTTCCATTCCATAGGCTTTGGAGGTGGTGTCAAGCCTCTGTACCAGCTGTTCAAGTTCTTGTTCCTCTCCAGCCAATCCATCAATGTCATCTGCAAAACGAAGATTGGAGATTGCTCTACCCCCTATGCTGACTGTGCCTTCATGGTCTGCAAGAGCATCCGACATGATGCGCTCTAGGAAGATGTTGAAGAGTGTTGGAGAGAGTAGGCATCCTTGACGCACACCGATTGTTGTTCTGAACCAATTCCCGATGGCTCTGTTGTGGAGGACTGCACTGGTAGCCTTGTCATACAGGCTTTTGATGACTTCAATAATTTTAGGGCTGATGTTGTACACTTTCATTGTTGCCCATAGAGCTGCATGCCAGACTCGGTCAAACGCCTTCTTGAAGTCTATGAACACATGATATAGATGTTGTTGGTGCTGTAGGTATTTCTCACAGATTATTCTGAGGTTGAAAATCTGCTCAGTGGTACTTCGCCCTGCCCTGAATCCTGCTTGTTCTTCAGCTATGATTTGTTCAGCTTGGGGTTTCAACCTGTTGAGTATTATTTTCAGGAGGACCTTGCTGGGATGGCTGATGAGGCTGATGGTCCGGTAATTTTCACACTCCTGAAGGTTACCTTTTTTGGGAAGAGTGATGACAAGCGACTGGGTCCATGGTATAGGCCACTCCCCACTCTGCCAGATCTTGTTACAGATAATGGTGAGGGCATCAATCATCGCTTCTCCTCCTGCTTGTAGCAGTTCCGCGGGTATGTTGTCCACTCCCGCTGACTTCCCTTTCTTTAGCGCTTGCACTGCTGCCTCAACTTCTTCCCGGAGAATTGGGAGGATTTCTTCTTCTTCTCTGTTCTCGGGACATGCTAGAACTGATGGGTCTCCATTTGGTGTATGGTTGTAAAGGTCAGAGCAGTACTCTGTCCATCTGTCCAAGACTTCTTGTTCTTCTGTAAGGCATATGCCAGACTTGCTTTGGATAGTGGAGACTTTGGGCTGTTTGACACTTGTCAGCCGCTTCACAGTCTGGTAGGCCTTCTTGCTGTTGTTCTTGTTCAGACTGTTCTCTATTTCCTGGCATTGATCTTCTATCCAGTTCTCCTTTGCTGTGAGCATGCCTTTTCGGATGTCATTGTTGATTTTTCGGTAGACATCAGCTCCCTGTGAGGTGTTCTTTTTCTTTTTCATCTCTCTTCGTTTATCACACAGATCCAAAAGTTCAGGTGTGATCCACAGCTTCTTCTTTGGTCGGTGCTTGCCAAGGATCTCAGTGGCGACATCTGTCACAGCTGAGTTGAAGGTGGTGGTCATGGTGTTGACATCTACTTCACCAGCCCCCAAAATGAGCAGTGGTGCAAATTTCCCTCCAATTGTGGCCTGAAATAGTTCTGCCACCTCCGGGTCTTGCAGTTTGTCCAGGTCGAACTTCAGTCTAGTGCACTTTGCTGTATTTACTCTCTTCAAGTGGAGCCGGAAAGACATCATCACGAGATCGTGGTCACTTCCGATGTCTGCTCCTGGAAAAGTACGTGTCCTGCCAATGTTGATGCTTGATCTGAAGCGTTTCTTGACCATGATGTAGTCTATTTGGTTGTGATGCTCCCCGCCAGGACTGTGCCATGTCCATCGTCGGGAGTTTTTGTGGAGACCAAGCGTGTTTGCCAGTACCAGATTGTTGTATCTGGCAAACTCCAAGAGTCTCAGACCCCTGTCATTTGTCTCGTTGTTGCAGTGGGGTCCACATGTGTCTCCCCAGTTGTGGTGCGCATCTTGGCCAACCTTGGCATTCCAGTCGCCTTGCACTATGACTATGTCCTTCTTCGGCACTTGGTCAAGGACCGCCTGTAGATTTTCATAAAAATCCTCCACTTCGCTGTCGTCATAGTCTGATGTTGGGGCGTAGGCCTGGATGATGGTGATGTTGAAAGGGGCTGCTCTCAGGCGGATGGTAATGAGTCTACTGGAGACTGGGCGGCAACCCATGACAGTGGCTAGAATGTTCTTGTGGACCAAGAATCCAACGCCGTGTTCGTGCCTGTCATCCCTACCGCTGAAATAGAGCTTGTGGCCTTTGTCGGTCGTTGTTTCACCTAGGCCTTTCCAGCGCAGTTCGCTGATACCTAGAACATTCCATCGATAGTGGTCCAACTCGTGGGCCAGTTCTTCTAATTTTCCTTCCGCAGTTAGGGTCCTGACATTCCAGGTTCCTATGACGATGTTGTTTCTCGTGCGGATCTTGCTAAATTGTCCATCAGTAGCATACTTAACACCTCCGTCCTGGTGGCCAACGGAAGGCGCGGTCCTTGTGCCGTGTGACGACCCGGGCGACGACCGATCCGGTATGGAATTAGTGGGTTGTGTCATCATGTAGTGTGTCTTGGGCAAAAAAGACCTGGCGGTGCCCAATCCTCTCCAGGCTGTTGGCCACAGCCGAAATCCACGAATACAGTGTGGCTCGCCTTGGCCCTGAGCACATGGTCGTTGAACCTGTAGTAACGTGAGGTTCCTCCGCCCTGGCCGGTGACTTCTGTGTAGAAGACTTTCGCCCAGTGATGCCGTGCTAACATCACCCCTGTTAGTCGCCTCTTACGACACGCCGGGAAACGTTGGGTCTATTCTATTTAATGCCCGAACCCACAGAGCAACTCTTTAATTTATGTGTTGTAATTGTTCTGATGCACTCAGATAAATAGATAGACATACGGAGAGATAGGTAAATAGATAGATAGATAGATAGATAGATAGATAGATAGATAGATAGATAGATAGATAGATAGATAGATAGATAGATAGATAGATAGATAGATAGATAGATAGATAGATAGATAGATAGATAGATAGATAGATAGATAGATAGATAGATAGATAGATAGATAGATAGATAGATAGATAGATAGATAGATAGATAGATAGATAGATAGATAGATAGATAGATAGATAGGGTTAGGGTTAGTTTTTTTTAGTTTTTTTTTAGTTGTTTTTTTTTACACGCAAGATAAAGGCTGTTAGCTGAGTTCACTCAGGTTTTTTGTTTTTGTTGTTTTTTTACACGCAAGCAAAAGGCTGTTACCTGAGAGTTGGTCACGCAAACGGTCATGTACAACAAACCCATGAGTGAAATTTCTTTAGGTGGGGGTATATTCCGGGCGCGAGGGGTATGACCTGGCCTAGGCTGATCTATACCCAGGGGGTTAAACCCGCCTAGGCTACATTATACCCAGGGTATAATGTAGCCAGGGGTATATTCCGGCTTGTTACACCGGGAGATTCAAAGACTTTTTTTTCGGGGGATCTCAGATCCCGAGCCTAGGTTTCTGAACATTTGTGTGTGTCCAAAACGTTCAGCAATCTATGTGCCTTGATAATGTAAGGTCAGCAGAGGTCAGTCTGCAAACTTAATGTATTTCTTTGTACAGAAGTGCCTATAGTTACCTATGAAAAGTGTGGGTTTTGAAAGATTCGCATCATCGGGAGAAAAATAAGCAGCTTTCTACCTTTCTTGAGAAACATGGGTCTTGTACGACCCGTGCCATCGGTTAAGGAATAATCACCTAGGACACTCTTTAATACGCATGGGTCCTCCACGACCCACATCGTCGGGAGTGTTATAATGAAATTAACGCATTCAATAATTACTTACCTTTCAGGTTAGATCTGCGCTTTGAACTGATTTTTAGTGTATCTGAGTCCTGGACGCATTGTCTGCACTCCAGGCCATCTCCACGAGAAATGTATCATATCCGTTCTTAGCAGAAATTCATGACCTCCACACTAAACTCGTGTCTGACGGGAAAAAGATTGTATTTTTGCGGATACCAGGTCACATGGGGATACGAGGGAACACGATAGCAGATCAGGCATCAAAAGAAGCATTAGATCGTGATATATGCCATCTCAAATTTTCAGTTTGTTCCTTATTCTGACCTTTACAGCTTGACTAGATCTTACTGTCGAAAAACCTGGCAAGAACGATGGTCCGGCGAAACTAACAACAAACTTTTTCAAATTTTACCAGCCTCTCTGATCCGCTGCCAAACTCCGCTCCCACGCGGAAAGACGAAACTGTGCTGACCCGACTGCACATTGGACACACTTATGTGACCCACGGTTTTCTTCTCAGAGGGGAGGAACCACCTTGGTGTCATGGCTGTGATCAGATATTTTCAGTTCGACATTTTTTAACTGAGTGCTGCGATTTGATTGAAGAAAGAGAACATATTTTTAATACATCAGATTTAAAGAAGATTTTTAGAGACGTTGCCTGTGAAAGTTTGTTTGAACATTTAAGAGTGACAGGCTTGTTTTTTTTTTTTTTTTTTTTTAAGATTTGAACCATTTTATAATATTTTAAGATAACGTTTCTCTGGTCCTGATTTGGCTCGGAAGAGTCCGCTGGACCTAAAAGAAATAATCGTGTAATGTTATGTGATGTAATGAGTCCTGGACGACCCACTTTCAATGGCGAAGGTTTAACGATGATAAAGCGGCCTTTCGTTGCTCAAACCAACCTCCAAAGTTTGAATTTCCTACGTTTGTTTCGACAGAGTGTGATTTTCCCTTTGTTTTAATCGGTACACCCAATACCTTAGGGCTGTCAAATAGCGCAGTGGTTGGAGCACTCGCTACTGTGACGCAAGTTAAGCACCGTTCAGTGCGGTTAGCACTTGAATGGGTGACCGCAAAACGTGAAACGACAAATAACAACGCCCCAGTTGACTCAACTGTGACTGAGTACCTACTCTCTTAAGGGTGGGGAAGGTAAAGCAGCGAGGGAGAGAGATGGGCATCACCCTCATTACGCTGGCCCAAGATAAGTGCGATCTCAAACATCACGCTCCACTACGGCCACAAGGCTATGGGACTACCTTTACCTTTTTTTTTTGTTACCAATACCTTAGCCGCGTAACCTTTTGATCCTATTATATCTCTATGAACCAAGAGTGCGTCTTTGATGTCTGGGGTAGGTGTAACGGATGGATATTTTGAATGGATATACTTGTTTATAATAGCTAAATGAATGCAATATATAATTGACTTCTAGATCAGAAATAAGGGTGCGTGCAAGTTTCTCTGTTAACTACCACACCACACACGTACAGACTCTCTCCAATACAGGCAAACACCAACACAAAATATATGTTCCACGTTCTCAAACTTTATATAAATAATCAAAAATATTTTTTCATCAAACTTTCACACCCACCGACCAAACTAATCCTCTTGTTTCACAAATATATCACCTTAAACTCTAACACCTCAACAGTCTAAGCGCCTGTAGAACTTAAACGACCTGCATTCTCATGTCCTCGGTCAAAGTAAATATAAAACTCGGTACCTTCACAGATGAAAGAAGTGTGTGCACACAAAGGCTAGGCCGAATCACAGAGACGACGCACCACAGTGATCAGACGGACAATGATGACGTAGACAGACGGACAGGGCCGTGCGCCTCGTCCGATCTGTCCGAGGCAGACAACGATGACTTGGTCATGCAAGAAGACTGGCCGATCCCTCCGTTACCTCATGAATCGCCTTGTCCTCGTTGTCCGAGACAACGCTGAGTGGAAGAAGTCACCCCCGCTCCCAGTAGGCAGCTGTACAATAAATATACGCAAACGTCAATTCTCTGACCTTTATAATTTCATTATTCTTCTTTTGTTTCAACCTTGCTGACCTCCCTTTGTTTATTCACTTTTCCACTTCCGTTCTATATGCGATCGTTTCTTCCTTCCTCCACGATGTTATCCATAACGCATAGGTGATTACTTCATGAATGAAAATTACTATCAAACATGCTCACGCCTTTCATTCATATTACATTATCTACTACTCTACAACTATCGCCCCACGTAATTAACAATATTATTCCTATCCTATCCTGTCCCATAACCCGAAGGTCGTAGGGGCACCACAGATGATCGCTTAACCAGCATACTCCATCTTTCTCTGTCCTCAGCAGCCCTCATGGCTTCGCTCAGTGTCAAACCAGTCCATTCTCGAATGTTGTCCTCCCACCTCTTTTTCGGTCTCCCCCTTCTTCTACCTCCTTGCACTGTGCCTTGCAGAATGGTCTTTGCAAGGCCTGATGATCTGGTGACGTGGCCATACCATCGGAGTTTCCGTTTCTTCACCCCTGTGAGCAGGTCATCGTGTTGTCCAATGGCTTGTGTGATGGTCTGTCGGACTTCAACGTTGGTGATGTGTTGGGTATAGGAAATGCACAGAAGTCTTCTGTAGCACCTCATCTCCATGCTTTGTATTCTTCGTTGGAGATCTGCTGTGAGGGTCCATGCTTCGCAAGCATATAGGAAGATGGAGATGACCAGAGAGCGCAGCAGTCTTACTTTGGAATGTAGACTGATGGTTCTGTCTTTCCAAATGGGCTTCAACCTTGTCAGGGCAGCAGTTGTTTGTGCGATCCTGGAGAGGACTTCCTGTCGAGACCCATTGTCTGACACAATGGCTCCTAAATATTTGAAGCTGTGCACTGTGTTGAGGGATTGGCCTTGTACTTTGATGTCCGTGTTGATGCCATTGGTGTTGTTGGTCATCATTTTGGTCTTCTCTGCACTTATTTCCATTCCATAAGCTCTGGAGGTGGTGTCAAGCCTCTGTACAAGCTGTTCAAGTTCTTGTTCCTCTCCAGCCAATCCATCAATATCATCCGCAAAACGAAGATTGGAGATTGCTCTGCCCCCTATGCTGACTGTGCCTTCGTGATCTGCAAGAGCATCTGACATGATGCGCTCTAGGAAGATGTTGAAGAGTGTTGGAGAGAGTAGGCATCCTTGACGCACACCGATTGTTGTTCTGAACCAGTTCCCGATGACGCTGTTATGGAGGACTGCACTGGTAGCCTTGTCATACAGGCTTTTGATGACTTCTATAATTTTAGGGCTGATGTTGTACACTTTCATGGTTGCCCATAGAGCTGCATGCCAGACTCGGTCAAATGCCTTCTTGAAGTCTATGAACACATGATATAGATGTTGTTGGTGCTGTAGGTATTTCTCACAGATTATTCTGAGGTTGAAAATCTGTTCAGTGGTACTTCGCCCTGCCATGAATCCTGCTTGTTCTTCAGCTATGATTTGTTCAGCTTGTGGTTTCAACCTGTTGAGTATTATTTTCAGGAGGACCTTGCTGGGATGGCTGATGAGGCTGATGGTGCGGTAATTTTCACACTCCTGAAGGTTACCTTTTTTGGGAAGAGTGATGACAAGCGACTGGGTCCATGGTGTAGGCCATTCCCCACTCTGCCAGATCTTGTTACAGATAATGGTGAGAGCATCAGTCATCGCTTCTCCTCCTGCTTGTAGCAGTTCCGCTGGTATGTTGTCCACTCCCGCTGACTTCCCTTTCTTCAGCGATTGCACTGCTGCCTCAACTTCTTCCCGGAGAATTGGGAGGATTCTTCTTCTTCTCTGCTCTCGGGACATGCTAGAACTGATGGGTCTCCATTTGGTGTATGGTTGTAAAGGTCAGAGCAGTACTCTGTCCATCTGTCCAAGACTTCTTGTTCTTCTGTAAGGCAAATGCCAGACTTGCTTTGGATAGTGGAGACTTTGGGCTGTTTAACACTTGTCAGCCGCTTCACAGTCTGGTAGGCCTTCTTGCTGTTGTTCTTGTTCAGATTGTTCTCTATTTCCTGGCATTGATCTTCTATCCAGTTCTCCTTTGCTGTGCGCATGCCTTTTCGGATGTCATTGTTGATTTTTCGGTAGACATCAGCTCCCTGTGTGTGTTCTTTTTCTTTTTTAACTCTCTTCGTTTATCACACAGATCCAAAAGTTCAGGTGTGATCCACGGCTTCTTCTTTGGTCGGTGCTTGCCAAGGATCTCAGTGGCGGCATCTGTTACAGCTGAGTTGAAGGTATTGGTCATGGTGTTGACATCTACTTCGCCTGCCCCCAAAATAAGCAGTGGTGCAAATTTCCCTCCAATTGTGGCCTGAAATATTTTTGCCACCTCCGGGTCTTGCAGTTTGTCCAGGTCGAACTTCAGCCTAGTGCACTTTGCTGTATTTACTCTCTTCAAATGGAGCCGGAAAGACATCATCACGAGATCGTGGTCACTTCCAATGTCTGCTCCTGGAAAAGTGCGTGTCCTGCCAATGTTGATGCTTGATCTGAATTAAAATTCAATATTCCATCTTAGTGGACAACAGCTCACCACCTTTCAATACAACAAATGCAATACAAAAATATACTTATCCGACATTTTACAATCATGAAAAACATTATAAATACCTGTAATCTTTACAGCACACTATTATTTCTTCTTTCAGAGAGAAAGGCCACAAACCAATTCACCGTGATAGGTTTCAATGCTTTCTACCTCTTTCCTTTTCTTTCTTTTTTTTTTTTACATCTTTTTCCTTTTTCCTGGCCTACCACATATACGACCGCACAGTCTGACACACACAATTCGACTGAGTAACCTTGCCCCTATTTCGAACTATTCCTTCTCTCATTGGCTCAAGAATTTTAGCCAATCAAAATACATAAATTAATTTAATTTTTAAAAAAACGGAAAAATCCCGTTCTCTACTGTAGGATAGGGCCTATGTATCAATCTAAAACGAAACACCTTAATTTTTTTTTTAATTTCATAGTTTCTACCTCATACTGGCTTTGGTCATTGCTATTTTTAGCGCCCGGATATTGGCTAGCCAAAACTACGGAATTTGTTGGTTTACAAAAAAAAATTAAAGTATACTTTCCCAAAAAGTTATATTTTGTCCTAAGGTTATTTTTTCCAGTGGGGTAACACTCATTGTGAGCGTTAAAAGGATCTATCGACGGAGAAGTAGTCAAAGCGGGTTCCTTTATAGCATTTTAGAATAGTCCTGGTTTGACTGGTGTAAGAAAGAGCCAGGCACCTTAGACCTAAAAGAACAACCAGGTTTATTGTCCAATTGCGTGAGCGCTTTAGGAGGATTGTAATGTCACGGCGTCAGCTTTGTTTGGGTGCATAAGATGTAACACAGTACATTAAGATGTAACACAGTACATTAAGATGTAACACAGTACATCGGCAATGCAGCAAAGTGGGCGCCTCGAGTGGCTGGAGTTTGATTCTATATCGTCCAGCGCCGTGAGCAACTCTTTCGCTGGAAAAGCGCTGGACAAGAATAATGACATAATAAAAAAAATTTAAAGAGAGACAGACAGACAGACAGACAGAGAAGGCTGACTGACAGACAGATTGACAGATAGACAGAGATTGGAAGAGGGCATAAGATACGTACAGTAATGTCTGATATGAGAGATAGACAGGGAGAGAGAGAGAGAAAGAGACTGGCGGACGAACCAGAGACAGAGCGAGAGATGGTATAGTATGATAAGAAGGGGAGAAAACAAGGGGGAGAGAGGGAGAGAGAGGGAGGGAGAGATGAGAGAGAAAAGAGAGAGGGAGTGCGGGAGAGAGGAGAGAGAGAAGAGAGATGGAGTGCGGGAGAGAGGAGAGAGAGAGAGGGCGAGAATGACCGCGAGAGACACAGTCACAGAAATGTGGTAGGAGTAAGGGGAAGGGTGGGGGGATGGGTGTGGAGGTAAAGGTTGAATGGGAGTGACGTAAGCGTGCAGGTCTGAATGGCTTTAAATCTGTCACAGAACTCTCTATTGATTGTGCAGGCGTCAAAGCTGACGTCCTGACCCCACAGCTACTACACAACACCATGAGCAATCACACTACCCTAGACTGCCCTCGAAGCGAGCACAACTGTTACGGTAATCCACACCTTTGTCCATGAGAACAGCGCGCGGTCCCAAACCCTTGTAGACATGCCTCGCGAACTCTCTACCTCCGTATCTTGCTGCCTGTTTGAGTTCAATGGATTTCTTTGTTAGTGTTGTTTTTAACTGTCCTTTTTCATCCAGGTGATAAGACGCAAATAATACAAAATGATCAAATACTATCAGTTATCATACAAACTGAATTAACTGGAGAACCAATACCCATTTTGCGCTAAAGTAATACAAAATTAATGTCAAAAACGAATATTGTCCATAGATTTATACATCACTAGGTCGACAAAACACATGTCACTGGATTGACTGCAATCACTTTCGGAGGAGAGCATCGCCCGGGTCCAGTCTGTGAACGCACGCATTCAATCATCGCGTGGACTATAAAGATCCTGACGCTCATGTCCTAGGCGGGTGAGTGCCGGCTACACAAATACACCCAGCACGCACTAGGTCCCTTCTCTCCACCACCGGTCGCGCAGGATTGTGCTCAGTCGTCTGGGCTTCAGACTATGCGCGCAAAGGTTGCAAGTGGGTGCCTCGAGCGGCTGGAGTTAGATCCTTTATCGACCAGCGCCTTGAGCAGCTTTTGAGTTGGAAAAGCGCTATATAAAAGTGATTAAATAAATACATAAATAAATAAATAACAGTCTACATGACAGTTACATTGATCTCTTACCAATGTATTGTAATTAATTTTTAATACACAAAAATTGTTCAGATCATCATCATCATCATCATCATCATCATCATCATCATCATCATCATCATCATCATCATCATCATCATCATCATCAACTTTCTTACCAAATAGGCTCGAGGCTGTCTGTCACTTCACGCTCGTCACGTGCAAAATCCGGGCAACCACAGCACCACGTCACTGCTTAATATCGCACGCGCCATCATCACACATCACTCCTTGAAAGGGAAACCGGACCGCTGGGAAAAAAAAGAACAAAGAACAATAAAAGAGAAAGGAATGTGTGACGCGGGCCGTTGAAATTGTTCCCATTACACAGATAAATATAATCACAACTGTGTTATAACAGACCAGAGGTGTGCGAAGAAGAAGAAGAAGAAGAAGAAGAAGAAGAAGAAGAAGAAGAAGAAGAAGAAGAAGAAGAAGAGAGGGAGAGGGTGAAATAGGCCGAGAGAGAGAGACGGAGTCAGAGAGGAACGGAAGAAGAAGAAAAGAAGAACAAGAAGAACAAGAACTAGAACAAGAAAAACAAGAATAACAAGAAGAACAATGACAAGAAGAAGAAGAAGAAGAAGAAGAACAAGAAGAAGAAGAAGAAGAAGAAAGAGAGAGGGTTGAAGAAGCTAGACGAACAGAGACAGATAGAAGAAGAAGAAGAAGAAGAAGAAAGAAGAAGAAGAGAAGAAGAAGAAGAAGAAGAGAAGAAGAAGAAGAAGAAGAAGAAGAAGAAGAAGTTGATGATGATGATGATGATGATGATGATGATGATGATGATGATGATGATGATGATGATGATGATGATGATGATGATGATGATCTGAACAATTTTTGTGTATTTAAAATTAATGATGATGATGATGATGATCATCATGATGATCATCATGATCATCATCATGATCATCATAATGATGAAGAAAGAAAGAAAGAAAGAAGGAAGGAAAGAAAGATAGAAAGAGAGACAGACAGTGGCACAGACACAAAGACAGAGTAGATGAAAAATAAGATGTGGGAGAGAGAAAGCAGAGACAGCGAGGCAGAGAGAGAGAGACAAAGAAGAAGAAGAAGAGAGGCAGAGAGACAGACAGGTCGGCAGAGCAGACTGAGAGAGAGAAGAAGAAGACAGACAGACAGACAAACAGACAGACAGAGAAAGAGAGGTGGACAGAGAAAATAAAATAAGCACAACAGTCTGAACTGAATAGGCAAACAAGAAAATTAAAAAACCTTTATATATAATTTCTTTTATGAGGAACATTACTATCTAATAGCATGTTGTAAAACAGAAAACTAATTTGTCCAGAAAATTACATTCTCGACATAACCGTGAGCTTCGGCATGCGCGATCTGATGTAATGTAAAGTTTAAGGGTCTCAAACTTCAGTAATATTCCTAAAGAATAATAAAGTGTATTAGCGCGTTTTCCGACTGATAGATCAGTTCAAAGCGCTGATAATCTTGTACGAATAATACAACTGTGTCGTCTTCTTCATTTCATCACTACCTTCAATAATGCGTAACAATACCTGGATGCGCATTTTTCCATAATTCAGATTGAGACTTAACGCTCTGTGCGTGTGTGTGGGGGGGGGGGGTTGTTTGTGTGTGTGTGTATGTGTGTTGTGTGTAGGTGGGTGTAGGCTTTGTGGTTGTTTGCGCTTGTGTGTCTGTGTGTGTGTGCGTGTGGGGGGGTGTACGCGTGTGTGTAAGTGTGTGTCTATATATTTTCCTGATGTTAATTTAATATTTTTTGCTATTGCATCACCCCCGTTGGGGTGCCGGGGGTTTCAGTATAAATAGTATCCCCACTTTCTGGAAATTTAGTGCTTTAAATTCCCACTGTCGCTGTCTTTCTCATTTGCTCTTTCTCAGTCCTGCTCTGTTCTATCAATCTGCTATACTATCTTCTTCTTCGCTAGACCAGTCACCTACATTTTTTCTTGAAAACTCTTCCGGGACAAGATTTTATATGTATATGTTTTGTTGATAATTTATAATGATGTTTGTATTCTATTTTGTTTTTGTAAATAGGGGTTCGATAAATTAGAGTGCAGCCTCAGCGTCCCCTGAGTGGGATGTCTTTATTGTAAAGTGACTGGCTGGTGGAGGGCATTCAGTTTACCCACTAGGGCTGTTTCAGCAGATCTTTTATGCGGATTGGGGTTTGTCCGGTCCTGATTTGGCTCATTACATTACATTACATAATTGTTGCTTTAGGTCCAGTGGACTCTTCCGAGCCAAATCAGGACCGGACAACCCCCAATCCGCATAAAAGATCTGCTGAAACAACCCTAGTGGGAAAACTGAATGCCCTCCACCAGCCAGTCACTTTACAATAAAGACATCCCACGCAGGGGACGGCTGAGGCTTCACCCCAACTTATCGAAGCCCCGTTATCAAAAACAAAATAGAATACAAACATCATTACAAATTATCAACAAAACACATACATATAAAATGCCTACATTGCTAAATAATAACATCATAGGAAGCCCTAGTGACCACCTGGCAGAAAGCGTCCAATATTCCCAAGCTGATCCAACAGACCTCATACACAAACAAGGAGTCTTGTCCGGAAGAGTTTTCAAGAAAAAAGGTAGGTGACTGGTCTAGCGAAGAAGAAGATAGTATAGCAGATTGATAGAACAGAGCAGGACTGAGAAAGAGCAAATGAGAAAGACAGCGACAGTGGGAATTTAAAGCACTAAATTTCCAGAAAGTGGGGATACTATTTATACTGAAACCTCCGGCACCCCAACGGGAGTTGATTTGGCTCGGAAGAGTCCGCTGGACCTAAAGCAACAATTATGTAATGTAATGTAATGATGCAAGATGACACCTTCATAAACATATTTTTATTTGCCTTTCATGACTTTCACATGCGTTTATTACAGTAAACAATTACCATTTGTGAATTTCCAGACTTATTTGGAAATAAATTAGATTTGGACGTGAGTGTCTGGGAATACATTTGAATGACTTGTATATTCTGTAATGTTTTACACGTAAGTCGACATCATTTTAAATGTTGATTATAATTATGGGTTTCAGGAGTTATTATTTACCATCATAATAACTATAACTGTAACAGTAATAATAATAATAACAAAATTAATAATAATAATAATAATAATAATAATAATAATAATAATAATAATAATAATAATAATAATAATAATAATAATAATAATAATAATACGTTCCAGGTCTGAACGGAGAAGAAAC
>CM072525.1:20183080-20245580 GCA_036898135.1 Oncomelania hupensis
GGATGAGAGTATAAACCAAGGTCTAGTCTGTGTACTAATGCATTCCACCGCCCGGACTTTATTTTAAAAAAAAATGTCTTAGACGGATGAGCGCCTAGGTGAAACAACGACCGACAAAGGTCACAAGCTCTATTTTAGCGGTAGAGATGACAGGCACGAACACGGCGTTGGATTCTTGGTCCACAAGAACATTGTAGCCACTGTCATGGGTTGCCGCCCAGTCTCCAGTAGACTCATTACCATCCGTCTGAGAGCAGCCCCTTTCAACATCACCATCATCCAGGCCTATGCCCCAACATCAGACTATGACGACAGCGAAGTGGAGGATTTTTATGAAAATCTACAGGCCGTCCTTGACCAAGTGCCTAAGAAGGACATAGTCATAGTGCAAGGCGACTGGAATGCCAAGGTTGGCCAAGATGCGCACCACAACTGTGGAGACACATGTGGACCCCACTGCAATAACGAGACAAATGACAGGGGTCTGAGACTCTTGGAGTTTGCCAGATACAACAATCTGGTACTGGCAAACACGGTTGGTCTCCACAAAAACTCCAGACGATGGACATGGCACAGTCCCAGCGGGGAGCATCACAACCAGATAGACTACATCATGGTCAAGAAACGCTTCAGATCAAGCATCAACATTGGCAGGACACGCACGTTTTTCAGGAGCAGACATCGGAAGTGACCACGATCTCGTGATGATGTCTTTCCGGCTCCACTTGAAGAGAGTAAATACAGCAAAGTGCACCAGACTGAAGTTCGACCTGGACAAACTGCAAGACCCGGAGGTGGCAGAACTATTTCAGGCCACAATTGGAGGGAAATTTGCACCACTGCTCATTTTGGGAGCTGGTGAAGTAGACCACCACCTTCAACTCAGCTGTGACAGATGCCGCCACTGAGATCCTTGGCAAGCACCGACCAAAGAAGAAGCCGTGGATCACACCTGAACTTTTGGATCTGTGTGATAAACGAAGAGGGATAAAAAAAAAAAGATAAAAAAAGACAAAGAACACCTCACAGGGAGCTGATGTCTACCGAAAAATCAACAATGACATCCGAAAAGGCATGCGCACAGCAAAGGAGAACTGGATAGAAGATCCATGCCAGGAAATAGAGAACAGTCTAAACAAGAACAACAGCAAGAAGGCCTACCCGACTGTGAAGCGGCTGACAAGTGTTAAACAGCCCAAAGTCTCCACGATCCAAAGCAAGTCTGGCATATGCCTTACAGAAGAACAAGAAGTCTTGGACAGATGGACAGAGTACTGCTCTGACCTTTACAAACCATACACCAAATGGAGACCCATCAGTTCTAGCATGTCCCAAGAACAGAGAAGAAGAAATCCTTCCAATTCTTCGGGAAGAAGTTGCGGCAGCAGTGCAATCGCTGAAGAAAGGGAAGTCAGCGGGAGTGGACAACATACCCGCGGAACTGCTACAAGCAGAGAAGAAGCGATGATTGATGCCCTCAAAATTATCTGTAACAAGATCTGGCAGAGTGGGGAGTGGCCTACACCATGGACCCAGTCGCTTGTCATCACTCTTTCCAAAAAAGGTAACCTTCAGGAGTGTGAAAATTACCGCACCATCAGCCTCATCAGCCATCCCAGCAAGGTCCCCCTGAAAATAATACTTAACAGGTTGAAACCCCAAGCTGAACAAGTCATAGCTGAAGAACAAGCAGGATTCAGGGCAGGGCAAGTACCACTGAACAGATTTTCAACCTCAGAATAATCTGTTAGAAAATACCTACAGCACCAACAACATCAATATCATGTGTTCATAGACTTCAAGAAGAAGGCGTTTGACCGAGTCTGGCATGCAGCAGCTCTATGGGCAACAATGAAAGTGTACAACATCAGCCCTAAAATTATTGAAGTCATCAAAAGCCTGTATGACAAGGCTACCAGTGCAGTCCTCCATAACAGGTCATCGGGAACTGGTTCAGAACAACAATCGGTGTGCGTCAAGGATGCCTACTCTCTCCAACACTCTTCAACATCTTCCTAGAGCGCATCATGTCAGATGCCTTTGCAGATCACGAAGGCACAGTCAGCTTAGGGGGTAGAGCAATCTCCAATCTTCGTTTTGCGGATGACATTGATGGATTGGCTGGAGAGGAACAAGAACTTGAACAGCTGGTACAGAGCCATGACACCACCTCCAGAGCTTATGGAATGGAATAAGTGCAGAGAAGACCAAAATAATGACCAACAACACCAATGGCATCAACACAGACATCAAAGTCCAAGGCCAATCCCTCAACACAGTGCCTAGCTTCAAATATTTAGGAGCCATTGTATCAGACAATGGGTCCGACAGGAAGTTCTCTCCAGGATCGCACAAACAACTGCTGCCCTGACAAGGTTGAAGCCCATTTGGAAAGACAGGACCATCAGTCTACATTCCAAAGTAAGACTGCTACGTTGCCTTGTCATCTCCATCTTCCTATATGCTTGCGAAGCATGGACCCTCACAGCAGATCTACAACAAAGAATACAAAGCCATGGAGAAGAGGTGCTACAGAAGACTTCTGGGCATTTCCTATACCCAACACATCACCAACGACGAAGTCCGACAGACCATCACACAAGCCATTGGACAACATGATGACTCCCTCACAGTGGTGAAGAAACGGAGAAACTCCGATGGTATGGCCACGTCACCAGATCATCAGCCTTGCAAAGACCATTCTGCAAGGCACAGTGCAAGGAGGTAGAAGAAGAGGGAGACCGAAAAAAGAGGTGGGAGGACAACATTCGAGAATGGACTGGTTTGACACTGAGCGAGGCCATCAGGGCTGCTGAGGACAGAGAAAGATGGAGTATGCTGGTTAAATGGTCATCTGTGGTGCTCTACGACCTCCGAGTTACGGGACAGGATAGGATAGGATAGGATAGGATAGGATAGGATAGGATGAGTGTCAGCAACACCAAATACATTCAGCATGCACTATAGGTCATATTCTTTCCTGTCCTGGGTAGCGTTGCCCTTGCGGCCGTCGCGCGTTTGTTGAGTTAGTAGCCCCGAATTTCGCAAATAAATTACTACTACTACTACTACTACTACTACTACTACTACTACTACTACTACTACTACTACTACTACTACTACTACTACTACTACTACTACTACCAATAATAATAATAATAAATAAATAAATAAATAAATAAATAAATAAATAAATAAATAAATAATAAAATAAAACAAAACAAAACAAACATTTGGCTTTCTCTCGTACCTAAAATGGCAGCAGCTAACAAAACAAATTACTCTACTTCAACAATTATATTCTCACCCCTAGCCCTGTTCCTGTTTGTTTTGTTGTTGTTGTTGTTTTGTGTGTTTGTTTTTACAGAATCAGTCTCCTCTTTGACCCAGAAATGAACCTGGGCAGGCGTCAGCAGAACTTCTTTCTGTCGCTGCTGTGGTACTGGGAGATGGTATCCTACATCAACAGCTCGCTCAACATCGTCGTCTACTACACTATGGGCTCCAGGTACAGGCACACGCTGCGCAAGATTTTCTCTACAAGGTGGGAGCCTGTCTTTATTCATAACCTGTTTTCGTGGGGTATGTGTGGAGGAGGAAGAAGGAAACTACAGTGGGAACAGGGTAGGATTGATTTCTTCTTCTTCTTCTTCTTCTTCTTCTTCTTCTTCTTCTTCTTCTTCTCTTCTTCTTCTTCTTCAGATGTTATTACCGTATACACACCTTTTTGAAATCCAATTGTATGGCCATGCTCTACCAAATTAAATCGGAGTTCTTGTTCTTTTTCTGCGCGTCTTCGTCCTTATCATCATTCGTCGTTGTAATCGAAATCATCATCCTTGGCGGCATCATACTCTTCATTGTTACACGGTTATTTATCAATTGTTGATTCAGCCCCGATGCTTGAATCTCGATAAGTGTAGGCCCTACTTCGAATTCGTTTATCCACGCAGCCTGTTCACTAAGCAACAAGGCAGGAGTCGTCGTATAAAGTTTTCCAACTTTATTCAGCAAACATCAAGAACTAGAGCTGGGTACCGTGGGTCAAAGTCGTACCGGTATTATTGCGGTATTTTTAGGTCGTATCGGTATTTCGTACCGGTAGATTTTAAGTGTTACAATCAAATGGGATATGGAATTGACAGTAATGACCGGCGCAAAAGAAAGATTGTCATACACTTCAAAACTGTTTCAAAAGAACCATAGAATTTTCCATAGAAATTTCCATAGAAACTAAAGCTTTACTATTGCTTGAACGCCTCAAATGCTTCAAAAAAAAATTATGAAAAAAATCACTGTTTAGAACATCAGCAAACTTTAAACCACAAAGTAAAAAAAAAAGAAGAAAATATTCAACGGGAAAGGTCTTTAAGAACTTTAAGAATTCAGAAGGATTGGCGACTGGTACCATGCTCAAACACGTGGATAAGCGTCTGTTCTTATAAGTTCTTCTTCAAGAATAGCTGCCTATCCACGTGTTTGGGCTTTAGACTCGCTCTCTGGGCGGACAAGATGTCATGTGTTGTCGAGATTTCCCAGTAAACCGGACCTTGGACACCCGCATCGGTATACCATACCGTCGCGTTTTCCGAACCTGAATACAGTTACGTATCGGTAAAACCGTCTAGCCCTATCAACAACTGCATACAAGATAGCTTTCAGAAAATCACCACAAAGACCATCCTTACACGTTCTTCCGTTGCGTAGGTCAACGGTCCCGGACACTTTCGCATATAGTGGACGGAGATAATAGATCTTTATGAAGTAAGGGTTCGTGATGAGTTGCCACAAGGCTGTTTGCAGGATGTAGTTCGTTTCAGTGCTGATGTCGTTCACTGTTGTAGGAGATGCCCCGCTCAAGGCGGAGGTGCAGGTGGTGTGGCAGGCGCGCAAAAGGTGTAGGAGGTGAGTCGAAGCTTCTCGACGAGGCGTGAGGAGGTGAGACCGTGGAACCAAGGGGCCTACAAGGAGGGTAGGCAGAACGCGGGGAGACGCCGGCGATGCGAACCAACTGTTGTCCGCAGGACGCCACCCTCCACAGGAATCCCCGCGCCGCCCCAATAGTAGAGAAAAAAAAAAAAAAACAAGAAAAAAGGAACATTGCAGCCAAGGAATGGAGCGACGGCATACTGAGTGACGTAACGTCAATTGCCGATCCGCTACTGCCACCCAGTCGATGGAGCACTACCGCGTTGAAAATGAAGTTTGAAGGTTGAGGTGGAGTTTCATATCGGGATCTCCCACACGCCACTGTCGCAGCTTCGTCTTCGGGGCCCAGTATCCCGACCTCAGGAATGGCAAGTGATCGGGCTACCCTCAATCTCCGTCACTAAAGCGCGTGTGAGTCTGAACGGTTTATAGAGCAGGACTGCAACCCCTGCTCGACAACCTGCCACCGAGTCTGGACTGTGTCACCTGCAATCGAGATACAGTCCGAACATTCTAGCATGACGCAATAACACCCAATTAAAATAAAACTCGTCACCGGAACTATGCACTGTCTTACGTCACATAATGTTTACGAATTTAGATGATTGGACCAGGTTTTACCCGTAATATTTTGGAAGCTTCGATCGATAATAAACAAGTAATTCCAGAAAATTCTCATACATTTTGACCGACGCAAAATATCAGCATTATAAAAAGCTTCTTCTAGGAAGCGCAAAACCAAATCAAAGGTAAATACCGCTTACCGTTGCATGCCTTGCAAAACAAAATGATCGCATCTATCGTGTGCGTTTCAATAGTAATGCTCATCATCCTTCCCCGTCACCCTCATCATCATCTTCTTCAGCGTCCTCTGCACCCTCCTGCTCTAATTTCTCTTATCTTCTTCTTCTTCCTCCTCCTCCTCCTCTTTCTCATCATCATCATCATCATCGTCATCATCACCATCATCATCATCATCATCATCATCATCATCATTATCATCATCATCATCTCTTTCCTCATCATAAGCCTCTTCATTCTCCTTTCCCTCCCGCTCTAATTTCTCTTCTTCTTCTTCTTCTTCTTCTTCTTCTTCTTCTTCTTCTTCTTCTTCTTCTTTTTCTTCTTCTTCTTCTTTTTCTTCTTCTTCTTCCTCCTCCTCCTCCTCTTTCTCATCATCATCATCATCGTCATCATCACCATCATGACCATCATCACCATCATCATCATCATCATCATCATCATCATCATCATTATCTCATTATCCTCTCTTTCCTCATCATGAGTCTCTTCATTCTCACCCTCCTTCCCCTCCTCTTTGTTTCAGAAGAGGTCAAGGAGAGGGGCTGAAGAACAGCAGCATGTCGATCTCAGGTTCCAAGACCATATTGCGACAAGCATCATCATTCAGCTGCACCAATGCCGGTGCCGACACATTAGCTACATGAAGTCGAACAATTCAAACAGCTTTCTAATAATGAATTGAGAACACTTGGAACGATGAATTTCCACGTAGAAAATTAAAAAAAATGTTCTAGTTCAAGTATAGATTTTGTACTTCCGTTTTCCACAGGATCATCCGCTGTTTTCAGTAACGTAGACTTTTTTTTTTTTTTTTACGATTAAGTTAAAAATGTCAGTACAGTGATCTGTCCCCCACAACGGTACACGGAGACAAACCAGTCTTTTTGTGTGTTTAAAACAGGTACTATTCTCTCCTCTTTTTGTCTCTCTGTCTGATCCTTTAGTGGATACACCGCTGTAAATATTTATACTGGTTTTCTTCCTGGGTCCAACCGGGCATATAAATAGCTGTGAATAGGTTTTTTTGCTATTCTATTTCTGTCTTTTTTTTATCATTTACGTACATAGTTGTAAATAGTCTATTTCTGTCTTTTTTTTTTTTTTTTTGTCATTTGTGTACATAGTTGTAAATAGTTTTTTACCTTTACTGTTCCGTCTTTTGGTGTGTATCGTAGCAAAAGTGATGTTTGATCGAGTGCATGTATTTTTATGTAATGACTATGTAAAGCGTGGTGAGTCTATCATAGGCTGGAGTACCCGCTATATAAAAATCCGTTATTATTATTATTATTACTAATCTCCCCTAAGATGATAAGGCTGGAGTGTAATGATAGCATAAACGTCTCCTATATGCCAATGTGTCTGGGGACATGTCCTAGACGGGCGAGTTGCCGGCCTTGCCGGCTACACAATTACACCCAGCGAGCTCTAGGTACTCCTCTCTCCATAAAACCGGGTCGCCCAGTATAGTGCTCAGTTTTCTGAACGTCAGACTATGCGCCAAAGACTGCAAGTAGGCGCCTCGGGCAGCTTGAGTTACAGCAAAGATCTGCATTTTTTTAACCTCTTTGGTTACAACCTGTATCGGTATCGGTCAGCGCCTTGAGCTTGGTTAAGCGCTCTATAAAAAACGATTAAATAAATAATATCCTCCGGAAATAAAGGGAAAACAATTACCAAAGATCCATCTCTCCTTTCTGATGCCAGTGGTTTTGGGTTTGAGTTCTCTCGGCAATGACCCTTCCATAACCGTTTATATAACCATTCCTTCAGGTCGTATCCAAAGCCTCGGGAAAATGGGTTAGCTGCTTGAATTGAACCCAGCGACGCCATCCTTTGGTGTGGCTATTTGAATCCCGTGGTTCAGTGGGGACTTTTCTGCCCAAAATCACAGAACACTCGATTCAACTAAGCCACTCAAGGATTTAATGAACATTGAAGAATATACGTCCGCCCATCATTGGCGAGACGACAGACGGCTCCAAAGTGTTTTCTTTCGTCGTTGTAACTATATGTAGACAGATATATCTATATCTATATCTGTTATCTATATCTGTATCTATATCTACATATATTGTTTGGGTGTGTGTATGTGTGTGTACATACATACACAAACACGCACACACACACAATACACACTTGTTTTGTTTGTGTTGTGTGGTGTGTGTGTGTGTATGTGTGTGTATGGGTGTGTGTGTAGGTGGTGTGTGTGTGTGTGTGTGTGTGTGTGTGGAAGGCGATGTAGAAACGTCGTTATTGTTACACACTTACTTTTAACACTCTACGTGCTGGAAGAGGAATATGAACTTGAACAGTTGGTACAGAGGCTTGACACCACCTCTATATTAGAGTTCAGAATGAGGCATAAATGCAGAAGACCAAATGATGACCAACACACACCAATATACACCACGTTGAGGTGCCGGGGGTTTCAGTTAAATTAGTATCCCACTTCTGGAAAATTGTGCTTTAAATTCCCACTGTCGCTGTCATAAGTTGCTCATGTTTCTCTATCCCCATGTTTATCAAATGCCCATCGTCTTCACTTGAAAACTCTTCCGGGATAAGACCTCCTTATTTGTGTATCTCGTTGGCCAACCTAATTAGACTGCGCTATTAGGAGTACTATTTAAAGCAGTTGTTAATTATTAGCAAAAAAGCATTTTATACAGGCAGTTCGTTGATAATTTCTTAATGTGGTATTCTTGATCTATTATCTTTTAAACACGATCCATTTGGGGTTAGTGAGGAACCCGACACAGAAAGAGATCGAGTCTACTGATTTCAGAAAAAGTAAAATAAAGGCCCTAAATTTGGGAGTTTAAACAAGATTATTTTACAGAGAGAATTCCTTTTTGGGAAAAATACCAGTTAGCCCAACGAGCCACACCCCTCAACATGGAAGAAAGAGTCCGAAACAGACCAATCACACAAGCCAATTTAGGAGCAATGTTGTATCAGACAATGAGTCCTCAACACGAGTGGATGAGGAAACAAAAACTGGTGTCTGGTACAACATTGCGGCCAACCCCGTCAGCCACAAAGGATCAAATTGTCATCTCCATCTGCTACAATTCAACCTTGCTGTAAACAGGGACTTCCAGCATCGAAAACGAAGAATAATAACATACAGAAGACTTCTGGGCATTTCCTATACCGGTATCCCCAACGACGATGTTTTCCCGGAGAGGATTGAGGACTCAAGCATTGACACATGAAACATCCCATACAGATGGTATGTAGCGTCCGCCTTTTGTGAAAAAAGGTAAACGTCACACTAAGCAGTGAGGATGCTCCATCTGAAAGCATCATTTAGCAGATCTATAACAGAGAGGTAACTGGGATGGAGACAACTGGGACTTTCCTAATCCGAAAGACTGTGGCACTGAACGTACAGTAATTAAATAAGTTTCATATGACACGCATAACTAATGTTGATAGTTAGTGGTAATCACGTTGAATAGATTCGAGGTAGGATAATAGGTTAGGATTAGGATTACTCATACTAAAGTTGAGCTTATTAATAGCGCAGAGTTAGAGAGTAACTATTGGGCGTTAGATACTCCAAAGAGTACAAGTTCACCAAAAAAAAGAAAGGTTATTCAGTGAAAACTGTTAGACTGGTGATTTGGTAAAAATGTGTCCCAGCCCAGCTTTAAATATGGATGTGGGGACTAGATATTTGTTTAAGTTTAAATGTATTAACAATGTGAGCGTTCTTATTACAAAAACAACGGCGTAATTAGGGTTAATGAGGTGGGTTAGTGTAGTCGCGTAGAGCGCGCTGGGGGGTGTGTGTGTAGGGACAGCGGGGAGGTGGGGTGCGTGTATGTGTGTGTGTGTGGAGTTTTTGTTTGTTGTTGGGATTGGCTCGAGACAAGTTATTAATCTTTATTTATTTTAACAATTTGTTTGTTTTTATTATGAGGTTATTTACATTCGTTGTTTCGATGTTCTTCATGTAGGCATGTGTGTCACACTTCCCGAAAAATCTCCTTATGCTGAAATATGTATGATCATGTTGGGGACAATTAAGGGTACATGTATGTTGTTTTGTATACTATGATATTCTGAAAGGCGTATTGACGTTTTGGGGGCAGTGGCGAAAACGGAAACGAGAAGTGACAGACATTGGGAGATAAGAGGAATAGTAGGTGAAGTCTACGAGTAAGTGCCTTAGGCCTGTGGATAACCATCCCAGGGAATAGATGATATGGTCCCAAGCTAACACTGCGCCACCAGAGCCTTCATACTGCTAAGGTATTCTGTGAAAAAGGTCCACTTTTATATTGCACTCAAGGGTAGAACAGATACTTGTCGACTTGTTGGGGTTGGGGGATGGAGGGAGGGTGGGGGTAAGGAATACAATTATTTTCTATTTTAGCAAGGGGATGATGAATGGTGCATCTTACAAGATCAGAAAACGTAAGTATTCCATCAACAACAAGAATTTCTACATAATTATTTTTTTTAATTGTTAAAGTGATGCAGAATGAGTGGATAAATACATAAATAGCACTAACATTAGCATTCAGAAAGAAGTCAAAGTCGAAACCCTTAATAAGGTTAATAGCTATAGGTCCATAGACCTGTTTAATTAGCCCTTGAAGAGAAAGGGGGACAAGGGGGAGGAGGAGAGAGATTTTTGTATGGGACATAACCTACTTAAAATCCGTAGGGTTATTTGCCTCTGCTCTACGTGGTTTTCTCCCTTGGATTAGCGGTCGCAGTGGAGCCGTTACATGAGAGACAGCCTGAGAAATAAAAGGGTAAGAAACTGTTTTATTTGGAGGAGAATGCTGTTGATGATGAGGACGATGATGAGGATCGCATGTTAATTAGTGCTTTTGGAAAACTGTTTCATACAATACAATTCCACTGTAAACATCTTTAAGGCAAAAATGAATAACAGCATGCGCAGAATCACCTTTTATATTCATATGCATTTAGAATTCACAAAAATCACGTTTTAAATTCATATACATTAAGAATTCACATCACACTAATCGAAAACATTATTCCAACTTTCTCCTTCTCTCTCCTACATGCACCAACACACACACACACACACACACACACACACACACACACAGCTGAGTGAGCCAAGCAGTTGCATGCCTCGTTATCTAAGGGTATCACAGGACATAAGTATGTGACGGGATTATATAATACATGACATTATCACACACAAAAACCAAAATTTCCTTTTCACAGAGCATATATGACGGGATTATAACACATGATATTATCACAAGAAAACAAAATTCCTGATCACAGTCAAGCATCACAGTGATCATTTCTAAAAATCACATTTGAAACACAGATGCACTATCCTCACTCTATGCCGTGCAACTGATTTAGTAAATGTAATGGAGTTATCTAATCACACGAGGAAAGAAAGGAGGAGGAGAATGAGGAGGAGGAGGAGGATCGTCAGTCACTAAATCAAAACATTAAACTGCAAACTTTAACTTTCGGTGGGACGCTCGTTTTCTTCTTTCTGCAATTGCAAACTGTAAAGTATTTAACTGCGGCCTTGGCAGTTTAAGGGGGCGGGAGGGGGGGGGGAAGAAATGGGGGGGGGGGGAATATTTGCAATTACGTTTGCCGCCTCTTCAATTTTTTCTTCTTCTTCTTCTCACTGTCTTTCTGTCAAAAAAAAAAAAAAAAAAAAAAACAAGACGAAGAAAAATAATGAAACAATTTTTTTAAAAAAAAAACATACACACGCCCAGCGGAGAGAATCAACACTAAATAGAGCGACGGAGGAAAGGGAGGAAATGGGGTAGAGTGGGGGGAGGGGGGATTCTTTCAAATGCTAAGGGGCAGCACTCACTGCAGTCAGGTGAATCAGGGGAGAGCATCCATGCGGAAGGAAAAGCAACCTGGTTTGTTCTTCTTGCCGATCCACCGGAAGTGGCCGTCTTTTCTTTGCCCCGGAAGTGTCGGAAATGAAATCTTCTTTGCCATTGGTCCACCCTCTTCCCGCCGATCCCTGCGCTGCTCGGCCGACATTTTTTTTTTAATGCAGCTGTTCGACAAGGTGGGATGGAGGTATGTACTCGGAACTGAATTCAATTCAGATCCACCAATCACCGAAGGGGTGCTAGCAAAAACCATTCCTAATTAGAAAGCTGACATTTTGACGTCTTCGGCAAATAGTAGGTTTACAAGATGTCTAATAATTTCAAATGTTTGAAACGTAACAAACATTATGATCTAGCAACAGACGCAGCATCGGAATTTTAAAATAATGAACACGCCAAAAAATAAAAAAAATAAATAAAATAAAAGTTTTTTTTTTAAAAAGGTCTAGACGGTTGGATGGACGAAGGGAGGGAAGGAGGGAGGGAGGATTATGTGAGAGAGAATGATTAAGTGAGAGAGTAAGACAGCAAAACAAACAAACAAAAATAAATTAATAAATAAATTTAAAAAAAATAAACATAAATTAATTAATTAATAAATATTTAAATTAAAAAAAACCAACAACAAATATAATTATAGCCATAGGGCAAGCGTACCAAAAAAAACTGAAAACAAGAAAATATTCCACAAATATACAATTATTTTTGGAAGTACAGTGCTTATCGAATATTTATAAACTGCATATAGAATTTCATCTGGCAATGCATGATCAATCTAAAGGATAAATCCTCTATGCACACATAACACAATTTAATATTCTATACAAATGAAGTTGTTTTCATCTCAGTGAATCTAATGACAAATTTACACTCTCTCGTCTTCGCTCTCCCTCTTTAAAAATTCTATTACTGCAATATAGAACACGAACAAGCAAAACAACTCAAGCAAACGAAGTAAACAGGCAGATAAAACCAAATTGTCTAAGTGAGTGAGTAAAAGTTTTTACAATTTCCTTTTGCATTGGCGCAAAATAGGCTCCACTCTCTCTCTCTCTCTCTCTCTCTCTCTCTCTCTCTCTCTCGCTCTCTCTCTCTCTCTCTCTCTCTCTCTCTCTCTCTCTTCTTTCTCTCTCTCTCTCTCTCTCTCTCTCTCTCTCTCTCTCTCTCTCTCTCTCTCTGAAAAAGAGTGAGAAATTTCAAATCATCATCATCATCAGCAGCAGCAGCTTCTTCTTGTTCTTCTTCTTGTTCTTCTTCTTCTTCTTCTTCTTCTTCTTCTTCTTCTTCTTCTTCTTCTTCTTCTTCTTCTTCTTCTTCTTCTTCTTCTTCTTCTTCACAATCATCATCATCATCATCATCATCATCATCATCATCATCATCATCATCATCATCATCATCATCATCATCATCATCAACATCATCATCATCAACATCATCATGATCATTATCATCATCATCATATTCTTCTTCTTCTTCTTCTTCTTTCTTCTTCTTCTTCTTCTTCTTTCTTCTTCTTCTTCTTCTTCTTTTTCTTCTCTTCCTCATCTTCCTCCTCCTTCTTCTACGTTGTCGTTGTTTGACACCTTCGTCGTCGTAATCACCCTTTGTTCAAATCACCATCATCATCATCATCATCATCATCATCATCATCATCATCATCATCATCATCATCATCATCATCATTATCAGCAGCATCATCATCATCGTCATGGTATAAATCCAGCGGATTGCACACCCAAAGTGTGTCTCTTCGACAATGTATTCTAAAACATTGTAAGCACACGTACATGTACATAGTTATACAAACGTTTTTAGTTTAGCCTGACCCAACAAGCGACCAACCACGCAAAGACAATATTATAAAATCTCAAGGTGTCCACCCTTCCCAGGACCCCGTTCAATACTTCCTCCACCGCACTGCAGGGTGGCGTTTGTAAAAAGAACCAATCAGTGGCGTTGAAATGTAAAAGGTAACCAATCAGATGCCGCGGTACATCAACAATAGATGCGAGGCCAAAATTGGCTCCCTCCATTAATCACAGCCCGGACTTTTGGCACCTGGATTAGGAAGGGAATTGAAAGAGATGGACTAAAGAGAGAAAATAAAAAAAGAAAATGAGGGAGAGAATAAAGGAGATGAAAAGTAAATGAAAACTGTCGATCGATGTACAGTGATTGGCTCTTATTGCTTTCCTTAAACCAGCCTCGGCGCCGACTTTTAAGTAAGAACGAAAGAGAAGAGAAGGCGAGGGCAGAAGGAAAGGGGGGAAGAAGAAGAAGAAGAAGAAGAAGAAGAAAGAAGAAGAAGAAGAAATTGCACAAAAGAAGAAGAAGAAATTGCACAAAAGAAGAAGAAGAAATTGCACAAAAGTAGAAGTAGAAAAGGAAGAAGTATACGTATACAAAGAAGAAGGAATATATGAGAAGAAGAAAGTTGCACATCTCTATGAAATACGCTTTAGTCATAAATGCTTCGACCTGACCTTTACATCATCCGACACCTCTGTCAATTTTTAAACACTTCCATTCAAATCAAACGTGAAGTCCACTGAAGACGTTTCTTGCCTTATTCAACGAAAGGAGTTTGAAAACCCAAGTAACTTTGATTTCAAACATGCAGCCCTTTCTTTTTCTTTTTTTAAAAATGGAAAATGTCTTCTATTTTGTTGTTGTATACATTAACGTCCCCGGACACTTTCACATAATTATAGGGGAGACTTCTATTTTGTTAGACATTTCAAAATTTAAATCCTTCTCCTCCACCCACCCCCTCCCCCTTCCCTCTCCATTCATGGTTTGACGTCAAATCATCAGCATGATGTCAAAATACTTGTCTATGAAGCTAAATGAGCAACTATGACGTCAAACACAGTTAATTGGTCTGACCTTTGATATGGCTGGCGAGAGCTATAGACGTCGAATGGCCACTTTGACGTAGTATAAATAGTATCCCCACTTTATGGAAATTTAGTGCTTTAAATTCCCACTGTCGCTGTCTTCCTCATTTACTCTTTCCTATTCTTGCTCTGTCCTTCACTCTGCTATACTATCTTCTTCTTCGCTAGATCAATGACCTACCTTTTTTCTTGAAAACTCTTCCTGGACAAGACTCCTTGTTTGTGTATGAGGTCTGTTGGATCAGCTTGGGAGTGTTGGACGCTTTCTGCCGGGTGGTCACTAGGGCTTCCTATGAATGTACTATTTAGCACTATAGGCATTTTATATGTATGTGTTTGGTTGATGATTTATAATGATGTTTGTATTCTATTTTGTTTTTGTAACCGGGGTGTTCGCGTAGTTGAGGTCAACCCTCAGCCGTCCCCCGCGTGGGATGTCTTTATTGTAAAGTGACTGGCCGGTGGAGGGCATTCAATTTTCCCACTAGGGTTGTTTCGGCAGATCTTTTATGCGGATTGGGGGTTGTCCGGTCCTGATTTGACTCGGAAGAGTCCGCTGGACCTAAAGCAACAATCAATCAATCAATCAATCAATCAATCCTATTTTCTTCTAAACTACTGGAGGAATTCAGTTCAAGTTTCGCATGTACTTAAATTGTATCTGTGCCTTTAAGGTAAAACCAAACTTATGCAAATCGAGTGATGTAATGATCGTGACATAATTTTTCCAGAAACTTTTTTTTTTAATCTTCGTATGTAAAACTTAGGGTGTGTTATTAAGGGCTCTAAAAGGAGCAAAATATTTTTAACCATTGCAGTCAAATGCCTCTAAACACTGTGAGAAAATTTTGGGAACTGATATTGAATGGTCAAAGGTATTCATGGCAACAAAACAAATTAAAGAAATAACACTGAAATGGTTTCAGATTTTAAAAAAATCAACTATTAAATTATTGTAACTAACTCTATTTTGAAGCAGATGGGATCGGGAGTAATATGAAATAATTTAAGTAATTTTTTTAATGAAGATAAACATTCAGTAATTCATTATTTATGGAACTGCGTGCATGTTCACAAATTTTGGACTGATTTTGTAAGATGTCTGAAGGACAAATGTAATTGTGGCAAACTCGTATTGAATCGGCCGTAGTAATTTTTTTTAACAGGATCGCAAAACGAAGTTTGATGAAGGTTTTTTAACATATTGTATTATTTAGAAATAATACAATATGTTAAAAAACCTTCATCAAACTTCGTTTTGCGATCCTGTTAAAAAAAAGTAGAATAAACAAAACCAAATTATTATTGCATGTATTTTTAGGAGTCATTGTTCAAACATATACTACAGACTAACATGAACTATGACAAGTTCACACAAAAATGGGCAGCTTACAAACAACTATTAGAAGAAATAGACCATGAAACATAGAGTGTACAATTGAACGTAAAAAAGAATGTTTATTATGCTTTGGAACTGTTTTTGTTTTTGTCTACTCGATTCAATGTTTTATATCTTTATTTTTAGTTCAATGTAAGTTAAATCTCTGTCAATGTTTGAAACACATTTTGCCAATATTATATGCGTGCTAAAAATGTTATTTCTGATGCAACATAACACTATGTAATCTTTGTCTGAATAAAAACGTTTTGATGGGAAAAAAAACTTTCGTAGGTCTATGTAATTAGAGTGTTCAAATGCCTTGAGACTTAAACGAAATTATGGTGTATTAAGTGACGTCATGTCTCTAACGTAAAATCAATATTATGCAAATCGAGTGATGTAATCATGATTATGCCATCTTTTTTTTTTTCTTATTTATTTTCTTTTTACATTTCCTTTAAACTGTGTATGTAATGAGAGTGTACAGATGCGTTGAGCCTTATTCAAAACTTATGTATAACGAATTGACGTCATTGTAGTGACGTAATATTTGTCTTTTCATTTAGTTATTTATTGGGCGCACTTTTCTCTAAAATTAATGGACGGATTTCTTTGAAACTTGGTACATGTATTTGGTTAAGTGTGTGTGTGTGAGTATATGTGTGTCTGTGTGTTTGTGGGTGTGAGAGAGAGAGAGAGAGACAGAGAGAGAGAGTAAGTTACGGACCGTTTTTATAGTTATTTGGGTCCGATGACGGAACGGAAAACGATGCTTAACGTCCTATTGCATGAGCGTTAAGGACGATCACCACGTCGCCACCCTGACAACAATGACCATCATCATATCAAAAATGAGATCCAACGGATCTTCGATTCCATTATAGTATTGTTAGTTTCCTTGTAAGAAGATATTGGTAATTTGTTTATGAGAGCTACATTTTTATTGGTTGAGCTGGTCACATGACATTTCGCTAAGGTACATTCAAAAATCTATTCATTCTTTTTTTGACTATACTGGAGATCGTTTGTCTTGGGCTTCTTTCAGCTGTGCCTGCAGATGTATCTAGCTGCGGGGACCTCGAGAATAGACGAAGAAGAAGAAGAAGAAGAAGAAGAAGAAAGCAGAAGAATAAATAGGAAGAAGAAGACGAGGAGGAGGAGGCAGCAGCAGCAGCAGCAGCAGCAGAAGAAGAAGAAGAAGAAGAAGAAGAAGAAGAAGAAGAAGAAGAAGAAGAAGAAGAAGAAGAAGAAGAGAAGAAGAAGAAGGCAGAAAATGCGGGAGGAAGGAGAACGAGGAAGACAGAAGGAGACTGAGGAGAGACGGACGAGGGGAGGAAGACGAGGAGGACAGACGGAAAAGGCAGAAGGAGAAGGGGAATGAGATTGAGGAGCCGAGACAGAAGACGACCTAAGCACAGAAAAGACTAAAGATCGAGATAACGCCGTGAATATAAACTGCACTCTCACTCTCTCTCTCTCTCTCTCTCCTATCTCTCTCTCTCTCTCTCTCTCTCTCTCTCTCTCTCTCTCTCTCTCACTCTCTCTCTCTCTCTCTCTCTCTCTCTCTCTCTCTCTCCATATATATAATTTATTATTATTTTTTTGTTTGTGGCGGAAATGGAGGCGACTGGTTCAAGCTTGGGAGAGAGGTTGTCTACCTTGCATTTCTTGGTTAAAAACAAACCTTGGGCGGATCCTGCTGTGCAGAATCCTTTGGTGTGGCCATTGGGTTATGCAGAACAAGGCGACCCGACATTTGGTCTCCCTGGCTGACCATTCGTCTTCTGCTTTTGGTGGTGAGCAGGACTACATTGTCGGCAGGCATTTTATGCGAGTCAGTGGCAGTGGCTTGTATGGAGTGTCGTGGGGCTAGTAGCCGGAAATCCGGTTTATTATTAACACGCATCACTGCCTTGCGGGGCAAAATATTTCTATGTCCCTCTTACGAGGGATAAATTAAAATAACTAACAGCTCCGGTTGGGCCGTCTTCGTGGCCGCGAGACTGGAGTCAAATTACTCCGCTCGGTTACTGATATGTTCTTTGACTGGATTTATCCTGCGAAATGACGGGAGCAGAAGCAACTGTATTTATTCCATTTCATTTCGTGTAAATTGTACAATTTTGTGCTATTGTGTTGATTTAATGTTTAATAGAAGGGTGTGATAAGAGTATTGTTACGAGTTAGAGAAGTTGTGGAACAGGGGAACACGCAGATTCACGCATACTCGCACGCCAATTTTGAAATACACCTTTTCGTTAGAGAGAGAGAAGAGAGAGAGAGAGAGAGAGAGAGAAGAGAGAGAGAGAGAGAGAGAGAGAGAACTCTGTGCAACCGCCGGTTCGGGTCCAGCACTTTTTTTGGTTGTTTTGTTTTGTTTGGTTGTTGTGAAAGTTTTAGTTAGATCCTGTATCGGCCAGCGACTCTAGGGCTCTTGAGCTATATAATAACGATTAAATAATTACTAAATAAAATAAATAAATAAATAATAAAAATAAATAAATATTATTTTACTATCCCGGAAGCAAAGGCAAATTCCGAACCTTTGGAGAGCATTCCTTTCTCAAGGAACTTCTTTAACCCCGCCGCAAAAGATTTGAAAATAAAACTTTTTCTGATCAATAATAATGTTAAGTAAGATCTTGCACTTTACATTTTTACTCTATTGGTAAATAGTTTTAAAGCTGTAATTATGTCTTTACTCGCAATGTCTAATGATAATAAAATTTGCACTTTCTCTTTCTAAGAATCGATCGTTGACTCAATTCGCGGGACGGTGGCGTAAGCTGACTGTCGTGGACGCTTCATCTGTCACTTCAGTGTCTCTCTCGAAGCAATTTCTTTTTTTCATTTACTTCAGGTCCCGCTGACGGGACTTAACCTTTAATACCAGCCGGCAAGCGCCTATCTAGTCTATACTTCATTAACTCGTCAATACCTACAGGCCCGTTTGTTGATCTTTTAACCCGCTCGCTCCTTTATTTTAATTCAGCTTTCCTAGCTTTTTACATAGGGGCGCGCGCTGATTCAAAATGAAAAAAAAAACGTTACAGTTTTAGTCAATCGCTCGTCGATAGTCTGTCTGTGTTCATTGTAGCTCAAAGAACTATTTTTATACCGCCACCATGAACGTTATTTTGGGCTAAAAAGCCTTCTTGGGCTGAGAGTCTTGATAAATTTTGAGTCTTGAACATAAACGTATTTTTCTAAATTTGGGTTTTGTTTAGTTTTTGATAAAAAGCCTCATTGGGCCGAGTCTTGATACATGTTGAGTCTTGAATCTTGGTAGTATTGTGATTTTTATTTATTTATGCAGATATGTAAGCTTTTTGTTTTTCTGTTGGGTGGAGTGGAGAGGATGGGACGAGAGGGAGGGGGGGGGGATTTCATATGCGATTTTATGACAAATGTCTACACAAAAACTCTTTTCCCAAAAACAGCATTTGACTGAAACAACTTGGTCGATAAAACTATGTCTGTTGACAGCGTCAACAGTACCCCTTGGGGTCATGAGCAATCTTGCCACTGTAGATTGTTCTAACCTATAAAGGGAAAAGTGAAAGCCCCAGTTGAAAACCTGTCTTGACTTTGTAGGCATGACCAATTCACTGCGGCAACAGTACCCCCGTTGGGGTGCCGGGGGTTTCAGTATAAATAGTATCCCCACTTTCTGGAAATTTAGTGCTTTAAATTCCCACTGTCGCTGTCTTCCTCATTTACTCTTTCCCATTCCTGCTCTGTCCTATCACTCTGCTATACTATCTTCTTCTTTGCTAGATCAATGACCTACCTTTTTTCTTGAAAACTCTTCCTGGACAAGACTCCTTGTTTGTGTATGAGGTCTGTTGGATCAGCTTGGGAGTGTTGGACGCTTTCTGCCGGTGGTCACTAGGGCTTCCTATGATGTTATTATTTAGCAATATAGGCATTTTATATGTATATGTTTTGTTGATAGTTTATAATGATGTTTGTATTCTATTTTGTTTTTGTAACCGGGGGTTCGAGTAGTTGGGGTAAAGCCTCAGCCGTCCCCTGCGTGGGATGTCTTTATTGTAAAGTGACTGGCCGGTGGAGGGCGTTCAATTTTCCCACTAGGGTTGTTTCAGCAGATCTTTTATGCGGATCGGGGGTTGTCCGGTCCTGATTTGGCTCGGAAGAGTCCGCTGGACCTAAAGCAACAGTCAATCAATCAATCAAAGCGTCAACAGTTTGAAATCAGCAATCTCTCATCTGGGAAGTGCTCTCCTACCCCTTGAAGTGCCGAAACAAAAATTACCATGACCGTGAGACATACCTAACTATGCGCTCCTACTCCTTCGGATAAGAGTATAAATCAAGGTCCATCGCACGGACATCCAAGACCCAGACGCTCATGTCTTAGGCGGGTGAGCGAAGAAGCAACAAGTTAGCGCACAAGATGGGAAACCTTATGCTTTATACAAGATGCAAGATTCATTGTTGCGTTTTGCTAAAGGAAATGCAAACACAAACAAGACGCTTGATGATGGTGTACGTAGACCTAGTTATATTCTCTGTGTCTCTCTGTCTGTTGGATATTAGGGAGACATATTTGAAAAGATTCGTCAACAAGTTTCACTGGCAGGTACAGATACAATCCCTCAACACAGTGCATAGCTTCAAATATTTAGGAGCCATTGTATCAGACAATGGGTCCCAACAGGAAGTCCTCTCCAGGATCGCACAAACAACTGCTGCCCTGACAAGGTTGAAGCCCACTTGGAAAAACAGGACAATCAGTCTACATTCCAAAGTAAGACCGCTGCGCTTAATTGCCATCTCCATCTTCCTACAGTATATGCTTGCGAAGCATGGACCCTCACAGCAGATCTCCAACGAAGAATACAAAGCATGGAGATGAGGTGCTACAGAAGACTTCTGGGCATTTCCTATACCCAACACATCACCAACGACGAAGTCCGACAGACCATCACACAAGCCATTGGACAACACGATGACCTGCTCACAGTGGTGAAGAAACGGAAACTCCGATGGTATGACCACGTCACCAGATCATCAGGCCTTGCAAAGACCATTCTGCAAGGCACAGTGCAAGGAGGTAAAAGAAGAGGGAGACCGAAAAAGAGGTGGGAGGACAACATTCGAGAATGGACTGGTTTGACACTGAGCGAAGCCATCAGGGATGCTGAGGACAGAGAAAGATGGAGTATGCTGGTTAAACGATCATCTGTGGTGCCCCTACGACCTCCGGGTTACGGGATAGGATAGGATAGGTACAGATATAAATATTACTGTAAATGTTTCTAAATTTATGTTTCGCGCCATGTCAAAAAGGCGGCGGCTTCTGGATGGCTGATGTATTGTTTTGTACTGTCTGATGTATTTGTTTAATTTCTCTTTCCACGCACAAACAGAAGAAAAAATAAATAAAAGGGGGGAAGAGAAAGAAGAGGAGGGTGAGGAGAGGATGTCAAGTTAAATTTCGCTGAAGTTTCTTTTAAAAAAACATAGTTATATGTTTTTAATTAGCTTTCATAGTTTGAATAACTGGAAGTAAAGGGGGTAGTTTAGCTTTATATATATATATATATTTAATCCACTGTGACGTTAAACACGTTGTTTTGAAATTAGAATTTTGACATTTGAACACAACTTTATTATTATTATTTTTCTTCTTTTCTTTTTCTTTGTTAAACATTGTTTTTACTGTACATGTAGTGAATATTTCTGTTTGGGGCAAAGTATGAATGGAGGGGGGTTTGGGGGGTTGAGAGGAGTTAGGAGCGAAGTGCGTATGAAATGTGTATAATATACATTGTACCAAGGCCTGTGGTTTATTTGCACAAATACATTTTAAAGTCTTGAAGTCTGTCTGTCTGTCTCTGTCTGTTTCTGTCTGTCTGTCTCTCTCTCTCTTTCGGAAAACAATATGTTGTTTGTTTGTTTGTTTTTTTTAAATTAAAAATAGACAATGCTCTATTCTGAACAAAATGTTATATTCATCTGATGCTATTGTAAGTGTTCAATTCTTTCGGTTAAAGAGATAAATGTGTGTTTGACGTATTTATTTATTTATTTATTTATTTATTTATTTATTTGTTTTCTTTAAATTGTATGAATTAGTTTACTGATTTCCAAGTTAAGCTAATCTCTTAAAATGCATGACCTATACTGGGTGAGTACCAGTTAGGCAAATATAGGCCAACACCCAGCAACCATTATACTAGGTCCCTCCTCCCCTATCCCCGGTCTCCCATAATTGTGCTCAGTGGTCTGTGGAGTGAGACGACGCGACGAAGGCAGCAAGTGGGCGCGTCTGGCGGTTGGAGTTAGATCCAGCATCGGCCAGCGCCTTAAGCAGCCCTTGAGTTTGGAAAAGTGTTTTATACCAACGCCAAAGGAAAAAGAAAGAAGGGAAAAATACCCCCACCACCAATAACAAAAACATAACAACAACAACTACTACTACTACTACTACTACTACTACTACTACTACTACTACTACTACTACTATTGAGTGAGACTATTGAGGTCACCGAGGGTTTTCTCCGGGCACTCCGGTTTCCTCCCTCCCTTCAATAATGGTACAGGACGCAGTCCATACACAAAGTTCAAAAAATTCGAGTTTCTTTCCGTCTTCCAATAGCGATCTCCCTGCCTTTATCCCACCTGTTTGATTGATTGGTGTGTATTTGGTGTGTGTGAGGGTGGATGAGACAGGTGAGCGTGTATGTTGGTATAGATCGCCGCGCTTTGAGCCTGATTGATTTGGGGAAAGACGCGTATAATAGCATCCTGTATTATTATTATTATTATTATTATTATTATTATTATTATTATTATTATTACTACTACTACTACTACTACTACTACTACTACTACTACTACTACTACTACTACTACTACTACTACTACTGTGGTTGTGCCGGGGGTTTCTGTATAAATAGTATCCCCACTTTCTGGAAATTTAGTGCTTTAAATTCCCACTGTCGCTGTCTTTCTCCTTTGTTCTTTCTAATTCCTACTCTGTTCTATCAATCTGCTATACTATCTTCTTCTTCGCTAGACATCACCTACCTTTTTTCCTTGAAAACTCTTCCGGGACAAGACTCCTTATTTGTGTTTGAGGTCTGTTTTATCAGCTTGGGAATATTGGACGCTTTCTGCCAGGTGGTCACTAGGGCTTCCTATGATATTATTATTTAGCAATGTTGGCATTTTATATATATGTAATTTGTTGATATTTTATAATGATGTTTGTATTCTATTTTGTTTTTGTAAACGGGGTTTCGATCAATTTGAGTACAGCCTCAGCGTCCCCTGCGTGGGATTTCTTTATTGTGAAGTGACCGGCTGGTGGAGTGTCTTCAGTGTTACCACTGGGGTTGTTTTAGCAGATCTTTTATGCGAATCAGGGGTGAGTCCTCTTTCAGACAAGTTGTGGTTTTGATTTTGTGGTCCTGATTCGGTTCTTTGCAGTCCGCTGGACCTGTAAGCAATGAATAACTAACTACTACGACTACTACTACTACTACTATTACTACTACTACTACTACTACTACTACTACTACTACTACTACTACTACTACTACTACTACTAGTATCTGACTGAAGGCCAATCGTTCAAGTTTAGTTCAATCTCAACGCCAAAGACTAACGACGGTCTCTACGTAATACGACTATTCCTAGACCTAGCTCCCGGCAGTTTACGAAAATCGACAAGGGAAAAAAATCGGAATCTGCCAAGTCATTACGGAATATGCCGAAGTAAGTACGCAGAAACGGACAATTCAATACTGACGACCACACCCTAATTAGCGAGTAGCGGGTATTTATCAAGGGAGGTAATGACAGCATAGACCAAAAGGGCCCGCTTTATCTCCCTTCCTTTCCAGGGCTTTGCTGGTCCGTTAAAAGTCTTATGGGGAGGCAAACTTAATAATAATAATAATAATAATAATAATAATAATAATAATAATAATAATAATAATAATAGATGCCACATACGCGTTTTTTCCCCCAAAATTCCCAATCAGGTTCAAAAGCGCGGCGATCTGTACCAACATACCTTCACATATTTTACACACACTTACAAACACAACAAACACACACCTATCACTGAACATGTGTCGCAAAGGCAGGAAGATCGCTATTAGAAAACGAAAACGAAATCGAATTTTAGTTTTTGAAAGTTTAGATTGACTGCATCCAAGACTATTAGCAAAGGGAGGGGGGGGGGAGAGAAACCCGGAGTACCCGGAGAAAACCCTCGGTGGACCTGAATAGGTTCGTATTTAAGTCACAAAAGTTCGTCCCCTGAGAAAGTTCGTCCCCTGTAACCCGCCCACCGCCGTAGCCCAACGGTAGAGCGTTCGCCTGGCACACCAATGACCAGGTTCGAACCCCAGGGTAGACAGACCACCATATAAAAGTGGCAGCTTTTCACTGTCCATATTAGCAGTATGATTGCTTTGGTGGTTCAGTGTTGACTTAGGTCCTTACCCCCCACTTTGCTGGGATGGTTATCCCCGTCTGCCGCATCACCAACGGTGGGAGTGGATGTTAAACTTCAACGTTCATTCATTCCCCTGCGGGATTCCTTCCCGCCACCTTTGGCCTCAGGCCGGAATATACCCCTGGCTACTTTATACCCTAAGTATAAAGTATCCTAGGCGGGTTTAACCCCCTGGGTATAGATCAGCCTAGGCCAGGTCATACCCCTCGCGCTCGGAATATACCCCCACCTAAGGAGATTTCACTCATGGGTTTGTTGTACATGACCGTTTGCGTGACCAACTCTCAGGTAACAGCCTTTTGCTTGCGTGTAAAAAAAAAAAACCCTGAGTGAACTCAGATAACAGCCTTTATATTGCGTGTAAAAAAACTAACCCTAACCCTAACCCTATCTATCTATCTATCTATCTATCTATCTATCTATCTATCTATCTATCTATCTATCTATCTATCTATCTATCTATCTATCTATCTATCTATCTATCTATCTATCTATCTATCTATCTATCTATCTATCTATCTATCTATCTATCTATCTATCTATCTATCTATCTATCTATCTATCTATCTATCTATCTATCTATCTATCTATCTATCTATCTATCTCTATCTATCTATCTATCTATCTATCTATCTATCTATCTATCTATCTATCTATCTGAGTGCATCAGAACAATTACAACACATAAATTAAAGAGTAACGTGAAGGATAATGTCTTCCGTAGTGAGGGGGTTATAATGGGCAGGAGCGGGTTAAACAAGCCTAGGCCAGATAATACCCAGGGGTATAGTCTGGGTTAGGCCAGTTTATACGGGGGCATAGTCTGGGGTAGGCCAGTTTACACCCTGGGTATACTTGAGGCGGGGTATAATCTGGCCTGCTACACCGGGCGTCTAAACAATGGTGCCAGCAGGCCACACCAATTTATTATTAATTCCTTATGATGCGACTTTTAAATATTTTATTTTATTTTATTTTATATTTATTTTATTATCAATAAAAAGTGTTCGTATTATTATTGGTTATTTATTTACTAGAATTTCCCCCAAGCAAATATGAAATACGGATCCACCCATTCCGCAAAGAACCATAAACCACTCTATTGCATGTAAAGCTTCTCGCGCACGTATCAACGTTCGAGCTTTGAATGTCTGTCAACGGATATGAAATGGGATGATGATCCACAATGAGCGACGCGTTGAAGGGTGAGGAAGAGCGCTGAAGGAAAAACTAAACGCTCCTATATTTGTATGCACGCGTCAACGGTGAAATGGCTGATCGTCGCAAAAGCGACGAAAGATGTAATTCCCCCTTTAGACATTTTGCGGAATTAATGTCTGCCATTAATTAACCCACTACCGTGGCCCTGTGGTTGAGCGTTCACCTGGCACACACCGATGACCCAAGTTCGATTCCAGTAAATGGTACACTGGTAAGAGAGAGGGCACCAGGTCACTCACAAATGCAGCGCCTACTATCTGGAATACGATTCCAGTAGGATATTAAATCCTCAGCAGACGTGCATTCTTTCCGTCGGCAGCTCAAGAACTACCCCTTGGGGTCATGAGCAATCTTGCCACTGTAGATTGTTCTAACCTATAAAGGAACAGTGAAAGCCCCAGTTGAAAACCTGTCTTGCCTTTGTAGGCATGACAGATTCACTGCGGCAACAGTACCCCCGTTGGAGTGCCGGGGGTTTCAGTATAAATAGTATCCCCACTTTATGGAAATGTAGTGCTTTAAATTCCCACTGTTGCTATCTTCCTCATATACTCTTTCCCATTCCTGCTCTGTCCTATCACTCTGCTATACTATCTTCTTCTTCGCTAGATCAATGACCTACCTTTTTTCTTGAAAACTCTTCCTGGACAAAAATCCTTGTTTGTGTATGAGGTCTGTTGGATCAGCTTGGGAGTGTTGGACGCTTTCTGCTGAGTGGTCACTAGGGCTTCCTATGATGTTAGTATTTAGCAATATAGGCATTTTCTATGTATATGTTTCGTTGATGATTTGTAATGATGGTTGTATTCTATTTTGTTTTTGTAACCGGGGGTTCGCGTAGTTGAGGTAAACCCTCAGCCGTCCCCCGCGTGGGATGTCTTTATTGTAAAGTGACTGGCCGGTGGAGGGCGTTCAATTTTCCCACTAGGGTTGTTTCAGCAGATCTTTTATGCGGATCGGGGGTTGTTCGGTCCTGATTTGGCTCGGAAGAGTCCGCTGGACCTAAAGCAACAATAAATCAATCAATCAATCAGGAGCATGCCTCTGTGACACGGAGTTGTGCGCCATACAAGTCAACATTGGATGGGATTGTGCAATATAAAAGTAGCCATTTTTCACTGCTCGTCTTAGCATAATGATAGCTCTGGTGGTTCAGCGTTGATGTGAGCATCCTACTCCTCTATCCGGGGATGATTATCTCCATCTGCCACGTCGCCAAAAAAAAAAGGTGGTTGTGGACGTTTAGGCTTCAAAATGGTCATTCATTGATGCTTGCCATTAAAGATCGTTAGTACGAATGCTGTGGGAACTTTGGAACTTTGTCCTTTTATTAGCAAAACCACATATAATTAAAGCATGAAAGAAGGCTCATAGCCCAGGGGGCATTTTAGCCAAAAAAAAGGGGGAAAAGGGGGGATGGGGAATTACAGACATTAAAAAACAATGAACGGCACAAAAAAAGCTGCTCCATAGGCATCACAAGATAAACCTCTGAAATGTCAAACACCCGTTTTAAGTTTTATGTCGGGTCAAGTGGGATATTAGCATTATTTTCTACTGCCCGACTTTCCAATGCTGGTAATTATGATACTGATAGCGTAATTAATAATACCCCCGTTATAATTGGTATAGTTCTCTGTATCGCCAACAGCCTCCGCTTTTTGCCTCGCACGATCCTTATTATTTTTTTTATATTATTTTATCGTTCATATATAGTGTGTGCATGCGTGTGATGGCTTTGAACACACATTATTTTGTCTGGAATCGCGCTTTATGAAGTACATTAGTAGCAGTAGTTGTAGTAGTAGTAGTAGTAGTAGTAGTAGTAGTAGTAGTAGTAGTAGTAGTAGTAGTAGTAGTAGTAGTAGTAGTCACCCGATGCTCATCTATTCAGACTCCTTCAAGGAGTCTGACAGAGCCTAGGCCAGGAGAGGTTTAAGCAGTCATGGCAGCAACTGGCACACTCTGCTAGATACCTTAAAGGAGTAGTAGTAGTAGTAGTAGTAGCTACTTCCTACACGCTTCAAGCGCTATAGTGACGGAAAAAGCGCAATTTCACTGTAAATATATACAGAATGTTGCTCTACAATATTCTGCTCTTTCCGTCTCAAAAACCCAATTACCTTGTTGGATTCTTAAATTGCATGAAACCAAGTGAGGACACTATCCGGAGTCAACAAACGGTTCAAAAATATTCTCAAACGGTTCATAAAAGACAGTTGACCTAGAAACTAATACAGTTTGACCTAATTCGTCCCCTAGCGGAGACGAAACTTACATTTTTCTATTTTCATGAGTTCACTACGTTTTTCCCGTGACTATAGAGCTTCAAGCGTATACAAAGCAGTGCTCACTACTACTACTACTACTACTACTACTACTACTACTACTACTACTACTACTACTACTACTACTACTCCTTTAAGGTATACTATCTAGCAGAGTGTGCCAGTTGCTGCCATGACTGGTTAAACCTCTCCTGGTCTATCGGGTGCGTAGTAGTAGGGTAGTAGTAGTAGTAGTAGTTTTATTATAATTATTATTATAGCGCGCTTTTTCAGCTCAGGAGCTGCTCAAGGCGCTGGCCGAGACAGGATTTCACTCAAGGCGCCCGAGGCGCCCACTCGCTGTCTTTTGGGCGCATCGTCGTAGGGTGAAACGCCCTTCCAGCTGAGAGTCGCCCTCAGTACAACTTTGGAAGGGTTCAAATGCCGAATCCACCCACCGCACCTTCCCCTCTCCCCCCACTTTCCCCTTCCCTACCTCTTCGTGAGGGTACCGGCGGTTTCTGTATAAATAGTATCCCCATTTTGTGGAAATTTAGTGCTTTAAATTACCACTGTTTCTGTCATTCTTATTTGTTCTGTTTCGTTCCTAATTTTGTTCTATCAATCTACTATCTTCTTCGCTAGACCAGTACAGTCACCTACCTTTTTTTTTCCTCGAAAACTCTCTCAAAACACCTCATTTGTGTATAGGGGCAGTTGGGTCAGCTTGGAGCTATTGGACGCTTTCTGCCAAATGGTCACCAGGGCTTTCTATGGTATTCTCAGTTAGCAATGTAGGCATTTTCTAGGTACGTTTTGTTAATATTTTACAACTATTTTTATATTCTGTTTTGTTTTTGTAAACGGGGGGTTCAATCGATTAGAGTAAAGTTTCTGCCTCTTCTGCAGGGATGCCTTTATTGTTAATCGGCCGGTTTGCGGAGTGCCTTCAGAGTTACCGTTAGAGGTGGGATGCGAAACTTTACGGCCTATAATTATGAGACAGGACCATCAGCCTACATTCCAAGGTAAGACTGCTGCGCTCCCTTGTCATCTCCATCTTCCTATACGCTTGCGAAACATGGACCCTCACAGCAGATCTACAGCGAAGAATAAAAAGCATGGAGATGAGGCGCTACAGAAGACTTCTGGGTATTTCCTATACCCAGCGCATCACCAACGACAAAGTTCGACAGACCATCACACAAGCCATTGGACAACACGATGATCTGCTCACAGTGGTGAAAAACGGAATCTCTCCCCTCCTCCCGCCCCCATCTATAAACTTTTCCATTAACTTTACAGACAATTGGTAAAGAATGGCCGAACATCCTATCTTATCCTATCTTATCCTGTAGCTCGAAGGTCATTGGGATGATAATGATCGTTTAACCAGCGTAAGCTTACTCCATCTTTCTCTGTCCTCACCAACCCTCAATGCTTCGCTCCGTTTCAAGCCAGTACATTCCCCAATGTTTTCCTCCCTCCTCTTTTTCTGACCCCCTCTTCTTCTGCCTCCTTGCACCGTGCCTTGCAGGAAGGACTTTGCAAGGCCTGGTTCTCTGATGACGTGGCCATCCCATCGGAGTTTCCGTTTCTTCACCACTGTGAGCAGGTCATCATGTTGTCCAATAGCTTGTGTGATGGTCTGTCGAACTTCGTCGTTAGTGTTGTGCTGGGTATAATAAAAGCCCATAAGTCTTATGAAGCCCCTCATCTCCATGCTTTGTATTCTCCGTTGCAGATCTGTTGTGAGGGTCCATGTTTCGCAAGCGTATAAGAAGATGGAGATGACGAGGGAGCGCAGCAGCCTTACCTTGGAATGTAGACTGACGGTCATGTCTTTGCAAATGGGTTTCAACCTTGTCAGGGCAGCAGTTGTTTGTGCGATCCTGGAGAGGACTTCCTGTGGGGTCCCATTGTCTGATACAATGTCTCCTAAATATTTGAAGCTATGCACTTTTTAGAGGGATTGGCCTTGGACTTTGATGTCCGAGTTGGTGCCATTGGTGTTATTGGTAATCATTTTGGTCTTCTCTGCACTAATTTTCATTCCAAAGTCTCTGGAATAGTGTCAAGCCTCTGTACCCGCTGTTCAAGTTCTTGTTCCTCTCCAGAATCCATCAAACACGTTCTTGAAGTCTACAAACATATAATACAGTGATGTTGCTAGAAATTTTCAGCATAGGCCAATTGGCCGATTCAGTCACAAACCTTTAGGACATTTTGCAACTAATACCACACACAGAACACTGACGAAAAAAGCTTCATTTACATTTATTAACAACAAAACAATATAAAATTTGCTGAAATGACTAGAATGGATGACTAATAAACTCTTCAGCTGAACTGTAAATTTAGGTGAATCCATGATGCAAACACATAAAACAAAAACAACAAACAAAATGTACTGGCGTGACATCTGACATGACTAGTCATGTCCCTCAATCTCAGAAGACAGGCTTCTAGGTTTACACTTTAAACCTTTCTGAGTTTAGCCTTCTCCCACACAGACAGTGCTTTGTAGGGGTCAATGCTTCCCTGATGCAGCTGTGATTCTCAAGAGCATGTCCTGGTTTTCAGATGTTTTCAGATAAGTTTCGGCTTCTTTTTCGGCGGCATTTCGAAAACGAAAAATGTTATTGCCGGAAGCACGTTGTTCGCAACAATGGGAGTTACTCTAACTCTCTCTGCTGATGCATGTGTCGTCTGCTTGGCGCTTCCGATACGCGATGTTCAACAATAACTCATAACACCTTTATTTATCCGATTGAAAATTAATATGGCCAGAAGCAATAACAACGAATCAGACGTGAGAATAGCAAACAAAAAACGGACAAAGGGTGGCCGATTGAGGCGTAAAACCTTAGGACAACTGGCCGATCAGAACATGACTCTTTCGGACATTTTGGAATTTCATCGGTGAATTTCATCGGTGAATGGCCGATTTGCCGACGAAAACGACATCACTAATAATATAGATGTTGGTTCCGTAGGTATTTCTCGCAGATTATTCTGAGGTTGAAAATCTTTTCAGTGTACTTCGCCCTGTCTTGAATCCTGCTAATTCTTCAGCTATGATTTGTTCAGCTTGGGTTTCAAACTGTTGAGTATTATTTTCAGGAGGACCTTGCTGGGGTAGCTGATGGGCTGATGGTGCAGTAATTTTCACACTCCTGAAGGTTACCCTTTTTGAGAAGAGTGATGACAAGCGACTGGGTCCTTGGTGTAGGCCACTCCCCATTCTTCCAGATCTTGTTACAGATAATGGTGAGGGTGTCAATCATCGCTTCTCTTCCTGCTTGAAGCAATTCCGCGGGTTGGTTGTCCACTATCGCTGACTTCCCCTTCTTCAGTGATTGCACTGCTGCCTCAACTTCTTCTCGGAGAATTGGGAGGATTTTGTCTTCTTCTCTGTTCTGGGGAAATGTTATAACTGATGGGTCTCTGTTTGGTGTGTGGCTGTAAAGGTCAGAGCAGTACTCTTTCCATCTATCTAAAACTTCTTGTTCTTCTGTAAGGCATATATGCCAGACTTGCTTTGGATCGTGGAGGCCTTGAGCTGTTTAACACTTGTCAGTCGCTCTTGCTGTTGTTCTTGTTCAGACTGTTCTTTATTTCCTGGCATTGATATTCTGTCCAGTTCTCCTTTGCTGTGCGCATGCCTTTTCGGATGGTATTGTTGATTTTTGGGTATGCATCAGCTCCCTGTGAGATGAGAACAGCGATACTTTAAACAACCGAATCTTCACAAAGATGAAGCCGTTGTCTACAACAAGGTGATTGGAAGTGGGAGTGATTGTGGTTTGTTGTTGTTGTCGTTGTTGCTATTGTATGTGTGTGTGGGTGTGTGTGTGGGTGTGGGTGTGTGTGTGTGTGTATGTGAGTGTGCGCGCGCAAGTCTCTCTCTCTCTCTCGACCTAACCCTCCAAGAGGTGATCGGGCTGCCATAAACAAAGATAAGCACGCTGTTGCACTGCACAAAGGGTCGAGGGTTCAAATCTCCAATGACAGACGGGAAGAGTTATCGATCCATATCTTGTTTGCAGATACATCTGTCGTTTTGACGAAAGGAAAGGTCTTGCAAAAGTTGCGATATTTATCATCCGACTTGCGCTATGTTCCATAGTGCAAAGGTGAAAGATGATGAGATTCATAGTTCATATCACAGTTCAAAGGTCAAAATTTGCCAACATTATTATTAGTTTCGTTAGTTGAATGGTCAAGAGTAGCTGATATAGGTTATTTCAGAGTTCACCGGTCGAGGTCAGTTGATATAAAAGTGTTAAAAGAAGAATTTTTTTAACCTCTTTTTACTACTAGTACTTCTACTGCCACTACTACTGCTACTACTACTACAACTAATAATAATAATAATAATGGTGATAATAATAATAATAATAATAATAATAATAATAATAATAATAATAATAATAATAATAATAATAATAATAATAATAATAGATACAGCTAGAGGTCATCAAGATTAGTGGAAATGGGTCCTTTCAGAGTCCACACGTAAAAGCTGAAGAGATTGATGAGTAATTTCACAGTTCAAAGGTTACGATCGGTGGGAAAAGCCAAAGGTTATTTTAGAGTTGGAAGGATGCTGCACTGTTCGTGTCATTTCGTGTCAGTCCGGTAGATTTCTTTTTAAGATTTAAGATTTTTTATTTAAAATATTTTCATTGATAAAATGATGTTAGATTTTCACAAACATAATGCAATCATACATAAACAAACACACATATCCACCTATATATGTACTTTCAAAATGTGTTTTAATGTCAGTATGTATGAGACCCGCACATCACCTCACAGTTTAAAGTAGACCAAATTCAATCAAAACCTCAATAACAATGAGAACGACGATGACAATGGAAATCATGATGACGGCAACGGCCATGATGACGATGATGATGACGGCTATGATAACAACAATATGAATGGGTCATCTTGCGGTTCGGAGGAACTGTCTGAAAATTGTTGTTTTTTCTTCTGGAAACAAAAAACACACAGCAACAACAACCGTTACGTCCAATATGGACAAGATATTACACGAGTGATGCAGTAGAGTTGCTACATAGGACTGTTTAGCACGTAGCCAGTCCAGTATCTTGTAATAAAAGAAGAAGGAGAACGAGGAGCTGGAAGAAAAAGAAGAGGATGGAGGGGAGAGGAGAAGGAGGAAAAAGGGGGGGGGGGGTAGGAGAATGAGCAGGAGGAAGACTTGGATTTGGGGGGAGGGGGAGGGGGGAATTTATTCGTCATCAATGCGGTGGAGATTCCGGCAGTCTTCTCTGCGAAATCGCGGCAACCGCAAGAACGACCCTCCCCAGGGCAATGGGGAATGGAAACGCAGCTAGTGTTGTTGAATCCGACACTCATCTGCTTAGGACATGAGCGTCAGGGTCTTTAAAGCCGAGCCAGATGGTCACCTTCGGTGATATGGACGTGCATGTACCTTATTAACATGTGTTCCTTTAGCAGACATCACCTTGGGCCCCCATGATGGCTCTCGCGACTCCAGTTCTTGAGAGCCGGGACAGCTCACAGATCTAGTGAAACCTCTGTGTGCAGCTGGACACGTATCCCCGATGAAGAGATTAACAAGCTCTGCTGATTGCTGGATCGTTGGTTTGTCCTACATTTATTTTGGGCCTCAAACGTATTTAATTACTGGATCTGCGTGGTCTCCTCTGAAAACAGAAATCCTCAGGTTCCCTGCTCCAGCGCCAAGGAGATAGTAGGCTAATATTGGAAGCTGAATACTGCAGGGAGACAGTGGACGGGTTAACTGGTAATTATACAATATTCATGTTCTATTTTGCCTGCAGCTAGCCTAATGCCTAACAACCAGACATACTCCCACCCTCACCACACTCCTACATCCCACTCCTCACCCCACCCTCAACAACCAAAAAATATCTGACCGTTTGCGCTCTCCCACAGACCATCTGTCCCAGAGTTCCCGGCCCAGGATGGCAGGGAGGCAACTCTGTCTCCATTTCCGACGTAACGAGGCATTGTTGGAAGATTGGTTTTTATCCCTCACCTCTCTCTGGCCAGTCCGGAAGTGGTATGTCATACAGGGCCGGCGACTTCCGGGCCTAAGCGGAAGTAAGGGGTGACATTGGAAAGGATGAGAGGCAAAATGTCTGTCTGGCATTGCCAAGTACTGGAAGTAAAACAACGGCGTTGCTTGTGTTTGTTTGTGTGTCAATGAAGCCCCCAAACGGGTGAAAAAATTATGACTATCTAAAAAATTATGACTATTTCCGATGATGTGATCCTGGACGTTTTGACCTTGTTTAGTATGATTCCACACCATTTTTTAAAAGCGAAATTGCACGTAATATCCGGTCAGAAGAGCACCGAAAGGTTATACAGTAAGTAACACTAGGTGATAAGACAGAGAGATGAGAGGAAATGAAATGAAACAGACAGACAGAAAGACAGAGAGACATAGCAATGTTTACGTCGATATTGTCAAACCCGTTCATGTTTTTCGGTTGACAAAATGCCTCTTTGATGACCTTTTGGAACTCTCTCTCTCTCTCTCTCTCTCTCTCTCTCTCTCTCTCTCTCTCTCTCTCTCTCTCTCTCTCTCTCTCTCTCTCTCTCTCTCTCCCTCTCTCTCTCTTCTCTCTCTCTCTCTCTCTCTCTCTCTCTCTCTCTCTCTCTCTCTCTCTCTCTCTCTCTCTCTCTCTCTCTCTCTCTCTCTCCTATCGAGTATTATTATTTTAATTTCATTTTATTGTAATATTTTGTCTGTATATTTTATTGTATTTTATGTGTCCTTTGTTCGATATTACTGCAGTGTTATGAAGACGATATATTTTGAAGAACATAAAACACGCCTACCTAAACCAGTCCAAACGTAGTTCGCGCCGGAAAAAAAGACACGCTACCGTATCTCAATCAATACCGAAACTGGGGTTACCGTCAGTAGTGCCTCCGACTGATATAAGCTTACTTTATGTATGTACACACACACTACCAATCTATCTCTCCTACCGTTTTCACACCCACACACTCATCTACCCAATTTGACCTAAGAACTTTGTATACAAACTAAAGCTTCGTGGCGGAGGGATATGTACAGAGCCGGTTGACATATGCAAAAAGGCGTGTGTGGGAATGCTGCGGATGAATATGACCGCACACGTTGACGACACAAGCCCCTGTTTGAACAACGTAACCTCGTCTTGGCAGGCAGGCGGGACTCTATTTTCCCGCCATCTGACGCCATGACGACTGTGATAAAAATATTTAGTATTATCGTTCTAATATAGCGCTTTGCCAGCTGAAAAGCTGGGGAATGCGCTGGTCGATACAGGCCCCAGATCAAACCGCCCAAGGCGCCAACTAAACTAAGTCTACCTTGTAAATCATTATGTTTTGACAGTGTAGGCCTACATACTTGTTTTCTTTTTAATGTGTGTGTGTGTGCGTGTGACTCTGCGGTTATTATCTAATGATTTATTTTAATCGCTTCTTTCTTATTGACTTTTAAAATATTACTCACACGTGAATCTTAGAGGTGTGGTTAAATGATTGTAACAGATTTAAGGAATGCGTGAGCAACTTCCTCCTTCCCCGACCCCATCCGTCCAATCATTATTCCATATAATTATCTCGCCCACTGCACGCACCATTTCAAATTATTTTAAAACATGGGACTACGAACATGCATCGCAGTTCTGACACTGCAGCTAAGACAGCAACACGACATCACACCAGGGCTAACAACAGACTTACACAGCGACACTATCCTATCCTATCCTATCCTGTCCCGTAACTCGGAGGTCGTAGGGGCACCACAGATGATCTTTTAACCAGCATACTCCATCTTTCTCCGTCCTCAGCAGCCCTGATGGCTTCGCTCAGTGTCAAACCAGTCCATTCTCGAATGTTGTCCTCCCACATCTTTTTCGGTCTCCCTTTTCTTCTACCTCCTTGCACTGTGCCTTGCAGAATGGTCTTTGCAAGGCCTGATGATCTGGTGACGTGGCCATACCATCGGAGTTTCCGTTTCTTCACCACTGTGAGCAGGTCATCGTGTTGTCCAATGGCTTTTGTGATAGTCTGTCGGACTTCGTCCTTGGTGATGTGTTGGGTATAGAAAATGCCCAGAAGTCTTCTGTAGCACCTCATCTCCATGCTTTGTATTCTTCGTTGTAGATCAGCTGTAAGGGTCCATGCTTCGCAAGCATATAGGAAGATGGAGATGACAAGGGAGCGCAGCAGTCTTACTTTGGAATGTAGACTGATGGTCCTGTCTTTCCAAATGGGCTTCAACCTTGTCAGGGCAGCAGTTTGTGCGATCCTGGAGAGGACTTCCTGTCGGGACCCACTGTCTGATACAATGGCTCCTAAATATTTGAAGCTATGCACTATGTTGAGGGATTGGCCTTGGACTTTGATGTCTGTGTTGATGCCATTGGTGACACAAATGGGACAATAACAACAGTGTAAACTACGCAGATATCTTACCTTAAAGTTAGTCACAGGTTACTATCCGTACTTTTCATGTCACAGTGAGTATATTCCAGTCTAGGGACAGGGTGAATAAATCCACAAACAAAAATTTTCACAACACACACACAAAATCCGAGCTGTCCACCCTTCGTTTGTTGCACTAGCCACAACATGTCGCTTTTATTTATCTAAATTATTGCTTTTACTGATAGTAATTGCACGTTAACATTTCTCTTGTGAGATAATAAAGTTATCTGAACCTGATCCTGAATCACCGCTAAGTACTGACAACAATGAAATGAACGGAAAGGAACGGGTGCACGACAACCATCGTCTTTCAGCCTAATCACAAAAAATAGCAGCAAATAGACGTTAATTACTCGTCTCTACTGTCATATTAATTCTTCCTATTCCTTTCCCCAACTCTTCTCTCATACTGGAGTATTTAGCCTATTAATCTCAAACCTTGGGTAGGCGTGAATGCGTGTCCGTGTACACACGCGCGCGCGTGTATGTATGTATGTGTGTGTGTGTGTGTGTGTGTGTGTGTGTGAATGCGTGTTTCTGACCTAGAGAGGACTCGAATACATTAAAGCCACTGAATTATGCGTATGTGTGAAAGGTGGTGATAGAGAGCGCACGTTCGCCTGTGTAAGAATTTTGTATTGATAGCTAAGTATACGTTGTTCGCATCTTGGCGTGGGGTAAATATGAAAAATTGTCATATCGAGATCGGACAATATTCACGAGCGCGTTATCCGATCGAAATGTGACAATTTTTCATATTCCACGTCTAAGATGCGAATAACATTTATATATCGATTTCTTCAATTAGGGGGAAAAAAGAGGAATTGAAATTAGATCAGAGGGAAAAGATGTGTGAGAATGATCATTTTACACATTGCTTTCCAATAATGGCATCCAAATGCGCAACCAAAAATTGTCCAAAAAATCTGGAGATTTCCTTCACAATTATTTAGCACGCGCACAAACATAAACGCACGCGCGTAGTACTCCCGCGCACCCAAGCACCCACTCATTCAATCACACGCATGCACAGAGTAAAGAAAAATCCACACCAGAACATGACAGGTTCCTTCAACCAAACTTGACCAGCGCAAAACAACGCCAGTTTCATTCATTGATTCGCCTCTGCTTCGTTCACAATGTAGGCCTAGTCTTCTGTTAACTCTAGCGTAGGCAGCCAATGAAAAACAATGCCAGTTTCATTCGCTGATTCAGTCGGTGCATCTATTCTTTTGACTCCTCAAATCCTTGAGATCATTGTTGCTGTAGTATTTGTGAATTAGGGACGGTTTGGGGAATAAAACCTTGCTGTTTCAGCGCGTCTTAGAAAATACAAGAAGACCGTTAGGTTTTTCGGTCTTTGCAGAAAAGCCGTATGAGATTTCCATTCGTAAATGGGTTAAAGTAGGTCCTGTATTCTTACGACTTGTATATTTCACATTTGCTAGAAACATCGTCATCTGTGATTGGTCAATTACAATGCGATTTAGTCACACTCTTTTTGGCCAATGAAAATTTAAGACACTTGTGGGAATCGATACATTGACTTTGTACTGTTAGAAAAGAATGCAGTATAAACCTCCATTATTTTGCGGTTGGGGTTTCACCCCATTTTATATCTCACTGCGCAAAATGTATTTTGCTATTGAAGTGAAATTAAATGTGAGTTTTGAGTTTTCTTGAATCTTGAGTAAAGTGCCGAGAGAGAGAGACAGACAGACAGACAGACAGACAGAGAGACAGACAGACAGAGATAGAATGAGACTGAGAGTTTTAGAAAAACGGACTGTGGTAAAATTAAAAAAAAAACTTTTAGAAAAAAAAGGAGGGGGATACAGATAGAAATGCGCTTCGTCTGATCCGGGTTGTCGCGCTTGCCTATTCATCACACGACTGCAGGTCATGACGTCACGAAAATTTATCTGCCCTTGGTTTTAAGCCATCATTATTGTCTGCCGTACAATACAGTCTTTTTAGAGTGAGATTGAAGAGAGAGACAGTGACAGGCAGACAGACGGTCACAGAGACAGATAGAGAGACAAATAGAGAAAGACAGACAGACAGACAGACAGAGAAAGTGTTGGTGTTTATGTGTCTCATCCCTCACCATGTTAACTTGGAGAATCAGATCAGTGCTCGAGGTCCTATCATCTTTGCCCCTGGTTAGTTTTTAGTTTGTTGTTTATTCTTTTGTTCTTTTTTTTTTGTTGCGCTAACGGGAAGCTGTAGTAACCCAGCCTGCATAGGTCTAACACAGATGACTGCTTGCAATATGCTTACGATACTTGGTCCTATTTCATGCGGAAGCGCCCAGGACGGGTGTAGCTGTAGAGGAACTTAGCAAACGAACTTCGCTTGCGCATGTAGCTGTCTAGTGTGTCTAGGTCTTTGTCCCTCGTCACTCACAAACTCATCCCTCATCGCTTATCCCTCATCTCACATCGCTTACCACTCGTCTCTGACCCATCATTACTTACACCTTACTCCTCATCGGTTTTCCCACATCTCTTACACCTTACTCCTCATCGCTTACCGCTCATTCCGCATCGCTAAAGTAGCCAGTGTATCCTTCAGCGAAGTTAATGGTGGTCAGACGAGGGTAGCGGAATGTATACCTTCTCCTGTTGACAACAGTACTGACTGGGACTCTTTGTTTTTTTTCCACTAAGGGCACTGACACTAGTCTGGACGGGATTGTGACAGGGCCCGTCACATCCCTACCCTCTGGGTCATGCCCCCTGACCGCACAAGGTGTCGCTGCTCATTTCACGCATGCGCAGTCGCAGATTGCCGCGCAGTGGTCTCGTCGACTGAGGACGGAATTGGATTGCGGGAGACAACTCTTCCATCATGGACTTCTGCCGTAGTCTGCAGGTTACAGGCTGCAGTTAGCAAAAAACGCTGCTATGCTTATTAGCTCTTATGTTAGGGCCCGGCCAACTGAAGGTATATGCTACAACCGTAGTTAGATTTATGCGCTAGCTATTTTTTTTTTTCTTTTCAAGCATGTCCAAGCACTATTGCTCACTCATCCATTCCCTCATTTCTCCTTTGACGTTTGCAAGTATCTGAGGGTAGATAGAGGAAGCTGACATCCTTTTCAACTGTGTCCTGTTGGTTGCCGTCGACAGGAGGTCTGACATAGTCATGTCCGGCTCTTCCTTGACATTGTCGGACCAGCTCGTTCTCTGCCGCCCTTGCCTGCGATACCCTCGCCGGTGCCTTGCATGATGGTGTTGCAAAGGCTGTCATGTTGTAAAACCATGCCAGCTTTCGGCGCTTGACAGTTGCTAGGCCAGTAGAGGTTCCTGAGGGGAGCTAACAAGGTTCTGACCAAGCTCCGCGCATAGTCTTTGGCCTTGAGCTCCCTGTAGGAGATGCGAAACAAGGTTCTCCAGACTCTTTGGCTGCAAATGCCTGAATCTTCTTTTCAGTAGTCTATCTGCCAACAGTAAGTGTCCAGGTCTCTGCAGGATGGAGACCACAAGTGAGCTGAGCAGCTTGAACCTAGCAGGAAAGCGTGGCCTCATAGGCATATGCAAGCAGTTATAACTGTAGGTTACAAGAAGCGCAAACACTATAAAGGCAGATAAGTTCGGTCGGGTTCTCGAACACTGTAATGATTCTCCAGTACCTGAAATAACGTTCCGAGAAATACATACACATCTAAATGCATGTAACAATTGCCTCGCTCATTTACTTACGAAGCCAACCTGCCATTGTAAATCTGCATCTGCATACTGGAGCTGAAAAAAGGCGAACACTAAACTTTCGGTTTTCTGCTCAGTTTTGCGAAGAATGTAGTAAAGGCCATTCCCCATTACTTCCTTCCAAAATGACCTATCATGCGGTACACTCCTAACCCAGGTAGCTCGTTTTGGGGGATTTTAATATCCCGGCCGTCTTATCCCTTTTTTTTAAAACTCTCAGATTGAGATCGAGATCTTGAGACTTGTTGGAACTGCTCGTAAGATGGGTGTGTGCAAGAGTTTATCGCTCGGCTGAACAAAATGGAAACTTGTTGCTACCAGTGTGGAAGGAATGAAATTTGAAATAAAAACAAGTTAAGGACATTTCGTTGTTGTTTTGTTTAAAAAATCTTTCACCTCACTAAACTCACCTGGACCTCAAGATATAAAAGAATGGGTCCTCAATTTTAAGAGCGCACTCAGTGGACCTCAATTTGGTGATCGCCCTCAATGATCCTGAATGTAAAGATCGCGCCCACTGGGTCTCAATTTAAAAGAGAGAGGGGAGAGAACAACGCACTCGGTGGGACTCAATTTAAAACAAAGTAGCGCATTCAGAGGACCCCCTGCACTCAATGAATCTAAGACAGAGCAACACATTAAGCGGAACTCCAGTTTGAAAGCGCAATTTTATTTAAAGACGTTAAAATCGTCTGCGGAGTGCTTGAATGACTCCGATGAAGTCTGACGTCGCATTGGGCTACGTAAAAGTCCTAATCGAGCAATCAATCATTTCTGCCATGATTCAATTGGGGAGTGTGTTCCGCTTTCTTTCCTCCTAAACGTTTTTAAAAAATGGGGCACCATCTATCGCCCATCGCCCTTTTGCAGCCTAAGGTGTGCGTAAAAGAATCTGGCCATACCTGTCTAAAATCTGTTACCGAGTCTTTAGAATGTCCTAGTTTTATTCTCCCACGCACCCACCCAAATCGACTGCTGTCTAAGCGGTACGATAAAGTAAATGGTGATTCCGGTCTGAAATTTCTTCAGAGCCCGATAGTTATGTTTTATTAGTCCCACACCTACATGTACCTCCACTGCCATGATTATCTCTTCTAAGTTGCATGTTAAAGCTTGCGTATTTGTTTTTGCTGGTTAAAGATCGCCGCGCTTTGAGTCTCATTTAGGAATAAAGCGCATATAGCGTTCATTATTATTATTATTATTATTATTATTATTATTATTATTATTATTAATGAACCCATTCATTTTGATCGTAAAATACAGATAAAAGTTTCGAACATAAACGCTTGTCACCAAAACTACCAGACGCCACCTAAATTTGCATCAAGCATGTCATCATCGATGGAAGCATTCCCCCCACCCCCCTCCCCCTTTTTTCCTTCTTAATACTTGTATTAAAATGCGGCAACCACGAGGCTGTGATAGCATAGATGGATTGGCGAGCTAAAAGTAAATCATTTGATAATCGATTAGACATTAAATCAATCAGTCGACGTCACTACTAACTTGGTCCGTATCAGATTGAAAGTCCTTGTCGGTTTCCGGTGTAACTGGAGGCAAATGCCTTAATTCCCGGCAATGCCGACCGAGGTTACGAGTTGTAAAGACGACAAGTCCAGCTGCTGCCGTACCGTTACATTGACCTTGATGCTCAGGCTCTAAGGGTGAGAGTATACTATAAACCAAGGTCTATTAGTCAAGCATGCATTCCACCGCACGGACTCTCAAAGATCTTGCCGCCAGTTTCACGAACGCTCCCTGCAAGCGCTAATCTCGAAGATACAATGTGGATACCTGTATTTGGGAAAAATAACAATTCTTTCCATCTTCTCAGAAAACGAATGAATGTTCATTCTGAGTTTAGAATCCATTCAGTCTAGAAACACAAATTCTGCCTTATTGCTCAAAATCTTTCTTGTCATCCTATCTACAGGTAGTTTCGTCAGAGAACTGAACTAAGTAAGCTTTGAATTAAAATTTCAACGATTTGACGTAAAATCCGGAGAAAATTGCTTGCGAGCACTGGTTCCAAAATACCAAGTTCCCAGTCTCTTTGTTTTTTTCGCATTGCGGTTTAAAGGTCAAGGCAAATTTCAAGCGATGTTGCAGAGGAAGATATGGGCGTCCAATGGAAAGCGACAATTATATAATCAGTCCCTTCTCATCTTGCTTTCGGAATTTAAAAAAAATGTGTTTCATGTTTTGACGTTGTGTTGTTTTTTCTTTGTTTTGAACAAACAACTGATTGATCACGCACACTTGGGATTAGGAGAATCAAGCAATTTTGGCGCTGCGCTGAATATGGTGAGGGTGGGGGGAGGAGACAGAACAGAGAAGAGAGAGAGAGAGGGGGAGAGAGAGAGAGAGAGGAGAGAGAGAGAGAGAGAGAGAGAGAGAGAGAGAGAGAGAGAGAGAGAGAGAGAGAGCTATAAAGAGACAGAGAAGAAGGGAGAGAGAAAGGCGGGATGGAGGTAGTGAGAACAAGGGAGCGAGAGAAACAGGGGAGAGAGAAGGAGAGGCAATGGGAGGGGTGTTCGTGGGAGGGAGAAATAAAAAGAGAGGACGAAACAGATAGACAACGGGTAGTCAGCTGGTTTATTTATTAATTACTGAAGGCAAGTTGTTGTTTTTTTAAAATAATTTTCTTGTAACTTTTAAACAGACGGCAAATCCGTGTATGAATTTCTCTTGTTGCGATAATAAAGTTTTGTGAGTCAGGCGAAGCAGGGAAGTAGGGTAACTCAGAACAAAGCGCCCCACTTAAGCCAAAAATATAATAGCTTTTCCTATTGAAGTAGCTATCAGCTCGAAATAGGCACAACTATCAGTACAACTTATGTTAATCTGATGAATAAAAATTGATGCAACAACAACAACAACAACAACAACAACAACAACGAAATAGGCTTGAGCCATAAGAGACACATGAAAGCTACACAATATCACAAACATTCGCATGGCTGCCCAGGATTGTGCTCAGTTGTCCGGGCGTCAGACCATGCGCCCAAAGGCTGCGGGTGGGCGTCTCGGGCGGTTTAAGTTAGATCCTGTATCGGCCAGCGCCTTGATCCTTAGGCTAAGGCGCCTTACAAATGACGAACATTATTATTATTATTATTATTATTATTATTATTATTATTATTATTATTATTATTATTATTATTATTATATGGCAATACATGAAACTACACAGAGAGTTAAACAAGATTTTTGTAATTGGCCTCCTTGGCCTAGGTATGGGGCAAACTACATGTACTTTGGGTAAAACGCCTGCTATAGCCCACTATTACAATAATGAGACATTTTTTTTAAATATAAAAGGTCGTGAACTAATGATCTAATTCAACTGGAAACTAATTAAGCTGAAAGGTCCTCATGACATGGGGAAAACTCTTGAATATTGATACTGATCTTTGCCGTTCACAAAACAAGAACAAGGGGGGAAAACCGCGCTGAACTTTATGTCAACAAATCTGCTGTTAAGGAAGAAAAAAACAACTTAAATAAAATTTGTTAAGATAGGCCCTGCCATTGATGAGTTCATTAGTTAGTTAGTTATTCATTGCTTACAGGGTCCAGCGGACTGCAAAGAGCCGAATCAGGACCACAAAATCAAAACCAAAACTTGGCTGAAAGAGGACTCACCCCTGATTCGCATAAAAGATCTGCTGAAACAATCCCAGTGGTAACACTGAAGGCACTCCACCAACCGGTCACTGTACAATAAAGGCATCCCACGCAGGGTACGCTGAGGCTATACTCTAATTTATCGAACCCTTGTTTACAAAAAACAAAATAGAATACAAACATCATTATAAAATATCAACAAAACACATACATATAAAATGCCTACATTGCGAAATAATAATATCATAGGAAGCCCTAGTGACCATTTGGCAGAAAGCGTCCAATATTCCCAAGCTCATACAACAAACCTCACACACAAATGAGAAGATTGGAGTTTTCAAGAAAAAACGTAGGTGAGACTGGTCTAGCATAGTGTCTAGATAGTGTAGTACATTGATAGAACAGAATAGAAATGAGAAAGAACACAGGAGAAAGACAGCGACACTGGGAATTTAAAGCACTATATTTCCAGAAAGTGGAGATACAATTTATTTAGAAATCCCCGGCACCCACACGGGGGAGCCATTGATGAGGAAAAATCAACTGAAAACGTCTTGTTCTGTCATTACTGAGTAAAACCAACTAAATAAACTGTCCTAAAATGACGTGTCATTCATGTGCACAATGTTTAAAGGGGAGAGAGAGAGAGAGAGAGAGAGAGAGAGAGAGAGAGAGAGAGAGAGAGAGAGAGAGAGAGAGAGAGAGAGAGAGAGAGAGAGAGAGAGGCTGTAGATATTGTGTTGTGACTGAGTATATAAAATTTTGCAAAAATATGATTAATCCCTCGAAAACGAGTAAAAGTTTTCCAATGCAGAAAACTATGGATTTCCGGGTCGCTGACACGTAGTCTAGCAAATATTTTAAAAAATTATTGGCACCTAATTTATTTAATTAAGTATTATTAGTTTCAATAAATATTTCTTATTTATTTATTTATTTATTTTTGGTTGGGAGAGAGAGAGGGGGGAGGGGGAGATTTTTTTTTCAATTTTGATTGATGATCTTATCATTTTTCTTTTCATTTTATATGGGGTGTGGGAAAGTGTGGAGGGGGTAGGGGACTGGAGGCCCAACTTCAACTTTCTGTAAGACGCAAAATGACATTTATAAGTACTTCGTTCTTCACAGGTGAAATTGAAAGGTTTAATTTTATTTTTTTACTTGATTTTGAGCTTTTGTTTTGTTTGTTTCTTAATGTGAACAAATTGTTACAAGGGAATGTATTTTGTTAAAAGTGTATGTTTATGATGATTTATATGGTTAGATTCATTAATCCATTCATTAATTTAATATATATGTAGCCGAGCTTTTAGTAAGCTTAGTACTGCCGTAGGCCTATTCAATTCAATTCAATACAACTTTATTTATCCACATAGGGCAATTGCAAGATTTAGAAGCAGCTCATATTATTAACAATAAATAAATAAAGAAGTTTAAAAAACAGTGAAATTTAAAAGTTTATCACACGATTTCATAAGCACATGTCCTGCCATACAAACATACACTAAACACAACACACACACACACACACACACACGCACACACACACATACACCCCCCCCCCCTCTCCCCACATACCACGCACATCATGAACACTCACCGCCGACAGTTAAACAGTTAAATCAAATAAAAACATGAAGGTAAGAAAATAAGTTAAGAATAATTATCATCAATAAATCATCAAATCAATCAGTTGATAAACAATCCAAGAAAGAAACAAAACTGATATATTTTAACCTTGACGACTACGAAGATATTAAACCATGTTTCTTCTTCTTCTTCTTCTTCTTCTTCTTCTTCTTCTTCTTCTTCTTCTTCTTCTTCTTCTTCTATGCTTTTACTTCTTCTTATTCTGCTTCTTCGTTTACGTTTCTTGTTCTTGTTCTTCTTTGAATCCCTTCTTATTCTTCTTGTTCTTTTTCTTCTCTCTCTCTCTCTCTCTCTCTCTCTCTCTCTCTCTCTCTCTCTCTCTCTCTCTCTCTCTCTCTTCAATGTTTAAACAGAGAATGATGGACCAGTATGTACAAGAATGGAACTGTTCAGTGAGAGAGAAAGATATGTATAGAGTATACAATTTATTCAAGTCAGATTTTATATGTGAAGATTTTTTTGATTTTTTTGACATCAGATGCTTTAGAGACGGTCTTGTTAAACTTCGCATCGGTGTATTACCTATTAATGGGTCATCTTTTAAGAGATCTATTTATAACAATGTTAATATTTTGTGCATCACATGTAATGAAACTGAAGATGAAGCTCATTTTATTCATCACTGTCGTTTGTACAAAGATATTAGGATGAAATACTTACTCGGCATTAGCGAACATTACACGGCGGTATTACGTAATGGATCCACTGAGCAGATTCGCAAATTGGCCTTTTATGTTTTCTACGCATTGCGTCAAAGGCAAACGTATATCGACCATATTTTATAGAGCATTGTATGTAAATATTAAGTTGTCGTAATTATGACATTCATTTTCAGAACAGAAGAAGCGGATGGGTGTCATCGTCGCCATGACCTTGGACGTTTGATAATAATTGTTCTATTTTGCATTGGGTTTGCTTGTATTGTTTTCCATGTATTGTATTGTAACCCCTTTCTAAGGGCCAGTGCCTTCAGGAAATAAAAGTTCGTTCGTTCGTTCGTTCGTTCGTTCGTTCGTTCGTTCTCTCTCTCTCTTTGTCCCACCGCCGTAGCTCAATTGGTAGAGCGTTGGCCTGGCACACCGATGACCCAGGTTCGAATCCCGTGGTGGGCGATATAAAATGTGGCCATTTTCACTGTCCATTCTAGCAGTATGATTGCTTTGGTGGTTTAGTGTTGATTCAGGTCCCTATCTATCTTTCCCTGAGATGGTTATCCCCGTCTGCCATATCGCCAATGGTGGGTGTAGACGTTAAACCTCAATGTTCATTCATTCATTCTCTCTCTCTCTCTCTCTCTCTCTCTCTCTCTCTCTCTCTCTCTCTCTCTCTCTCTCTCTCTCTCTCTCTCTCCTTCGCTCTCGTTTTCTCTCTCTCTCTCCCCCCCCCAGTTTCTCTCGCTCCCTTGTTCTCAATCCCTTCCTCTCTCCCTCCCTCCCCCTCTATCTCCCTCCATCTCTCTCCCTCCTCCTCCCCCCCCTCTCTCTCTCTTTATTTGTTATAGTTGTATTATAGGTACAGTAGCTGATTCGAGTCTTGTCATTCTTTTTTAAATATTTTTTTAAATCCTCAGCATCCCAAAATAAGTGGAACAAGTGGTGTATTTGCTGACTTGAATCTACGCATGTTTTCTTTAAGGAATTGTGTACCTGTAAGAGATGTCATCTGCAACTTCAGTTTATTGTGAGTGTCACATAATTTACAGTCTTTATAACAATAATTCTTTGGAAATTCTTCAATATCAAAGAAGGGTAAAGTTTAGGCCATCTCCTAATTCATACGCTGTGTCTTTTGTTAAAATTAATTTATAATTTGATACTTGTATGGCAAATTATTTAAGTATGTAAAACTCGTTTGGAACTAATTAAAATTAGAACTGTTGAATTTGTAAATAAACAAAAATAAAATATTAAAACAATAATGGAGTGATTTTATTTGTAGATAATTTTGGAAGTAAGATAATCCAATACAATTATTGAAGGGAAGAAGGAAACCGGAGTACCCCGAGAAAACCCTTTGTTTCCTGAAAAATCTCGTACCTAGGCCATGTAATTAAGTTCGTCTCATTCGGGGTTTAAATACCCGACCTTCGGAATAGGAAATCAGCTACTCGTTGTGTATGTGGCTTTTAAAGTTTGATCATCATCTTCTTCTTTTTCTTCTTCTTCTTCTTCTTCTTCTTCATCTTCTTCTTCTTCTTCTTCTTCTTCTTCTTCTTCTTCCTTTCTTTCTTTTTTTCTTTTTGCCTTTCTTCTTTCTTTTTTTTTTTTTACCAAACTTTCCTTCTTTCTTTCTTTCCTTTTTCTCTTATTCTTCTTCTTCTATTTATTCTTCTTCTCATCCTCATATTCTTCTTCTTCTTCCTGCTCAACTTCCTTCTCTCTTGTATTTCTTCATTTTCATCGCTTCTCTTCTTTCTCTTCTTGGTATTTGTATGTGCTTTCTACCTCTAATATCTTCTCCTTCATCATTCTTCTCCTCTTGCTGTTCTTCAGGATCCGATTACTTCCAAAAAATACAACAAATTATCCCAACGTGTTATTAACTGTTTAGATTTGTTCGCCCCTCATCATTATCATCATCAACATCAACATCGGGATCATCATCATCATCATCATCATCATCATCACCTGCACCATCATCAGCGTAGAGATCAACATCATCATTATCATCATCATCATCATCTTCACCATCATCACCATCAGCGTCAATGTCGGGATAATCATCATCCACATCATCATCATCGTCGTCGTCGTCGTCGCCGCCCACTTCGACTGTTATTCCTGTCATTTTTATTCGTTTTGTTTTGCATAGCCGGAGGTAGTTTTTACAATGTAATTTTGCTTTTTGGACGAAATAAAATGTCTTATACTTTAGTTGGCAATCTGCTTTCCGTTTGTCACTATAGCTTATCGGAGTGCGTACTCAGGGTTTCACAGCACGCAGTTTCAATGAAGAAGGGGTTTCATACTGCTTCATCGTGCTTTCCAGGATGTTGCTAGGCTTCACATAACTAAAAAAACATTTTAGGACGTGTACTGAACGAGTAAGCTTTTATCCCATTGTTGTGTGTGTGGGTGTGTTTGTGTAGGTGTGCGTGCGCGTGTATGTGTGAACCAAACAGAACAGATAATGTATTGCCAATTTACCCTGTAGGATTCATGACACAATCTTATAACTAACAATTGTTAATTTCACAGAAGTTTGTTGGACGCTATCTAGCATATAATAATGAATTAAATAGATTTAGATTTTTTTTTAAAGATTTTAATGCTTTATTGTCCCTTTTTTATTGGGAAATTCTGGGCCGCCTCCCCTGTGGAAGGCGTAGTCGCAGCCTGTGGCGCGCCCAAACCCAACCTACCTAACATTAGTTGTGATTTTTGAAATTTAGAAATTCTTTAAATTTTTGAAATTTTTTTTTTAATTTTTGCTGGGGGAGCAAACCGGAGTACCCGGAGAAAACCCCCGAGACGTTGCTTGAGTCGAAAGTAAATAATATTCGGAGAAACATAACGCCCCGATGCAGGATCGAACCCACACCTGTCAGGCGCCATTGGTTTCTGGCCTGTGGACAAGGCAAGTTAGTCCCGCCTTAGCCCACTTGGCCACAACGCTCGCACAGTTTCTCATTTGGAAGCAATCATAAACAAGGCTGCATAGTTAGTTTCTCAATGTCTTCTGTATAAGAGTTACATAAAATATCGTTTGGTTTTATCATTTTGCATTTATTGATTGCTATGATTATTTGTTGCCTTTTATTGTTATAGGCTTACTGTACATCTGACATTCGTTTAGAAAATGCAATTTAGTTTCAAGTATAGGTTGCATTTCTTACATAAATTAAAAAAAATAATACATGTGTTTGTATGCAGGGCTATGTGTAGATGTGTGTGTGTGTGTGTGGGTGTGTGTGCGTGTGTGTGTGTGTGTGTGTGCGTGTGTGTGTGTGTGTGTGTGTTGGACACAGAACTGTTGGAAATGTCCGAATAATCACCTATAATTATTGGCTAAAGATGCTTCATGTCCAAGAAAAATGGTTTCTTTACTTCTTGTTCATTACCCCAGTGTGATTGCGTGCTTTTTGAATACTTGATTGTGAGTTCCATTTGTTCCTGTTTCGTGCGCTTCTTGGTTTTAATGTTTACATTTCATTATTATCAGAAGACGATCTGTTTGTGTGTTTTTAGGTGCGTGCGTCCGTGGGTGAGTGTGTGTGAGTGTGCTTCAAGAGAGAGATTGCGTGTGCGTGTGCATGCATGTGTGCGTGCGTACGTGTTTAAATTAATGATAGACTGATATTTTGGGTTTTGTTGTGGTTTGTAATAATGGGTTTATCTTCAACATTGATGTTGTTTTGTTTGGTTCATTTTGTGAAAATGTATTAGTCACGAGAATCGAAAATTAGACAGTAAATAAAGAAGCTGACAATACACACACGCACACACACACACACACACACACACACACACACACACACACGCACACCTGCACCATCCATAAACCAGAAGTGCACGTATTTGGGCATACGATTTCCTCCGCACTCTGCACTCCTCGAAGATTTGAGCGTGTATTTGTCTGTATCTGTTTAGCACGTATCGTAATGGCAATGTCTAATATACTTTTACAACTAAGCACAGAGTATACACAGAGTATAAACATAGACAAGAAAACGAAGTGCATTAAAGACGCGAATTGAATACGAATTCATTTTCATATATATCTCTTTCACTATAACGATAGCAACCCCCCCCCCCACCCCCCCAAAAAAAAATTAAATAAATAAACGCCACAAAAACAAAAGCAATAAACCAATAACAGGGCAGTGTCAAAACCAAGTGGAATTTATAAAACTCGGAAATAATAGCATCAACCTAACATTGCAAACCTTCCAAATTTGCAGCCGTCGGAAGAGTGGCAGCGATCGGATGCCCAACCGAACGTCACTACTATTATAACTACAAGCCCTAATGGTCTGCCTTAATTGAAAGGTTCTCAGAAGACCCCGGTGTAGCAGGCCAGATTATACCCCGCCTCAAGTATACCCAGGGTATAAACTGGCCTAGCCCAGACTATGCCCCCCGTATAAACTGGCCTAGCCCAGACTATACCCCTGGGTATTATCTGGCCTAGGCTCGTTTAACCCTCTCCTGCCCATTATAACCCCCCACCCACCCACCCACCCACTACGGAAGACCTTATCTACTCTTTAATTTATGTGTTGTAATTGTTCTGATGCACTCAGATAGATAGATAGATAGATAGATAGATAGATAGATAGATAGATAGATAGATAGATAGATAGATAGATAGATAGATAGATAGATAGATAGATAGATAGATAGATAGATAGATAGATAGATAGATAGATAGATAGATAGATAGATAGATAGATAGATAGATAGATAGATAGATAGGGTTAGGGTTAGGGTTAGGGTTAGATTTTTTAAAGTTTTTTTTTAGTTTTTTTTACACGCAAGATAAAGGCTGTTAGCTGAGTTCACTCAGGTTTGGTTTTTTTTTGTTTGTTTTTTTTACACGCAAGCAAAAGGCAGTTACCTGAGAGTTGGTCACGCAAACGGTCATGTACAACAAACCCATGAGTGAAATCTCTTTAGGTGGGGGTAGGCTGATCTATACCCAGGGGGTTAAACCCGCCTAGGCTACATTATACCCAGGGTATAAAGTAGCCAGGGGTATATTCCGGCCTGTTACACCGGGAGATTCAAAGACTTTTTTTTCGGGGGATCTCAGATACCGAACCTAGGTTTCTGAACATTTTTGTGTGTCCAAAACGTTCAGCAATCTATGTGCCTTGATAATGTAAGGTCAGCAGAGGTCAGTCTGCAAACTTAATGTATTTCTTTGTACAGAAGTGCCTATAGTTACCTATGAAAAGTATGGGTTTTGAAAGATTCGCATCATCGGGAGAAGAATAAGCAGCTTTCTACCTTTCTTGAGAAACATGGGTCTTGTACGACCCGTGCCATCGGTTAAGGAATAATCACCTAGGACTCTCTTTAATACGCATGGGTCCTCCACGACCCACATCGTCGGGAGTGTTATAATCAAATTAACGCATTCATTAATTAAGTACCTTTCCGGTTAAATCTGCGGTTTGAACTGATATTGTTCCTTATGAAAAAGCGCTATATAACTATCCTTAGTAGTAGTAAAAAAAAAGTATAAAAACCCTTTTATGTACTGGTAGAAACCTAACAGGCTGACACATATCTCGAAGACCATTGATTTCTCTTCACTAGTTTTTAGAGAAATCGTCGATTTTTAGTGTCTCTGAGTCCTGGACGCATTGTCTGCACTCCAGGCCATCTCCACGAGAAATGTATCGTATCCGTTCTTAGCAGAAATGCATGACCTCCACACTAAACTCGTGTCTGACGGGAAAAAGATTGTATTTTTGCGGATACCAGGTCACATGGGGATACGAGGGAACACGATAGCACATCAGGCATCAAAAGAAGCATTAGATCGTGATATATGCCATCTCAAATTTTCAGTTTGTTCCTTATTCTGACCTTTACAGCTTGACTAGATCTTACTGTCGAAAAACCTGGCAAGAACGATGGTCCGGCGAAACTAACAACAAACTTTTTCAAATTTTACCACATCTCTCTGATCCGTTGCTAAATTCCGCTCCCACGCGGAAAGACGAAACTGTGCTGACCCGACTGCACATTGGACACACTTATGTGACCCACGGTTTCCTTCTCAGAGGGGAGGAACCACCTTGGTGTCATGGCTGTGAACAGATATTTTCAGTTCGACATTTTTTTAACTGAGTGCCGCGATTTGATTGAAGAAAGAGAACATATTTTTAATACATCAGATTTAAAGAAGATTTTTAGAGACGTTGCCTGTGAAAGTTTGTTTGAACATTTAAGAGTGACAGGCTTGTTGTTGTTTTGTTTTTAAAGATTTGAACCATTTTATAATATTTTAAGATAACGTTTCTCTGGTCCTGATTTGGCTCGGAAGAGTCCGCTGGACCTAAAAGCAATAATCATGTAATGTTATGTGATGTAATGAGTCCTGGACGACCCACTTTCAATGGCGAAGGTTTAACGATGATAAAGCGGGCTGTCTTTGCTCAAACCACCCGCCAAAGTTTGAATTCCCCACGTTTGTTCCGACAGAGGGTGATTTCCCCTTTTTTATCGGTACACCAATACCTTAGGGGTGTCGGATAGCGCAGTGGTTGGAGCACTCGCTACTGTGACGCAAGTTAAGCACCGTCCAGGTCGGTTAGCACTTGGATGGGTGACCGCAAAACGTGAAGTGACAAATAACAACGCCCCCAGTTGACTCACCTGTGACTGAGTACCTACTCTCTTAAGGGTGGGGAAGGTAAAGCAGCGAGGGAGAGAGATGGGCATCACCCTCCTTACGCTGGCCCAAGATAAGTGTGATCTCCAACATCACGCTATCCTATAAGGCTATGGGACTACCTTTACCTTTACCTACCAATATCTTAGCCGCGTGACCTTTGATCCTATATCTCAATGAACCAAGAGTGCGTCTTTGATGCCTGGAATAGGGTAGGCCCTATGTATCAATCTAAAACGAAACACCTTAATAATTATACCTTTCATGGTTTCTACCTCTTAATGGTTTTGGTCCATGCTATTTTTAGCGCCAGAGTACTGGCTAGTCAAAACTACGGAATTTGTTGGTTTACAAAAAAAAAATTAAAGTATACTTTCCCAAAAAGTTATATTTTGTCCTAAGGTTATTTTTTCCAGTGGGGTAACACTCATTGTGAATGTTAAAAGGGTCTGTCAACGGGGGAGTGGTCAAAGCGGGTTCCTTTAAAGCATTTTAGAATAGTCCTGGTTTGATTGGTGTAAGAAAGAGCCAGGCACCTTAGACCTAAAAGAACAACCAGGTTTATTGTCCAAATGCGTGAGCGCTTTAGGAGGATTGTAATGTCACGGCGTCAGCTTTGTTTGGATGCATTAAGATGTAACACAGTACATCGGCAATGCAACAAGTGGGCGCCTCGGGTGGCTGGAGTTTGATTCTGTATCGTCCAGCGCCTTGAGCAACTCTTTCGCTGGAAAAGCGCTGGACAAGAATAATGACATAAATAAATAAATATTTTAACAAAATACAGAGATACAGACAGACAGCCAGACACTGGAAGAGGGCATAAGAGACGTACAGTAAAGTCTGATATAAGAGAGAGGGAGAGAGAGAGAGAGAGAGAGAGAGAGAGAGAGAGAGAGAGAGAGAGAGAGAGAGAGAGAGAGAGAGAGAGAGAGACTGGCAGACGAACCAGAGACAGAGTGAGAGAGCGTAGAGTCTGATAGGAAGGGGAGAAAACAAATGGGAGAGAGGGAGAGAGAGAGAGATGGAGGGAGAGAGGAGAGAGAAAAGAGAGAGGGAGTGCGGGAGAGAGGAGAGAGAGCGAAAGAGAGAGAGAGAGAGAGAGAGAGAGAGAGAGAGAGAGGGCGAGAATGACCGCGAGAGACACAGTCACAGAAATGTGGGAGGAGTAAGGGAAAGGGTGGGGGGATGAGTGTGGAGGTAAAGGGTGAATGGGAGTGACGTAAACGTGCAGGTCTGAATGGCTTTAAATCTGTCGCAGAACTCTCTATTGATTGTGCAGGCATCAAAGCTGACGTCCTGACCCCACAGCTACTACACACCACCAGGAGCAATCACACTACCCTAGACTGCCCTCGATGCGAGCACAACTGTTAAGGTAAACCACACCTTTGTCCATGAGAACAGCGCGCGGTCCCAAACCCTTGTAGCGTTGCGTGCGTTGCGTGGTTAGATTACCGTCCCCGGACACAGGAGCGTATAGGGGACTACCCTTGTAGACATGCCTCGCGAACTCTTTACCTCCGTATCTTGCTGCCTGTTTCAGTTCAATGGCTTTCTTTGTTTTGTGTTGTTTTTAACTGTCCTTTTTCATCCAGGTGAAAATAATACAAAATGATCAAATACTATCAGTTATCACACAAACTGAATTAACCGGAGAACCAATACCCATTTTGCGCTAAAGTAATACAAAATTAATGTCAAAAACTAATATTGTCCATAGATTTATACATCGCTAGGTCGACAAAACACATGTCACTGGATTGACTGCAATCACTTTCGGAGGAGAGCATCGCCCGGGTCCAGTCTGTGCACGCACGCATTCAATCATCGCATGGACTATAAAGATCCTGACGCTCATGTCCTAGGCGGGTGAGTGCCGGCTACACAAATACACACAGCACGCACTAGGTCCTTTCTCCCCATCCCCGGTCGACCAGGATTTGTGCTCAGTCGTCTGGGCTTCAGACTATGCGCGCAAAGGTGGCAAGTGGGTGCCTCGAGCGGCTGTAGTTAGATCCTGTATCGACCAGCGCCTTGAGCGGCTTTTGAGTTGGAAAAGCGCTATATAAAAGTGATTAAATAAATACATAAATAAATAACAGTCTACATGACAGTTACATTGATCTCTACCAATGTATTGTAATTAATTTTTAATACACAAAAATGGTTCAGATCATCATCATCATCATCATCATCATCATCATCATCATCATCATCATCAACTTTCTTACCAAATAGGCTCGAGGCTGTCTGTCACTTCACGCTCGTCACGTGCAAAATCCGGGCAACCACAGCACCGCGTCACTGCTTAATATCGCACGCGCCATCATCACACATCACTCCTTGAAAGAGAAACCGGACCGTTGGGAAAAAAAAGAACAAAGAACAATAAAAGAGAAAGGAATGTTTGACGCGGGCCGTTGAAATTGTTCCCATTACACAGATAAATATAATCACATCTGTGTTATAACAGACAAGAGGTGTGCAAAGAAGAAGAAGAAGAAGAAGAAGAAGAAGAAGAAGAAGAAGAAGAAGAAGAAGAAGAAGAAGAAGAGAGTAAAATAGGCCGAGAGGGAGAGAGAGAGAGAGAGAGAGAGAGAGAGAGAGAGAGAGAGAGAGAGAGAGAGAGAGAGAGAGAGAGAGAGAGAGAGAGAGCGAGAGCGAGAGAGAGAGAGAGAGAGAGAGAGAGAGAGAGAGAGAGAGAGAGAGAGAGAGAGAGAGAGAGAGACGGAGACAGAGAGGAACGGAAGAAGAAGAAGAAACAGAAGAAGAACAAGAACAAGAAGAACAAGAACTATAACAAGAAGAACAAGAAGAACAATGACAAGATGAAAAACAAGAAGAAGAAGAAGAAGAAGAAGAAGAAGAAGAAGAAGAAGAAGAAGAAGAAGAAGAAGAAGAAGAAGAAGAAGAAGAAAGTGAAAGAGAGAGGGTTGAAGGAGCTAGACAAACAAAGACAGAGAGAGAGAGAGAAGAAGAAGAAGAAGAAGAAGAAGAAGAAGCCGTTGATGATGATGATGATGATGATGATGATGATGATGATGATGATGATGATGATGATGATGATGATGATGATGATGATGATCTGAATAATTTTTGTGTATTAAAAATTAATGATGATGATGATGATAATATCATCATCATCATCATGATCATCATCATGAGGATCATGATCCTCATGATGATGAAGAAAGAAAGAAAGAAGGAAGGAAGGAAGGAAGGAAAGAAAGATAGAAAGAGAGACAGACAGTGGCACAGACACAAAGACAGAGTAGATGAAAATTAAGAAGTGAGAGAGAAAGGATAGACAGCGAGGCAGAGAGAGAGACAAAGAAGAAGAAGAATAGAGGCAGAGAGACAGACAGGTCGGCAGAGAAGACTGAGAGAGAGAAGAGGAAGAAAGAGAGACAGACAGACAGAGAGAGGTGGACAGAGAAAATAAAACAAGCACAACAGTCTGAACTGAATAGGCAAACAAGAAAATTAAAAAACATTTATATATAATTTCTTTTATGAGGAACATTACTATCTAATAGCATGTTGTAAAACAGAAAACTAATTTGTCCAGAAAATTACATTCTCGACATAACCGTGAGCTTCGGCATGCGCGATCTGATGTAATGTAAAGTTTAAGGGTCTTAAACTTCAGTAATATTCCTAAAGAATAATACAGTGTATTAGCGCGTTTTCCGACTGATAGATCGGTTCAAAGCGCTGATAACCGTGTACGAATAATACAACTGTGTCGTCTTCTTCATTTCATCACTGCCTTCAATAATGCGTAACAATACCTGGATGCTATATGCGCATTTTTCCATAATTCAGATTGAGACTTAACGCTCTGTGCGTGTGTGTGGGGGGGGGGGGGTTGTTTGTGTGTGTGTGTATGTGTGTTGTGTGTAGGTGGGTGTAGGCTTTTGTTAAAGTTTGTTTTGCGTGTGTGTTTGTGGTTGTTTGCGCTTGTGTGTCTGTGTGTGTGTGCGTGTGGGGGGGGTGTACGCGTGTGTGTAAGTGTGTGTCTATATATTTTCCTGATGTTAATTTAATTTTTTTTTGCTATTACATCAATACATTTCTTTCACAGTATTTCTTTTATAATATAACACTGCAGTGCTTTAGAATTAGCATTTCCATTCTTTATGTGATGCACCACAATTTTAAACTGTTTTTATTTCTAAACATAACCATAGCTTGTGTTTTCATTTGCAATGCCCCTGGCAAGGTTAAATTTTCTATTAAAATAAATACTTATTTCCATTTAAGGACTTTAACTGTTTGTTGTTGTTGTTGTTGTTTTTAATTAGTATGCATTGATAATATTTGTTTTTGTAATGTCCGATGCAAGATGACACCTTCCTAAACATATTTTTATTTGCCTTTCATGACTTTCACATGCGTTTTTTACAGTAAACAATTACCATTTGTGAATTCCCAGACTTATTTGGACGTGAATGTCTGGGAATACATTTGAATGACTTGTATATTCTGTAATGTTTTACACGTAGGCTAAATCAACATCATTTTAAATGTTGATTATAATTATGGGTTTCAGGAGTTATTATTTACCATCATAATAACTATAACTGTAACAGTAACAATAATAATAATAATAATAATAATAATAATAATAATAATAATAATAATAATAATAATAATAATAATAATAATATTAATAATAATAATAATAATAATAATAATAATAATAATAATAATAATAATAATAATAATACGTTCCAGGTCTGTAAGTAAGACTGCTGCGCTCCCTTGTAATCTCCATCTTCCTTTATGCTTGCGAAGCATGGACCCTCACAGCAGATCTCCAACGAAGAATTCAAAGCATGGAGATGAGGTGCTACAGAAGACTTCTGGGCATTTCCTATACCAACACATCACCAACGACGAAGTCCGACAGACCATCACACAAGCCATTGGACAACACGATGACCTGCTCACAGTGGTGAAGAAACGGAAACTCCGATGGTATGGCCATGTCACCAGATCATCAGGCCTTGCAAAGACTATTCTGCAAGGCACAGTGCAAGGAGGTAGAAGAAGAGGGAGACCGAGAAAGAGATGGGAGGACAACATTCGAGAATGGACTGGTTTGACACTGAGCGAAGCCATCAGGGCTGCTGAGGACAGAGAAAGATGGAGTATGCTGGTTAAACGATCATCTGTGGTGCCCCTACGACCTTTAAAGTCCATGCGATGGAATGCATGCGTGCACAGACTAGACTTCGGTTTTTACTCTCATCCGAAGGAGTTTTTTTTATTTATTTAAAAAAAATACAAATAAATAAAAGTAAAAAATTAACAAAAAACAGATACTACTACTACTACTACTACTACTACTACTACTACTACTACTACTACTAATAATAATAATAATAATAATAATAATAATAATAATAATAATAATAATAACAATAATAATAATAATAATAATAATAATAATAATAATAATAATAATAATAATAATAATAATAATAATAATAATAATGGATGCATTGCAAGTGTTTTTCTTCAAATCATCAATCAGGCTTAAAACGCGGCGACATGCAAAAAAATAAAAATCTCTCTCTCTCTCTCTCTCTCTCTCTCTCTCTCTCTCTCTCTCTCTCTCTCTCTCTCTATAGATAGATAGATAGATAGATAGATAGATAGATAGATAGATAGATAGATAGATAGATAGATAGATAGATAGATAGATAGATAGATAGATAGATAGATAGATAGATAGATAGATAGATAGATAGATAGATAGATAGATATCGAATGGTCTGCATTGTCTCTAGAATTAATATTAATATTAGCCACACAATGTATTTACACAGGTAAAATGAAAAACGTAGTTTGCTTTTGAATGTCTTATAATGTTGTATCATGTTATATATTTCATCGTTCTTATAGTGCGCTTTTCCAGCCCAAGCGCTGTTCAAAGCGCTGGCCGATGCAGCATCTAAAACAAGCCGCCTGAAGCAGCCCACCTGCATCCTTTGGGCAAATCGTCTGACGCCCAGACAACTGAGCGCAAGTAGGGTAAATCAGAGCAAAGCGCCTTCCCACCCTCCCCCACTCCCCTCCTCCCTCTTTCACCTTCCTTAAGCAAGAAATGTAATAGCTCCCCCTATTGGAGTAGCTAGCAGCTCCAAATAGGCTTAAACCATAGAGACACGTCAAAGCTCGATGAGCAAGCTCGCTTCTCTGCGGAGTTTAACAAGTTCTGCTGCCGGCTCGAGAGGGATGACACACGCGCAAGAGACCTCTGATAGCATATCGCGAATGAGAGAGCAGATGGCCGATGACGTTCAGCAGTACGCGATCGACAGAGCTCTCGTCGAGGCCACTTTCCGCCGCCTGAACGTCGGGGAAAGCCGCGGGTCCTAACGGCTTCAGCGGCCGCCTCCTGAAGAAATGTGCTGTTCAACGGAGTATTGTGTTCAGTCACCTGTTCCCCTGGTCACTTAAAGATTGCACTGTCCGAGCGAGCGTTGTGGCCGAGTGGTCTAAGAACTTACCTTGTCCACAAGCTAGAAACCATGACAAGTGTGGGATCGATTCCGCCTCTGGGCGTAATGTTTCTCCGAATATTATTTGCTTTCGACTTGTGCAACGTCTCGGGAGTTTTCTCCGGGTACTCCGGTTTGGTCCCTCAGGAAAATTCCCAAAATACAACTAATATTAGGTAGGGTGGGTTTGGGCGCGCCACGGGCTACGACTACGCCTTCCAAAAGGAAGGCGGCCAGAATTTCCCGATAAAAAAAAGGGACAATAAAGTGTCAAAACAAAACAACAGCAAAACAAAAAAAAGATTCTTGGTAAACCTCTACCATCTGTCCTGTACCTAAAAACAGTAGACTTTCAATGACTATCGACCTCCATCGCAATGAAACGCCTTGAACGTATCATTCTTCCTCAACTCCTGTCTCAAACAAAAACATTACTGTTACTGATCCTTTACTGTTTGCCTTTCAAAGAAACAGGAATTAACGATGCAGACCTGAAACTCCTCCACCAAGCTCTTTTTCATCTTGAAAAATCTGGTTTACTTTGTCTGCATTCTGTTTGCTGATTTCTCTTTTGCTTTTAGTACTATCCAGCCCTGTCTCATAGCTCAGACGCTTCTGATCTTGAATGTAATCGCGAGACTTATCCTGTGGATAGTTAGCTTCCTTGTTCAAACAACTCAATGCGTCCGCTGTCAGGCCGCTATCTCGTTGCCAAAGACAACGTCAACCAGCGCGCCTCAAGGAACTGTTGTCTCCTGAACTCTTTACTCTCTCCATTTATGATTGTCAAAGATCCACCTCAGCTCCCATTGTTAAATACTCTGATCACTCTGTAGATGAAGATGGGTTTTTTCAATTCTGATTCTGCCTACTTCTAACAAGTACAACGTATCAGCGCCTGGTGTGAACATAACTGTCTTGATCTGAACGTCCAAAAACCTAGAAATGATCATTGATTTCAGGGAAAAATCCCACCCTACTTCCTGATTTTTGTGTTGACGGCGCCAAGGTTGAACGGGTGACTGAATACAAGTATCTTGGAACAGTCATTGACGCGAACCTCAGCTTCAAGCCCAACACACAGTACTTAAACAAGAAATGTCAGTCTCGCGTCCAAAGCCGTTAGAGACTCTGGAAACTGAACGGCAACCCTAACAACCTCCAACTTTTATCGTTCTTTTATTCAGTCAGTTTTAATTTTCATTTTTTATCTGCTGGAATGAAAGTTAATGCGTGAAGAATAGAAACGTACTTGATCGTGTAGTGAATATGTGCAAAAAGATTGTGGGAAGAAAACAAGAAAGTCTGAGTCTGCAGCTGCTGCATGATCATCGTGTGCTGCCAAAGGTAGCAAGCTTTGTACAGGACATGACAGCAGTAGGAGTTCAACTTCAGGCAGAAGGTATAATGTGCCGAAATTGAAAACGGTACGATCACAAAATGGGTTTAATGCATAACCGTATTATGGTATATTCAGTCTTGCAACAAGATGCGTGTGTGTGTGTGTGTGTGTGAGAGAGAGAGAGAGAGAGAGAGAGAGAGAGAGAGAGAGAGAGAGAGAGAGAGAAAAAAAACTACTATGAAATTATGATTTAAAATCACTGGGAATTGCATGATTGGTATAAGAATGTATTTATATTCAGGGATGGATTTAACTGGAAATTACCGGTATTTTACCGGTTTGAGAATAAAAATACCGGTTGAAAAATCAGTAGCCGGTAGAGCCTACTGGTTCTTATTTTGTTTGACTGGTTTCAAAAATAAAGGAAAAGAGAAAGAAAAACAAGAGAAATGAAGAGAGAGAGAGAGAGAGAGAGAGAGAGAGAGAGAGAGAGAGAGAGAGAGAGAGAGAGAGAGAGAGAGAGAGAGACAGCCAGCCAGCCAGCCACGCTAATTATGTGTTTAGGGAGTGTAGACGAGAGGCCTGCGAATGCGTTCAGTAGCCTTGCCATATTCTTTGAGGTAATTAATACAGAATGATAAAACATTGGCGGGCGCAAGGCTATCGTGAATACGGATAAATTAAACTCGCGCACTTTTCGATTTTTTCTTTCCTCGTGCACGTAAGTATGTATTGCGACAGTGGCAGATAGGCTAGTAATAATGAAGAAGCAAAAATCTCTTTTTTCAGTTTTTTGCTAAGGGGGAGAGGGGCGATAAAAGAAGTTTATGTGAAGACGATGATGTTTCTAATGAAACAGAAAGTGCATTAACAGAGCCGCCATCTACTTATATAAAATAGTGACGCATTATTAAGCTTTGCTATGAGTCATACCGGTTTCCGTGACTGGCCTACCGGTTTGCGTTCGAGTGGGTTTGTTTACTGTGACGTCGTACCGGTTTTGCAAATCCCTAGGACGATCACTGATATTGCAACTTCGTAGCTGTGATTAATTATTTGTGATAGCCAAGTGCAATGATTGTTTGAATTCTGTGATATTTTTGTGTATTACTACTAATACATTAATGTGATTTACTGTAAATTGGTTTGTGCGATTCAAAAGTGTTTTTTTTTATGACTTTTTTAAAACTGAAAATGGTGTTAGCACCAAATTGTAATTTCTCAGTGAGTGAGATAATGATGAAGCTATTGTAATCGGACGCAAAGAGTTGAAGAGAGAGATAAGATAAGATAATATAACAAATTTTATTTTGCAAGGGTAAACTAAAAGAGTAAGCTGGATGCGCTTTTTTACATCTTGCCCTTGGGGCTTTAACAATAACTATTAATTACAACAAAAGGTTATAACATTCACATCATGGAACAATAATAAATAAACAAAAGTCATCATTACATAAAATCATTTTGAAACAATTGAAATCAAAATAATGTTGTTAATATCAATCAACAACATTAACAATTAATGTGTATTTAATTTTTAATGTGTTTTAAGAGACGATGTAAACTTAGATGCTGGAGTGAGGAGATCTTCAGGAAAGTTATTCCACAAAGTTGAACCGGTATAAGCTAGACTAGTTTTGAAGAAATACATTCTTGGAATTTGAACATTTAATTTTGTGGACGATCTGGCAGGTTTTTTTTTGTCTTTTTTTTTTAAATAGAAGAAAGATATGGAGGTGCATTGCCAGAAAGGACCTTGTGCCGGAAAACACCTTTATTAAATTTTAGTCTGTCGGTAAGAGGTAGAATATTGATCAGTTTATAGTCATCTGTGGGGGGAGAGAGAGAGAGAGAGAGAGAGAGAGAGAGAGAGAGAGAGAGAGAGAGAGAGAGAGAGAGAGAGAGAGAGAGAGAGAGACAGACAGACAGACAGACAGACAGACAGAG
>CM072525.1:20248080-20250580 GCA_036898135.1 Oncomelania hupensis
AAACCAAATATGTACTTCACGCTAAGAAAGTACTATTTGTTTACATAAATTCACACTTTTGTATATTCAGTCGTATGTTACCGAACTCGTAAATATTCATACTCGTATATATCCTCGTACTCTAATATACTCATACTCATACATATTCATACTCTGTATTGAATTTCTCAGTTTGAGATCAATAAAGTTATATTATATTGTATTGTACTCCTACGGTCGTATATATGCATACAATCAATCAATCAATATAATATATACATACATATTCTACATGTAATATATTGTGATTTTTTATTTTGATTTTGATTTTTGATTTTTGACATTTTATTGTTCCTTGTTATCGGGAGATTCTGGGCCGCCTCCCTTGGGGAAGGCGAAGTCGCAGCCTGTGGCGCGCCCAAACCCAACCTACCTAATATTAGTTGTATTTTTGAAACTTTTCTGGGGGTAGAAAACCGGAGTACCCGGAGAAAATCCCCGAGGCGATGCCCGATATAATAATAATAATAAAATAATATTCGGAGAAACATAACTCCCAGATGGTGGATCGATCCCACACCTATCAGGCGCCTTTGGTTTCTAGCCTGTGGACAAGGCAAGTTAGTTTCGCCTTAGACCACGCGACCGCATACTCTTATATGCTACTTCTCATATATTACTACTCTTACATATACATACTCTTATTTATTCATACTCTTAAATATTCTTGTACTATTATATATTCATTCTGTTATATATTCGGACTCTTACATGTATATATTCTGTTATATTCATACTCTGTTATAGTCATACTTATTTATTCGTACGCATATATTCAGACATCCTCTGTTATATTCATATTTTGTAATATTCGTATTTCTCATCATCCTACTACTACTACTACTACTACTACTACTACTACTACTACTACTACTACTACTACTACTACTACTACTACTTATTCTTTCTTTCTCTGCGTGTATGTGTGTGGGTGTGGCTAGCATTATTTGCAAAATCTTAATCTAAACGTCGAATCCGAGCATTGAAATGGTCGTCTGCTAAATAGCAGTAAATGGCTTATCTCTCTTACAATACAAGCACAGGCGCACACAAATCAGTGCAGAGAAGCCCCTACAAGCCACAAATGCGTTTAGTTTAGTTTAGTTTAGTTTAGTTTAGTTCAGTTTAGTTAGTCATTGTTTATAGGGTCCAGCGGACTGCAAAGAGCCGAATCAGGACCACTTGGTTAAAAGAGGACTCAACTCTGATTCGTATAAAAGATCTGCTGAAACAACCCTAATGGTAACACTAAAGGCACTCTACCAACCGATCTCTTTCCAATGAAGGCATAAAATTATCATGCAGGGGACGCTGAGGCTATACTCTATTTTTTCGAACCCCCGTTTACAAAAACAAAATAGAACATAAACATCAATATAAAATATTACAAAACAAATACACATAAAATGCCTACATTGCTATAGAAAACCCTAGTGACCATTTGGCAGAAAGCGTCCAATATTGCCAAGCAGACCCAACAGACCCCATACACAAATGAGGAGGTTTGGGAGAGTTTTCAAGAAAAAGGTAGGTGACTGGTCTAGCAAAGGGGGTGGTAAAGTGATAGACCAGATTAGGAACGAGAAAGAACAAATGAGAATGACAGAAACAGTGGTAATTTAAAGCACTAATTTTCCACAAAGTGGGGAAACTATTTATACAGAAAAACCCGGCACCACAACGGGGTGCCTAAATGCGTTGCTTGGAATTATTCATTATTAGCCACAGAAGAAACAATTCTGTGCCTGGAATCTGAAGTGACGCTCATTGATGACATTATGGGGTTTCTCTGGTAACGAAACCTCCGTGACGCTATTAGAGGCCCAAATTATTTTTCTTTTTAAACTGCTTACATGCCCATAGGAGAGCTTTTATCTCAGTTATGTGGGATACATAAACTCCTCTTTGATCATGTTATCGAGATGTTTTTTTAAAGGTGAAAAAAGTTACTTATTTTAATTTAAATTTAGCAGAGATACGATAGGGTGTCGTATTTCTTGAAAGTGATTACGAACAGTGAGAAAGCGGCGCCCTGCATTTACTACATACAGAGACGCACCCTCCCCCCTTCTCTTCTTACCAATCCGCCTCCCCCCCCCCCCCCCCCCCCCCCCCTCTCTCTCTTTCTCTCTCTCTCTCTCTCTCTCTCTCTCTCTCTCTCTCTCTCTCTCTCTCTCTCTCTCTCTCTCTCTCTTTCTGTTTCTTCCTCTCCTTCTGTGTTTCTCTCACTTCTTCTTCTTCTTCTTTTTGTTCTTCTTGTTCTTGTTCTTGTTCTTCTTGTTCTTCTTCTTCTTATCCTACTTCTTCTCCTTCTTCTTCTTCTTCTTCTTCTTCTTCTTCTTCTTCTTCTTCTTCTTCTTCCTTTCTTCTTTTTTTCTTCTTTTTCTTCTTCTCCCTCGCCATCCCTTTACCGTCTTCTTCTTCTTCTTCTTCTTCTTCTTCTTCTTCCTTTTTTCTTCTT
>CM072525.1:20253080-20270580 GCA_036898135.1 Oncomelania hupensis
TATGCTACCATGAACGGACTTTTCGAGTTACGGGATAGGGTAGGATAGGATATAGGAACGGCATAATTGTAACTATTGGCCATGCAATAACATCACCTGGCAATCACGATGTGGAAATATGAAAAAAACAACAATAAAATAACAATAATCGAACTTTGCAATTTGCACAATGAATGTTATTTAGGCTTATATAAAATGATTGTGTCCGCAAGAAAAGCTGGCGAAACGAATAATTACTGCACATCACAAGAACAGCAGCAACAAGTTAAAGCGTGGTCCAACAAGACATTGAGACATAATTTATTATCCTGTCTACTAAAGTTTCTAACATTCAGCGTATTGTTACTCTAATGCATTATGTATTAACATCTTTTTTTTCTCTATGTTATTAATATGAAAGTTACGGGGGTTTGACTACTCATAAAGGAAGCGGCAAATCTATTTGGGGGGGGTTTAGATTATTTAAATTTTCTGCCGTACTAACATTATTTGCGAGCATGTATTGCTTGCTACCCAAATGCATGAGCGTGTGCCTGGGGTGTTTTTTTCAAAAAGCCATTTCTTTGTGACATGAATCTGGATCAAAAGTGTAATTTTAACTAAATTTACTTGTTGGAATTTGATACATTTCCGATCCTGTTTGAGTTACCGTCATGGCAAATGTAGTTGGCCCACCTTTATTGTGCAATTTGATTCTGAAAATAACACGTCGTGTTCGGTTCAATTCAATTCAATAATCGCGGTGTCTAACTATTACAGCATTTGAAATAATCCGTAGTACTGACATGGCAATCAATAAAAAATCTGGTGCTCCTGAACTTACTTCCATACTAAAAGTTGTGGATTGATAGCTGTGCCTAAAGCACTGTACTAGCTCAACAGTAGCCTAAGGCGTTGGCCACAAACAGGAGGGAACTAATGCCGCTCTCAAAGGCGACAACTTGCTGCTTTATGCGCCCTCGTCTGACATACCATACAACTGAGCAGCACTCGACGACCGAGAGGGAATGGATCATAAAATTCTTGCTGAATGTGTCTATGACACTGGAACTGGACATGAGCATCAGGGTCTTTAAAGTCCGTGCGATGGAACGCAGGCGTGACTTCGGTTTATAGCCTATTATCTCGTCCGGAGGAGCAGGAGCCGTGCGCTTATACCCCCTTTCCTGCGAGACTTTAAAAAAAGCTATCATGGTTTTAGATTAAACGTCGCTGCTATCAAGTTAAAATTAATGTGTTCTCGGATGCGAAATCTGAAAACCAAACCTTGGTCTAACTGGTGGAATCTGATGTTCGGCGGGGAGAAAAAAATAATGACAACGAGAAATTGAAAGCTTCTATTGTGAAATGCGCCATATTGCATACACTAACCTGGATGATCAAGCGCTTTGGTGCATGGCAGGGGCTGAAATATTTGTCTCCGAGACTACCAGCTGGGGTTCTGTTATAGAACTCAACTCTGTGACCACTTTGAACGTGGTAAGAATGCGTACACTAATTTTCAAGGGAAAAAAAACAGTATGTAAAAATCTTAGTTTTGTTCTATGTTGCTGTAAGTTTTCTGTGTGTGTAGTTGTTGTTGTTTTTGTTGTTGTTGTTGTTGTTATTGTTGTTGTTGTACTTTTAATTAGAATAAGCAGGGTTTCTCAGTAATCTTTACTTAAAATTGTACTTGATCCCGTCAACACTTGCGCTGTCTCACTAGATCTGTTTTTCTGCTTGTGAAGTGATGGTTCGCTCATATCCTAGTGGGGTGAGAGCCGGTCAGCTGTGGCACACCTAGCCATCACTAAGGTACCCTCTTCTCCCTATATCCGGTCGCCCAGGATTGTGCTCAGTGGTCCGAGCGTCAGATGAAGCGCCCAAAGGGCTGCAAGTGCGCGCCTCAGGCGAATGGAGTCAAAACCTGTACCGGCCAGGGCTCTAAGCAGCTCTTGAGCTGGAAAAAGAAGGATTATATAAACTGTATTTTTTAAAAAATAAACGAAGTTTTGTCAACCGTTTAGTACCAGATTTTTTTTTCTTTGTCTTAAGTCCATGCATCGAAGCACAGAGGTTTCTTTTATCTGAGTATTAGAAACTGGTCGGGAAATATTCGCTCATCGAAGTCACTACTACTACTACTACTCCTACTACTACTACTACTACTACTACTACTACTACTACTACTACTACTACTACTAATAATAATAATAATAATAATAATAATAATAATAATAATAATAATAAAAAAACAGGGTAATATCACGCGCTTTTTAATCAATCAAACGCAAAGCGCGGCGATCTTAATAGAATTTTTTTTTATTTTAAAATTTAGATTGACTGCCTTCAATAGCATTACGGAAGGACAGTAGGAAACCGGTATAAACCCTCGGTGACCGGAGAGTCTTCTATCTAAGTCACGTCAGTTCGTCGTATGCAGGGGTTCCAACCCACGACCTTTAGCATAGGAAACCTGCGCCCTGTCCACTGTGCTATCAGGACACCGAGATTGATTGTTTGTACGTTTGTTTTCAAAACTATGTTATAAAAATGTGATTCAATAATAATAACAATAATAATAAGAAGAAGAAGAAGAAGAATAAGAAGAAGAAGAAGAAGAAGAAGAAGATTAATAATGAGAAGGATGATGATGGTGATGATGATGATGATGATGATGATGATGATGATGATGATGATGATGATGATGATGATGATGATGATGATGATGATGATGATGATGATGATGATGCCCTTCTCGTCATCCTCGTACTCCACGTCTTACCCCCACCCCATCCCTAAGGAAAATCTTGGTGTTTGTGTGTGCGGGTGTGTGTGTATGTGTGTGTGTGTTTTCACTGAGAAACACTGCACACAATGTTTTTCCGTAATAGAGTTGATTTTTATATAAATGTGAAAATAATTTTCACAAAATACTGTAAAGTAAAATTTAAAAAAATATATTGAAATAAAGCTTTTCTACTCTTTCTTCTTCTTCTTCTTCTTCTTCTTCTTCTTCTTCTTCTTCTTCTTCTTCTTCTTCTTCTTCTTCTTCTTCTTCTTTCTTTCTTTCTTTCTTTCTTCAATCCCATGTATCGCACAAACAAGAAGTCCGCTGGGACCCTCCCTCCCATCACCCGGATTTGTGGAAACGACATTTTCATTGGCAGTGGAATCCATTTTGTGTCGCAGTCGACCCGATCTGTGTCGCTTGGAAGTGAAAGAAGAAGAAAAAGATGAGGAATTAAAAAAAAGAAAGAGGGGAGTGGATGAGGAGGAGAGATACAGACAGACAGACAGACAGAGACAGAGAGAGAGAAGCAGATAGACAGAGGGCCGATAAGGGAATTACTAGGAAAAAAAAAGGAAATGCGTAACGGTGTTAACTGTCGCCAGTTTAGTCCAATATCAAATCAGAATAGAAACAAGTAGGAACAATATAAAAGCTCTATATAGCATAGTCATCCATACATGTAAAGTTACGGCTCAAACGGCGTCGCTGAGCCTCTTTCCTGCATACGCCGCACATTGATTAAGAAACTAAGATCCGTGCTTCAGTAGGCTCGGACACTCTTTAAGGCAAATGTTTCTGGCCAAACCTGACATGCAAACACACACACAAAACACACACACACACATACGCGCGCCCGCGCACCAGCAATAGGTCCTGTAAGAAGAGAAACTCGACGTTAGAGTTTGTACTGGCGCTTTATTTGGATAGGTGATGCGTCTCTCTTCTCTGCAGTCATATAATACATAATAGAACATATATATATATATGAAGAAGAAGAATGTATATATATCGAGAGAAATAGAGAAGCTCTCGTATTCAGCAGATACAAGCACGATAACGAGCACGACTTTCTCTTCTTAAAGGTCCTGTTGCGTTACAAACCTCTATCATAATTACTGAAAGTGAGGAAATTTCTCCAAGTTTTTGTTTCTTCTGAAAATGATGGCGGAGCTCGCTCAAAGTGTCATTCCGCCAAGGGGATAAAAACTGGTTAACATGCTCTGCTCACAAGTGAAAAGTTTTTTTTGTTTTTTTTTGTTTTTTCTTTTGTGGGGTTTGTTGTTGTTGATGTTGTTGTTGTTGCAAACCGTCTTCAGAGAAGAAATTGTTATCATCTTCAAAATGAGATTTTGTTAGGGTTTTTTTTTTTTTGGTTGTTGTTTTGTTAACCTTTTTCAAGTCAACGCTTTTAACTCTCTACACACAATAGACGCTTTTTATTTCTCCACATCATCAACTCAAAGACAAAAGAGACAAGAACACAAATACTTTCTTTTTAAAGAAACCTGATAGCTAGCTATGACATTACATCTTCTTCCAGTTAACGCTCTCCGATCCACATTTTTCCTAGTAAGGGTGTGAGTCTCTCTCTCTCTCTCTCTCTCTCTCTCTCTCTCTCTCTCTCTCTCTCTATATATATATATATATATATATACATATACATATATATATATATATATATATATATATATATATATATATATATATATATATATATATATATATATATATATATTTTTTTTTTTTTTTTTTTTTTTTTAATTATTTTTTTTTTTAATTTTTTTTTTTAATTTATTTATTTTATTTTATTTTATTTTTTTGCCCTCGCTGCTTTACCTTCCCCACCCTTAAGAGAGTAGGTACTCAGTCACAGTTGAGTCAACTGGGGGCGTTGTTATTTGGCGCTTCACGTTTTGCGGTCACCCATCCAAGTGCTAACCGCACTTTACGTTGCTTAACTTGCGACACAGTAGTGAGTGCTCCAACCACTGCGCTATCCGACACAAATCAGTAAACCAAATAGCTCTAACGCGTAAAAAAGCGTAAGAAAGGCGCCTGAGTGAATGAAGTCCTCAGCAAGAACAATCTTCATGCGAACAAAAAACAAGTCTCCACAGTTTGGCTGTTTGGCAATAGAAATGGAATGGAACCTAACACTTTGCTAAAAAAAAGAAATATTTAAAAATAGTTCTACAAGGTTGTGTTGAGAGTTGACTGCTGGCGATTTGAACAAGGTCAGAAGTCACTTTCAAACCATGAGCCCATAGAGAGACTGTATATGCTGCATGCCATTGTGCAGGAAACAAAGTTCACATCAACTTACGACTTGTTTGTCCAGCGCCCTGGCAAGCTTTTTGAGCTGTATTGGCGCTTTACAGTAACAGTTCATTTCATTTAGGTATGACTTTATTTAATACCTTGGGTCGGCAATGGCATTCAGCGCAGAGAAAATATATGTTGGCCCTCAGCAAATGTTTTGATTGTGTGTGCGTTGTTGTTTAACACACAATATAGAGCTTTTATTGTATGAAAGATTTGTATAAGTCTGTCCCGTGTATAGTTTTGATATCATTGTCGGGTTCTTTTAGCGTGCCCCTGCGCTGAAATTTACACTAGGTTTAAGATCCAAGCACACGTTATAATCCCAAAGCACGGCACATTAAATTATTCAGACGAACAATCATACTCATCCACATTTCGTATTAGTAATAGAAGATAAAAATTATGTATTTCGGTGACCAGCGTCTTGTCACGAGACCTTAAAAAGAAGAAAACGCACACTCTACGAGAACAAATCTTTTTTTTATTTTTTTATAGCGCCAGCATCCAATGGCATGTGATGACACGCCATGTCGGCTGCATTCATCGCGGGATGCCTGCACAGTATCAACTTCTTCCCGGGAGGGAACTGCGGGATATCGGTTTCTCGAGGGACAAATCTGAGCCAAGCCTTCCACAGGGAAAGAGGGAAGGATCCAGATCGCACACCGTATATGAGACCAACGAAGGCGATCGAGGGAAATATCGCCTTTAATGGGCCAGAAAGCGGGGTAGTGCATTAAGTACGACGCAAAGCGTTTGGAGTTTTGTGGGGAGGGGTCCATCTTGCTTTGTCATTCTTGGCTCGTTAGTTCCTTTCTCTTCTTCTTCTTCTTCTTCTTCTTTTTCTTCTTCTTCTTCTTCTTCTTCTTCTTCTTCTTCTTCTTCTACTACTTCTTCTTCTTCTTCTTCTTCTTCTTCTTCTTCTTCTTCTTCTTCTTCTTCTTCTTCTTCTTCTTCTTCTTCTTCTTCTTCTTCTTCTACTTCTTCTTCTTCTTCTTCTACTTCTACTTCTTCTTCTTCTTCTTCCTCTCTCTCTCTCTCTCTCTCTCTCTCTCTCTCTCTCTCTCTCTCTCTCTCTCTCTCTCTCTCCCTGTCTCTATCTCTCTGTCTGGCTCTCTCTCTTTCTCTCTCGCTCTCCCTCTCTTCTTCTTCTTCTTTTTATTCTTCTTGTTCTTGTTCTTCTTCTCTCTCTCTTTTTGTCTTGAAGTTATATATATTAATGTCTCTATCTCTCTGTCTGTCTGTCTCTCTCTCTCTCTCTCTCTCTCTCTCTCTCTCTCTCTCTCTCTCTCTCTCTCTTTCTTTCTTTCTTTCTCGCTCTCATTCTCTTCTTCTTCTTGTTTCTTCTTCTTCTTCTTCTTCTTCTTCTTCTTCTCTCTCTTTCTCTCTCTCTTGAATTTCTTTCTTTGCTTCTTTCTTTCTTTCTTTCTTTTCTATTTCTCTTTAATTCATTTTTTTTCATTTAATTATTCTTTTTAAAAGAGTTCTTATCCCAATCATTATCATTCTTTCAGTTTGTATTTCTTTCTTTCCTAATTTCTTTCTTCTTTTCGACACCACACTCCCCTTGGTTATTGTACATAATTATACCCTTTCTTCTATCGTTCTGACTGTCTTATTTACCTATGTAGCTTTTTCTTCTTTCCTTCTTTCTCTCCCCCCCCCCTCCCCATCCCTTTCTTACTTTCCTTTTTAAAAAAATCCACCCCTTTTTGTAGTCCTTTTTAAAACCTCTATTCCAATATATATTCTTCTTCTTTTTTATTCCCCTTCGATGGAGTTAACACATGTGAATTTAAGCCGATCACGCCGAGTGGGAAATTTCCCTTGGAGAATAAAACAAATGTGCAATGAATCTTTTATTGTGAAAGTCTTTTCACATAGTCAATGAAATAATAATGAATTTGCTCTCAAATAGCTCACGCGCACAGCTCAAAGGGATGCTAAAGCCGCTGGTCGACATTAGGGTCTAACTGTAGCTAATGGACCTACTGTAGAAAAGAATTGGCGTTTCCAAACACTAAGAAAATGACGTAAAAAAAGACACTCGATAATGATGCAGAAAAGACACTGTATAATGACGTAGAAAATACACTGGATAATGACGTAGAAAAGACACTGGATAATCATGTAGAAAAGACATTGGAGACCACTTAGAAAAGAGGCTGGATATCATGCAGAAAAGACACTGGATATCATGCAGAAAAGACACTGGATATCACGCAGAAAAGACACTGAATATCACGCAGAAAAGACACTGGATATCATGCAGAAAAGACACTGGATATCACGCAGAAAAGACACTGGATATCACGCAGAAAAGACACTGGATATCATGCAGAAAAGACACTGGATATCATGCAGAAAAGACACTGGATATCACGCAGAAAAGACACTGGATATCACGCAGAAAAGACACGGGATATCACGCAGAAAAGACACTGGATAATCATGTAGAAAAGACACTGGAGACCACTTAGAAAAGACGCTGGATATCATGTAGAAAAGACACTGGATATCATGCAGAAAAGACACTGGGTATCACGCAGAAAATACACTGGATATCACGCCAAAAAGACACTTGATAATCTTGTAGGGAAAAAACAACAACTCAGGGTGATTTTTTTTTAAATTACGGTGTCCCGTCAACTGTCAACTTGAACAGAAAATCTGTATTGGGAACACTTGAGTCACTCTACTGCAGGTACACAACCTCATGCCCTCCCCAGACCCACCCCAAAAGCCACCCCTCATCCTGTTCGCTTGTTGTCGTCCCGCCAACTTGCCGGCGGCTCTTGTAGTTGTTTTTTGATGGCTGAACGCACACAGCGCAGGTGAGATTCGCTGAGGACCCCTGACAAGAACTAGTAGGAAGTGGAACGTAAGCCTAGCCTCAGCTGTGCCGTGTGGTCTGCTCTGCCTCTTTGGCCTATGTAAACCTGTTTACTAGAAATAATTCGGTGGTCAGCTAAATAATGGGCAATCGTTATGCAAACCGAGCGCCAAACTCTGAAGTGTGAAGTTAAACACGCCATTGTGCCTATAATCTATACCCTTTCGCAACAGTGTTATTTGCAGGTGAATCGTTAATTTAATGTCTTCATTGACTCTCCTGTATACGGTGGGTTTCACGTCTCCTGTGTCACCTCAAACACAAGTTAGAGATGCCGGTCGTTTTGGGGGGGCCCGTGCAGGCGACCGGCACAACTACACACGGACACTGCACATTTGTCGTTTTGGGCGAGGCACAGTAGTTCATGACGTTACACCATGCGCTGCTTTGGCAGCAAGTACGCTCTGTGAGGCTTAAGTTTAACCCACATTGTTTGGTCATTACCCCGATTACCTTTGTAGTCTACCCTAGAAAGTACTACATAAGTAGGCTAAGAGGAGATTGAGAAGTAATGTAGAAGAAGTAATTTAGATGAAGTTTACATCAAGTAAGACACTGAGAAATCATACAAACATGACGAGGTCGTACGTGAAAGATTATGATGAGCATAAATTAAACAAAGTATTTAATATAATCTGTGTCCAAACGGACAAAGTACTTCGCTTCATTCATATAGTCAAGGTTTAATGTACATTTCCCGTCCACATTTGAAAGTATCACACTGCTTTCTACTGTGAAGATAAGGAGGTCATTGTCCTTCTGGAACACTTTCCCCCACTCTCGATAGGAGGACCGCTGCTATTGTTAGAGCAAAAGTGTGGGAAAGCTGGGTGACTATTGAAAGTATAAAACATTGTAAAACTTTCAACTTAGACGGGAAGAGCAACAGTGTGGGAAAGCTGTTTCGACTTTGGAAGGCCATCATCAGGCACACGCTGGGTCACTAGTGAAAGTATAAAACAGTGTAATATCTTAACTGGGAACACTGGGGTTGTTAGTTCCTCTTCCCTTTAGTTTAAGGACGATTCCTTAGGTAAAAGGCTCCGATTACATTACATTACATAATTGTTGTTTTAGGTCCAGCGGACTCTTCCGAGCCAAATCAGGACCGGGCAACCCCCATCCGCATAAAAGATCCGCCGAAACAACCCTAGTGGGAAAACTGAACGCCCTCCACCAGCCAGTCACTTTACAATAAAGACATCCCACGCAGGGGGCGGCTGAGGCTTCACCCCAACTTATCGAACCCCTGTTTACAAAAACAAAATAGAATACAATCATTATAAATTAACAACAAAACACATACATATAAAATGCCTACATTGCTAAATAATAACATCATAGGAAGCCCTAGTGACCACCTGGCAGAAAGCGTCCAATATTCCCAAGCTGATCCAACAGACCTCATACACAAACAAGGAGTCTTGTCCCTGAAAAGTTTTCAAGAAAACAGGTAGGAGACTGGTCTAGCGAAGAAGACGATAGTATAGCAGATTGATAGAACAGAGCAGGAATGAGAAAGAGCAAATGAGAAAGACAGCGACAGTGGGAATTTAAAGCACTAAATTTCCAGAAAGTGGGGATTCTATTTATACTGAAACCCCCGGCACCCCAACGGGGGTAAGGCTCCGATTTCAAAGCTTTGTTTATTTTTGGCGAAAACGGGTTTAGCCTAACATTCGCATTGGTATAGCGCTAAACGATGATACCGTGGGCCTTCGTTGCTTAAACCGACCGCTAAAGTTTGAATTTTCCACTTTTTTTCTTTCAGGGAATGATTTCCCCTGTTTGAACGGTACATCGATACCACAGCTGTGTGACCTTTGACCTTATTTGTGAGTGATTCACGCAGCTTCAAGAATCAGGTTTTGGTGTCTGTGGTAGGGTAGGGTCTTTTTTTTCCACCTAAAACGAAAAGAAACCACCTAACAAGAAATTGTTTTTACGGGTTCTGTCTCTTGCTATTTATAGATGCTATTTATAGCGCCAGAATTTTTAACTAGTCTGCTATTAATAAGCACGACAACTACGGAATTTATTCATTAAAAAAAAACAACTATACTTTCAAACGAGGGTTGTTGTGTTTTTGTTTTTTTGTAAGCTTAGTATTTCAGTGGGGCAACGCTCATGGTGAACTTAATAAAGGTTCTGTCGAGTGGGCATAGTCAAAGCGAGTCCCTTTAACAAGAAAACAAGGAAGAGGCAAAGAGAAGGCAAAAAGATCAAAGGAGAGCAAACACACCAGATTAAACGGTTCTCTCTACATTTATAGTTAATACGACAAAACACCATTCACTATCGGAAACTCCGGTCGACCTTTTTGCGTTCCAGTGTAATAGGTTTTCGCTTGTCACCACATGTGCGCAGATGCCTTTAAAAAGGTCTTCAAGACTTAATACATTACCATTACCTAGATTCATCTAGACGTTTCCTTTTTCATATTTTATACGGATGTTGTCAACTAACTTAAATTTATTATTATTATTATTATTATTATTATTATTATTATTATTATTATTATTATTATTATTATTATTATTATTATTATTATTTCAAAGCTTTTTTTCATGCTAAATAAATTATTTCAAACACATTTTCTAACAATGTAGGCCCACCAAGCGCTATCAATTCCAGTTCGTTCATTCATTTTTTAAAGTGTAAATGTCTATGGTCCTGTGCATGCGCGGGCTTTCTGGGTATTTCCGGTAAGAGCGGAAGTGTGGAGGAAATGCCATTAACGTCACCCTTGAACATTATATGCGATCATCAATGTCACCGTTCAACAGAAAATGTTGGTTGCTCAGATTTTGGGCTTTGAATGTGACTTCAAAACCGAAATACAACAGTCCCGTTTCAAAAGACATTAGGGATTACGGGACTTTATTAAAAACGTGTAGGCTACACCTTTTATTTCGATTGTGCAGATTGACAGGGGCTTTAATAGTTCATGTATTCCATCATTCATTAAGAAGAAGAAGAAGAAGAAGAAGAAGAAGAAGAAGAAGAAGAAGAAGAAGAAGAAGAAGAAGAAGAAGAAGAAGGATAAGGGTATTAGACCTTAGTCGCGTAAAGGCGTTACCAAGGACGAGAGGGAATTAAGGACCAAGTGCTAGCATGGTGGTTTTGTTTTTTTAATTTATTTGACACACACCCGTTTAAGGCATCAGCGGATTGTTCAAAGTATTGCCGTGAAATGCATATGGGTGGGTGCACACACTAAAACCTCGGTTTTGTCCAAAGAAGAAGAAGAAGAAGAAGAAGAAGAAGAAGAAGAAGATGATGATGATGATGATGATGATGATGATGATGATGATGATGATGATGATGATGATGATGATGATGATGATGATGATGATGATGATAACGACGACGACGACGAACAAGAACGAGAGCAAGAAGAATAAGACATACATTGCGCATGTGCCTCAAATAGACAAAGCGATTGGGGTCGTGGAAAAAATAAGCTGAATAGGTTGAAACTGAACAAACGTACAGCTTTTTGCGACTTCAGGTCGACCGGATGCAAGGCTAACTAATTTAAAATTCACCAGTCGCCTTAAAAGCGCGCAGGTCAGCGCTGTCATCGGACGTCACGCCACGGGCTCATTCTTAAGTAAAGGAAACTTTACACAATAATCAAATAAAACACGGCATCGCCTCGTCTGTTTTAAAAATAAGCACACTTTTACCGCGCAGCTAATTCATTGAGAGAGGGAGAGAGGGAGAAAGAGAGAGACAGAGAGAGACAGAGACAGAGAGACAGAGAGATGAGTGGGATATAGTGAAGACGCATGGGAGTCTGTGTCTGTGTGTGAAAGAGAGACAGACAGAGACAGAGGGAGTAGTACAGAGAGAGGCGGATGAATAATAATAATAATAATAATAATAATAATAATAATAATAATAATAATACGGTAGATTTATATAGCGTGGTACCCCAACAAACATGGGCTCGCCACGCTTTACAATGCAATAAAAAAGCAATAGTATTAAAAACAAAACAAAATAAAATATGTAAAACAAAAACATGCCTAGTAAAAAATGCTAAACCAGAAGTATGTACCTTAATTAACAGCACACACACACACACACACACACAATCACTCACACACAGACGCACGAGCGCCTGGCCAAAGTACATGTCCACAATAAAAGCATTCATTATGACATCATTTAACAAAACAATACAACTAAAAATATTACACACCTTAAAAACAAAACATATGATTGTAAACATTTCTTAAAACAGTAAAATACAATGAAAAGACATCAATCACAACATTAAAAGGGACTAGACTCAACTACAACAGATACATTTAACTAAACTAGTAGTATAAAAGAACTTGTACGACATTGGTAAATACTCTTATATAAAATTAATAGATGACTTTCAACACGGACACAATACAAGCATTCACCTCGAGGTAATAGTTTAAAACTGGGCAGTCGACTGGATGTCAGCAGGCAGAAGAATTGTGATGTTCGCTAGTTCAATCAGTGGGAAAGTATTGCTTGAAAAGATGTGTTTTGAGTGCTTTCTTGAAAGTCTGCGTGGATGCAATACAACGAATGTTAGCTGGCAGCGAATTCCATTGTTTAGGGCCACAAAAAGCAAAAGATCTTTCACCGTAGGTTTTTGTGCGTACTCTTTGTGTGGTGAGGACATGAGTGTCTGCGGATGAACGCAACTGTCGGGCAGGTGAGTAAGCAGAGAGTAGTTGACTAAGATAGGATGGACAGGTATCAGAGAAGAAACTGTGACAGAGAACTGACAGTTTGTAGTCAATGCGTGCTTGGATAGGAAGCCAGTGAAGGGAAAATAGTAGTGGTGTCACGTGATCGCGTTTTTTTGCTTTCAGTACGAGCCGTGCTGCAGAATTTTGAACTTTTTGTAGTTTATCGATCAAAGATTTAGGACAGCCAGTGAGTAGGGAGTTACAATAGTCAAGACGAGAGAGAACAAAGGCACACACCAGAGTTTTGGTGGCAAATACTGTAAGATACTGACGGATTGAGCTGATTTGGCGAATGGCAGTGTATGCAGAACGACAAACATGTGAAACATGGTTATCAAGGGACATGTCATCAGATATGATGTAACCGAGATTCCTGGTAGAGGATGAGAAAGTAATGTCAGAGTTGCCAACAGAAATAGAAGTAGGAAGGGTAGAGTGTGAAGACAATCTAGGATTATGTAATAACAGCGCTTCTGTTTTGTCATCATTCAATTTAAGTTTGTTGTGAGCCATCCAAGACCTTACATCGGAAATGCACTGCTGCACGCTCTGGATGCAAGAATGAATCTCGGAAGGGCGGGAAGAATTGTACAGCTGTGTATCGTCAGCGAACGACTGGTTATCAATGGCATGATTATCAAGAAGTAACAGCAATGGTCTGGTGTACATCACAAAAAGCACAGGTCCTAAAACAGAACCCTGTGGCACACCAAAGATCATTTCTGTCTCATTAGACACGCTGCCATCGACAACAACAGCCTGCTTCCTTTCAAAGAGATAAGACTGAAACCAATGTAGTACCGACCCAGAGATACCAAAATGAAGCTGAAGAGTTTTAAGCAAAATGTCATGATCTACAGTATCAAATGCTGCAGATAAATCTAGCAGAGTGAGAACTGAAACATTTCCACAGTCCAGAGCGAGCAACAGGTCATTGGTAACTTTTAACAGAGCTGTTTCGGTACTATGAAAAGGTCTGTAAGCCGACTGGTTGGAGCAGATCAAAGAATGTGTATTTAAATATGAAAATAACTGTCTCAAAACAATCTTTTCCAATATCTTTGACAAAAATGATAGGTTTGACACTGGTCTATAGTTCTGAAGGGTATTCTTGTCTAAACTAGGTTTCTTGAGTAAAGGCTTTACAACAGCAGATTTCATTGATGATGGAACAACACCAGAGGACAGGCTATCATTTATAATGTTGGTTATAGTTGGTAACAGCTGGTCTATGCATTCTACTAACAGAGGGGTAGGAAGGGAATCAAGAGAACAAGTTGTAGGCTTTGACTTCAAAATCACATTTCTAATTTCTTGCTCAGACACTGGTTGAAAAACATTAAGTGATGAATCAGTGGGGTTGTATCTCCTCGTAGGTCAGCACAATGAATGGAAGAAGACATAGAATTCAAGCCATCTAATTTTGCCCGAATGTCAACTACTTTACTAGTGAAGAAATCACTGAAAATATTGGGCAGCTGGCATACAGGGTGTGTAGAAGGCAAAACCGTTTTTCTGTCTTTTCCCCGAAGGCGGTCACACACTCCAAAGAGTTGCTTACTTGTTTTACTAGTTGTGATTTGATTACTATAGTACCTTGACTTAGCTTGATGCACAATATGCGTGACATACCTTTTTGCCGCGCAATACACCTGCTTAAAAACCGTAAGTCCCGACTTGAGCCATTGTCTTTCAGCTCGGCGCCTCTGTCTTTTCGCCTCACGAAGCTCAGTTTTAATACCATCGTACCACGGCTCCGAACGACCGACCCTAACCTTGCGGCGGGAGACGGGAGCATGCCTATCCAGCACGGCACTAAGTGTGGCATCCAGCTGTTCCACAGAGGGGCAAAGGGCCGGGGACACTTCCACACTCAGGTCGCGCTTGAAGGCGTCTCTGTCCATGGCGCGAAGGTTACGTGTCTCCCTCAACAAAGCTGGAGGAGAAGGAGCTACAACAGTAAGATCACAGACCACACAAAAGTGATCAGATGACAGCTCCTGAGTAACAATGGTGGATCGCACTACATTATCTTGGGGCCTGTGCATTACCCAGTCAATCAGGTGACCACCAGAATGGGTAGGCTGAGTGACAGATTGTTCTAAGCTAAACATGTTTAAAAGGTCAATCATTTTTCTTGTACTGGCTAAATGAGGTTCATTAAAATGAAAGTTTACATCGCCAACAATGAGGTAAGTACCAGACATGTTGTTACAATAGTCTAACATTTCAGGAAACTCATGAAAAAAGATCGCATCAGTAAGGTTGTTCTTCTTTTTAGGATAAGTTCTATAAATACAAATGAAATGTACATTTTGCTGTGATGTTGACAACGTAACTTGCACAGCTTCAAAGGAAGTGTGAGGGAACGGAAAGTCTACAATGAAGCTCAAATGATTTGACATAGCATCCTTATACACAACAGCCAGACCCCCACCACGGTGAGAGCGCGGGTAAGACTTAGCTGTAAAACCAAAAGGTGCCAGATCTGCACACCTCCCTTCATCCCCAACTAATTTAAACCACGTCTCTTGAATAAACAAGATGTCAATGTGTCTGTCTTTGATGAATTCACTGACTGAAGTGCGTTTTTGAGGAGGACCAAGGGACTGAGCATTAAATGAAGCAACTCGCAGCTCACTGTCAACATTCGACGAAGATATGGTGGACCGGCGGACTGTGACGAGGTTGCAGGCGTTCGCGCAGCGTAGAATAGGCCTACCATACGGCAGTCGTACATCGGCGGACCACGGCAGCGAGTCGTCGAACGGTTGAGTGCCTACGTTACAGGCAAGCGAGCAATCAGTGGATAGGCCTACTACTTGAATGCATCGTTGTTTTCTTCTTCCACCACGTCTTGTTCGTTTGCGTGGAAGGTCACGGCCAATACAGAAAGATCTCAGGCAACGCACGAGGTCAGGGGTCAAACGAGTAGCCTTCATTGATAAAAGTTGATCGCGTGTGTAGTAGAATTCAACTCGCTCACCTGTAGCAGGGTCAGAATCATGACCTCGTTGTAACTGCACGTGCAAGGTAGGTGAAAGAAAACATGGCTGATTGTGAACACTGTGAATGGAACACAGCTTGGCGATACAGAAAATCCAAAACACCAACATCCTGACGTACGGGGAGACACAAACAGCAGTCCGACAACATGACCAGTCCAAGGGGAACATCCTTGACAACTGACGACACCAAACACGAAGATAAAACAGGTCTCCTCTCTGAAAATCCTTATCGGGAAGAGAGGGGACTATAAACTGATTAAAAAAAAAAAAGCCTAGCCTCAGATGTGCCGTGTGGTCTGCTCTGCCTCTTTGGCCTATGTAAACCTGTTTACTAGAAATAATTCGGTGGTCAGCTAAATAATGGGCAATCGTTATGCAAACCGAGCGCCAAACTCTGAAGTGTGAAGTTAAACACGCCATTGTGCCTATAATCTATACCCTTTCGCAACAGTGTTATTTGCAGGTGAATCGTTAATTTAATGTCTTCATTGACTCTCCTGTAGGTGGGTTTCACGTCTCCTGTGTCACCTCAAACACAAGTTAGAGATGCCGGTCGTTTTGGGGGGCCCGTGCAGGCGACCGGCACAAGTAAACACGGACACTGCACATTTGTCGTTTTGGGCGAGGCACAGTAGTCCATGACGTTACACCATGCGCTGCTTTGGCAGCAAGTACGCTCTGTGAGGCTTAAGTTTAACCCAAATTGTTTGGTCGTTAACTCGTACTCGATTACCTTTGTAGTCTACCCTAGAAAGTACTACAGAAGTAGGTTAAGAGGAGATTGAGGAATAATGTAGAAGAAGTAATTCAGATGAAGTTTACATGAAGTAAGACACTGAGAAATCATACAAACATGACGAGGTCGTACGTGAAAGATTATGATGAGCATAAATTAAACAAAGTATTTAATATAATCTTGTGTCCAAACGGACACCATACTTCGCTTCATTCATATAGTCAAGGTTTAATGTACATTTCCCGTCCACATTTGATAGTATCACACTGCTGTCTACTGTGAAGATAAGGAGGTCATTGTCCTTCTGGAACACTTTCCCCCACTCTCGATAGGAGGAGCGCCGCTGTTGAAGAGCAAAAGTGTTGGAAAGCTGGGTGACTATTGAAAGTATAAAACATTGTAAAACGTTCAACTTAGACGGGAAGAGCAACAGTGTGGGAAAGCTGTTTCGACTTTGGAAGGCCATCATCAGGCGCACGCTGGGTCACTAGTGAAAGTATAAAACAGTGTAATATCTTAACTGGGAGCACTGGGGTTGTTAGTTTACTCTTCCCTTTAGTTTAAGGACGATTCCTTAGGTAAAAGGCTCCGATTTCAAGGCTTTGTTTATTTTTGGCGAAAACGTGTTTAGCCCTAACATTCGCATTGGTAGTGCGCTAAACGATGATACCGTGGGCCTTGCTTCCTTAAACCGACCGCTAAAATTTGAATTTTCCACTTCTTTTTTTACAGGGAATGATTTCCCCTGTTTGAACGGTACATCGATACCACAGCTGTGTGACCTTTGACCTTATTTCTGAGTGATTCACGCAGCTTGAAGAATGAGGTTTTTGTGCCTGTGGTAGGGTAGGGTCTTTTTGTTTCCACCTAAAACGAAAAGAAACAAAAACCACCTAACAAGAAATTGTTTTTTACGAGTTCTGTCTCTTGCTATTTATAGCGCCACAATTTTTAACTAGTCTGCTATTAATTAGCACGAAAACTACGGAATTTATTCATTTAAAAAAACTATACTTTCAAACGAGGGTTGTT
>CM072525.1:20273080-20313080 GCA_036898135.1 Oncomelania hupensis
CACGCGTGTGTCAAATCAATTTCATTTGCAAACCCCAAATCTATATGCGTGAAAATGGACACTCCAAACTAAATTGTTCGTTTAACCCGAATCTATTCGATAAAGCAAAAGTTCTACATCTCAAGACGTCCAATATTTCATTATTTACTCCACGTTAAATGTGTCTGTGAGCTATCCCTTAAATAGAAAGAGCTTGCTATGTAATATATCTATATGATGCTTAATAAACACCGCACAACAGTTAACACAGTTCATCCAGCTGGTATTTGGGTTGAACCACAAGTGAGAGAACAGGAAAGGAAATGAGCACTTCCTCACCAAGACCGCCCTCAAAAAAGGGAGGAATGAAGAGCCTTAACCCCCCCCTCTCTCTCTCTCTCTCTCTCTCTCTCTCTCTCTCTCTCTCTCTCTCTCCACTGCGAAAGATTCCCGAGAGGGAGCAAGGGGAGGGGAGGGAGAGGGAGGAGGAGAAAGACTTATTGTTTATAAGAATTCTCCGTTGTAAAACTCCATTACAAGTTTGATAATGGGTTCCCTTGTTCTGTTATTCAAATTAATTCACGCGTAATTAATTTTTGTCGTCTGCTTCAGCAGCAGTTCAAGCTGAACACCTATCACCCAATCCGACAGATTTAACTCCCATCACAGATTTATTCACGAAGCTGTATTTGGCTGGAATGGCGGAACTGCTCTCAGTGCAAGCGATGTTTTCATTTTCCGAAATTCGCCTTCGGCCAATAACTCCTTTAAATTTGCTGTATTTGCTTAAGTCAACTCGTTCCCCAAGGATAAAAACAATGAAAGTGTTTGCTTGTCGACTGAAGTGCTAATGGGCTGCGCCTGCCTTAATTGGAAAGTTCGTGGAGGTTCACGAACCTTTTTTTTTTTTCGAAGTTTTCAGATCCCGAACCTAGGATCCTTAATCTTTTTTTTTTTTTGTCCAAAAGATTCGGGAACTTGGGTTCTGGATCTGAGAACCTCGGAAAAAATGGTTCGCGAACCTCTGGACAGACCCTAAGTGAATACGGGCTAGGATTCTTCAAAATAAGACTTAGTGGGTGCAACATCATTGTCCAGAACGAGAAGCTCGGGCCTCTGAACACAGAAGACAATAATCTAGTACTGTTTAGTACCTGATAGGATTGTCGAATGCAATTTAACCATAAAATTCAATTACACCAATACATCATCCCCAAACCACATACTCTCTCTCTCTCTCTCTCTCTCTCTCTCTCTCTCTCTCTCTCTCTCTCTCTCCCTCTCTCTCTCTCTCTCTCCGTCCGTGTGGATGTAAGCCGTCTCCCTGCTAAATGTTACACAATGCTCTATAATTTAGATAGTAGAGGTAACGTTACTTGGGCATCAAGAGTACGGATGTGTTTTGGGTAGCTATCGTTTCTTATACGTATGGGAAAATCAGGGGGTTGGTTGTATTAATGCTTTCCTGAGATGTTTTAAACAAAGACTAATAGATTGCAGATGGCAAGAGTGGGAAGTACATCTACAGCAGAGTATGTCTTTTTATAGAACATTTAAGTTAACAAATAACACGGAAGCTTATATATTTCTAGATGTGAATAATTATGTAAAAAAATGCACTGACAAAATTTCGTTTTGGTGTGTCAAGTATTGCGGTTCATGCATATAAATTTAAGAGTGTAACCTATCACAATACGCTATGCCGTCTATGCAATCTAGCTTGTGAAGATGAAGTCCATTTTGTTCTCTGTAGTCCATACCTGAGTGATTTAAGAAGCGATTTAATCTTACCTAAATATTATAGGCACCCTTCTGCTGTCCAATTAAGCTTACTTCTCTCTACACAAATTATGACAGTATTAAGAAATCTAGCTCTGTATCTGTGTTTTGCATTTAAGCGTTTGAGAGAAGTATCTCAATAAGATGTTATCTTATTGTTGTAATACCGATGTGGTTATTTTTATCATGTGCTTACCCCTTCATATGGGGCTATGACTTTATTGAATAAAATTCTTGATTCTTGATTCTCTCTCTCTCTCTCTCTCTCTCTTTCTCTCTCTCTCTCAAGTTCATCCCCACCCCCTCTTTCTCACTTCTTCTCCAACTTCCCTTTTCCCCTCCCCTTCCCTCCCTTCCTCTCCCAAGAGGTCAGCAACCTGTGTGATTAAAAAACGAAACTGCGTCTTTGTTACCATCAGCCAAAGAAGCAAATACAAACGCACTTTAGATTTCGTTCACTTTTCCTCTATGAATCAAAAGTATTAGCACGCTTTTTGGCATCTTCCGAAGTTACTCAGTGAAATTCGCCCTGTGCTCAGTCCAAGCTAAAATGAAAGTATTAGCGCGAACTTTTCACCTCATCTGCTGTTATTCAGTGAAATTGGCGTGTTTGGAAAGGTGTCGCCTGCATTCCGTGTCAAGAGTAGCCTTCTCTTGTCGCGCCAGTCACGTGATGGCGAAAATGGGATTTGGGTTGTCGCAAACAAGACGAATTAGGCTCGCTTTCATGCAGTCCCTTCAAAGTTGGGAACCCGTTTCCACTGTTGCTTTCATCTATGTCATCAGAAAATCAGAAAGGGTAGAACTAGAAGGACTGGTGAAAAAGGAAATTGGGGGAGTGAGGGAATGAGAAGATAAGGTATAAAAGATCTTTAGATGCGGCCTATTGCTCTTATCATCTGCTAGGACAAAAATTCGTTCGTTATAGCTGGTCTATGTGTCTAATTCCAGGCGGTCATCCGAAATTGAAATCTTGTAGGAAATACATTTTCGCAGGTCAAACTTTTCTGAAAAATTAACAGTCTTCCTGTGTAACCAAAAAATATAAAATAAAATAAAGTAAATTTTAAAAACAGTTTAAATATTAAAATAAAATATAGAATTAAATAAATAAATAAATATTCATTGTCATCATCATCATCATCATCATCATCATCATCATCATCATCATCATCATCATCATCATCGTTATCATCAAATTGTGTTTTCAGCCATCGCGTCCTTTTCGCCAACATATTATTATTATTATTATTATTATTATTATTATTATTATTATTATTATTATTACATTATTACGACAATGAAAGACCAGCTGTGTTGCATCATTCAGAAAACTGCAGACAGCACTTTCATTTACTGATTACGCAGCCTTTTATAGTGTCTGATTAAACACTAAGTTCAGAACTATCGATTCGATGTTAGACGCATTGTATGCACGAACTGTGCATGGCGTCATCAGAAGTACTGTATTCTCAGTAAAGGACAATTTCCCACACAGCTCCGACTCTCCATGAACAGGTTGTTAAAAGTTTAAAAGTTCATAAACAGGGTTATTTGTGGGAACATTATGTAATAGCAATCTCTTCAGATCGCCGCGCTTGGAGTTCGATTTGAAGAAAAAGCGCCTGATAGCATCCTGTACTATTATTAATCACGCGTACATAAAGCATCAGTTTAAACTCTGCTTGCCCTCTTCAAGTTTTGTTTTGTTTTTAAGTTCACCCACAACTATAGTTCACGGTTATAGTGGTGCTTTTGTTTGGGATTCAATCCCATCTTCAAACAGGCCCAGCAATTATGGGTAGGCCTACAGCCCGAACAATTTACAGGTCTGCCGTTTGGTAAACCTTCGTAGTAATGTTACCTCGTATGCATGGTTGTAGTTCAACTTGATATTGTTATATGTGGTTACATGTTTGTGTGTCCATGCGCGAGGCTGACTGTATGGTCTAACATCACACGAATGTGACCAGACGTTAAAAGGAAATTAGTGAACTGAACTGATTTGAATTGAAATCAAATAATCTACAGACATAAGAAATTTGAATTTTGTAATACATTAAAGTACATTTTTAAGTTCCATAGAAAGTTGTTTAATCTAACTAACTTTCATTGATTTTCCGCAAAGCTATATTAATGGTCATTTGGGGCAGCGGCGAATACGTATGTAGGAGGCCTGATAAGGGATAAGTGTGATGACATTATAGGTGAACATTACTGTCCGTGGATGACGGACACATTTGTCAGGCCGCTCCAAATAGGCGCCTTCTCACAGTGGAGCTCGGAGCCAGAATAAAATGACGAAATCAGACATAAGAATACACATACGAACTTTTAAAAAAAAAGGCCACTTGAAAAATAATACGATTACTTGTCCAACAACCTTTACTCAAGCATACCACTTTACCTCTTTAAAATAACATTTAAAATACATTTTTCAGTTGTTGTTCTTTTCTTGTTTATACAGTGTCCTGTGGGTTTTTTTATTTTCCAGTTGCCTTCTGTTCGTAAATTTAAAAAAAAACATTTAAACTGAACCTAAAGCAATCAATAGCAGCAAATCAATCAACGTACTGATTATGGCTGCTTGACCCAAGAAGAAGACGGTGACCTGAAATACCTATTTGACCTTTAATCTTCCTTCTTCTTCTTCTTCTTCTTCTTCTTCTTCTTCTTCTTCTTCTTCCTCATCGCCATCGTTATCCTCAGCATCATCTTTTCTCCTCCTCCTCCTCCTCCTCATTCTTTTTCTTCTTCTTCTTCTTCTTCTTCTTCTTGTTTGTTTGTTTGTGTTTGTTTCTTTTATTGTCTTCTTCATCGAAATGATAAGACACACACACCAAAAAATTTTTTTACATAATTATAAAATGCAGTACGTGAATAAATAAATCCATTTCGGCGGTCAGAGTTAATACTTATGCATCATAAGAACTGGCCAATTGAAGAGGATATATACGCTTTTGCCAAAGCAATAGAAATTTCAAAGCTAATGTCTCCTATGTGTGCTAAAGTTCTAGGCAATGTATCGTTCACAATGTCGCACTGATATAATGCATGTTTCATAGAAAAGATTTCTTTGCACGCACACACAACATTTTTACAATACTTGGTTCTCACAGAATTCATAAAAATTCGGTAGGCCATGCAAGTAACAGATCTGGGAATTCCACAATGTTTATCATACTGTTGTTTAAAATGACATCCTTTCTTGACCTCTTGAACTATCAAGTTTGAAAACTTCTTTGACCGTCAATGGTAACTTTAGACAAAGAGACCGCGGAAAACTCTTCCTGGACAAGACTCCTTGTTTGTGTATGAGGTCTGTTGGATCAGCTTGGGAGTGTTGGACGCTTTCTGCCGGGTGGTCACTAGTGCTTCCTATGATTGTACTATTTAGCACTATAGGCATTTTATATGTATGTGTTTTGTTGATGATTTATAATGATGTTTGTATTCTATTTTGTTTTTGTAACCGGGGGTTCGCGTAGTTGAGGTCAACCCTCAGCCGTCCCCCGCGTGGGATGTCTTTATTGTAAAGTGACTGGCCGGTGGAGGGCATTCAATTTTCCCACTGGGGTTGTTTCAGCAGATCTTTTATGCGGATCGGGGGTTGTCCGGTCCTGATTTGGCTCGGAAGAGTCCGCTGGACCTAAAGCAACAATAAATCAATCAAATCAATCAAGTTTATACGTAAAGCACCGTTTCTTGCAGCTCGATCTGCCCAATCATTGTATCGAAAACCACAATGAGAGGGGATCCAACAAAAGTCTACATTTGTACCATTTACAATTAAATTATTAATGAGGTGTTTAATTTCAATGATAATGTCTGTTCTTTCTTTATAGGAATTAGAATTTAAAGCCTGAAGTACGGATTTAGAATCTAAATAATTTAAATAATAATTTAAATAAACTAAATAAATTTAGAATCTTCTTCTTCTTCTTCTTCTTCTCCTCCTCCTCCTCCTCCTCCTCCTTCTTCTTCTTCTTCTTCTTCTTCTTCATCATCCTCATCGCCATCGTTATCCTCAGCATCATCTTTTTCTTCTTTTCCATGTCCATCTCCTCAGGAGAAGAACAAGAACAAAAACAAGAACATCTTATTACAAGAAGATCTAACGTATTAGAAGAAATTGAAACAGTCAGACAGGACGTACAGACATTAATGGAAAAAAATGCTATGATGTTACACATTTTGTTGAGAAGAAGAAGAAAAAGAAGAAGAAGAAGAAAAAGAAGAAGAAGAAGAAGAAGAAGAAGAAGAAGAAGAAGAAGAAGAAGAAGAAGAAGAAGAAGGACAAGAAGAAGTGTCGAATGAACTTATAAATAGAATTTGTATATACGTAAACATCAAAAATTAAAAAGACGTTGTCGTTGTTGTTGGTATTGTTTTTTGTGATTTTTTTTTAAAATATAAATGTTGTTGCTGTTGTTGTTGTTGTTGTTGACAAGAAACCAGAAATGTAAGAAAAACTAAATGAAAACTACAGAAGACATAGATCGACAGCGTAGGGGGTAATTTAGTCCATTAAACGGGGAGAAAAAAAGTCAACAAGAATTTTGTTTAATGATCATTAAAAGAAAGAAACCCCTTTACAAATGTAATCCAAACCTGTTTAATGCTCTTTTTTTTTTAAATAAACCCTTAAAAAAAGTAAGCCAAAAATGAATACAGCAAAGCCAGATGAAGAAAAAAAATATTTTTGTTTTATTAACTAGAATTTTGTTTAATGAACATAACAAGAAAGAAGCCCTGAAATAAGCAGTTAAAATGAATAAATAAAAACTGAAAAAAACAAAATAGCAAGGCGTGAATGTTGACAGTTTGACGTGGAAAATGATCTTACGCTAAAAACTTTGTCGCGGAGGAATATGAGTTATGACGAAATGATGGCACTAGATTTCCCTGCTGCGCCTCATCCGGCAAAGAGCAGGGTCGTAAAAAGGCGCCAACAAAATAAAATCCACCAGTGCTCAAATTACTCACACGTTTTGTATCCATGCGCAACTCTTGGTTTTGTAATCCATATTCATTTTTGAAGAAAATAATCCCATATTTTGGAGCATTTATTCCATACTTTATTTCTCGAATATCTGTTACAATTTTTTTTCTTTTTTTTTTTTTTGGGGGGTGAGTTTTTTTTTTAAATGTTGCTATATAATAAATGTCGACACATTTCCATCTCATTTATAAAATGGGTGATGTGATCAGCCTTAATAATTCTACGTTGTTATTAGGGTTTAAATAAAGGTCAAGTAAGATGAGGTCTGCAGTTTCATACCATGAGAAATAACATTTAAATAACAACAAAAAAGGTATTCTGTCTTTCGCAACCTAATTTTACAGGAGTAGAACGGCTCCGGGCACCTGAGTGCAGTGGGTCATATAAATGCAAGCGATCGTGATTCCAATCTCCACAAGGCGGGAGATTTTCTCAAAAAGAAGTAGTGAACGTTTTATTCTGACTCTTTATACGGTGATCCACGTCGTTCTGTGGTAAATCAAAGTACACGGCCTCTCAATCCCTAAGTACAGATGGCAAGCTTAAACACACACACACACACACACACACACACACACACACAAACACACGCACCCATACTCACACACCAATACATTTGAAAACACTTGTTTGTTGAAGCAAGGGCAGTCGCTGACGTTGTGTTCCATCGCTCGGATTATTGAAGATCCTGACGCTCATGTCCTAGACAGGAGAGTGCCAGCTACACAAATACACCCACCAAGCACTACGACACATTCCCTCCCCACTTCCGGTCGTCCAGGCAAATGCTCAATTGTCTGGGCGTCGTACTACGTGGGTCCCGCGCCGCTGAATTTATCCGTGGGCGTCTGTACGGCTATTCAGATGGAGACAAGCCACTTGCTGCTTATAGCAGAGGACCTTTTAAACGATCGGAAACGACGTCTAGATTCAAAGTTCGTAAAACTGTATTTTATGAAATTATTTTAAAAAATGGTCTTTTCTCGGCGCGAATGAGCCCATTTCATACTTTGCCTTAAACTTTTGATCTAGGGCAAGGGTATAGTTTGAAATGCGATAAAAGTGTGATCTGCTCACTGAATTTAATATGTTGGGGAAAGTCTTCATGCCGAAATATTGCCTTTTAAAACCGCCTTTTTGTTTGAGTGCTTGGCGTTTTTATTTTCATCTTCTTATTTTGTTACATTGACTAGGGGTAAGAGACCCTTTAAGACACTTGTAGGTCGTCGAAGAAAACAAGCGGAAAAGGATAAGAGGGACTCGCGATCTAATTCCTTCCTTAATCTAATCTTATGTTTAATCCCACTTATTAAGCCTGGCCTGACTGACCCATTTCTAATAAAATGTCAGTTAGGACAATGGGTAAGGTCTGATTACCCCATACTTTGTCTAATACCTCCCGTTTTGCACGTAAACTAATTATCACAACATGAAGACAGTAGGTAAAGCCAGGAACGCACTGACGAGGGACGTTAACTCCTCCTAACCCTGATCATTGAAAGTAACGTAATTAACTGTTTATAACGAATTAAGTGTCAATTAGGATATTAAGTCATGTGATAGGCACACTAGTTCTCCTAATCCCGCCCCAAAGCGCGCAGTTTACTTACCAATTAACTGCTAATTAACGTAGTTTAGAACATGAGGTCCTTTCAGGGTCCGCGCTTTGAGTAAGGGATTGTTCTTGTATAGCGCACTTACCAGCTCAGAGAGCTTCTCAAGGCGCTAGCCTATAATAATAATAATAATAATAATAATAATAATAATAATATGATTCGAGCATGTTCAAAATATATTGATGGGGTCAGGAATAATAATAATAATAATAATAATAATAATAATAATAATAATAATAATAATAATAATAATAATAATAATAACAACAACAACAATAATAGTAATAATCATAATGGATGATATAAACACCTTAGTCCTAAATTAGACTTTTTTTTAAGAGCAACGGTTTTTAACCATCATACAAAATATCCCTCGCAGCCATTGAAAATCGTGTCCACTTCTCTTGCACGCCAACAAGCACAAAATATATTATGGAGTCGCACGCAGGCAGAGGGTAGAGGGAGGAGAGGGTGAGGGATGGGCCAGTCCTGATGGAGTGAGGGTTGTGAGACGAGTGATGGTGGTGGCGGGGGTTGTGAACGTGGCAGAGGGTCGGGGCCAAAAGTGGACTTGGGCTGATGACCACCCTTCATTAAACTGACGGGCAGACCACTCCTCAATTAACTGACCCTCTCTCCATGCATGCAGTGGACAGCGAGGCAATCAAGGAGAGGCCGCCAGCAAACAAACAAAAAAAAGGTACAGGGCAGGACATCACCCGCTTGACCGCACCCCTTGTGGTGTCGTCGTGCGAAACTTACGCAGCGCCGCCACAATCTCCATTGAGTTTGGAGAAGACAGTTTAGGTGCATCGCCTCACGTTTTTACCAGCGGGCATTGAAAGCCTTACAACGATGAGCAACGAAGAATTCAATTTCAATTCAGTTCAATTGTGTCAATATACGTCTGTTTACTTCAAAGCAATATTACACAACTGCAAGCTTTAAATAAATGAATAAAGCAATGGAACAAAACAAATATCGTAACAACTTGTTGACAACGATGTGGTGACACCATGTGTATAGCTTGCGCATCGTCATTAACACACAAAAAAATATTTACTTTATCTCGAAATTCTAATTAACGCATTGGTTGTTTTGTCGATTGCAAACCTAATACAAGTTCAGCTTTCCTCGCATGAAACAAAGTCTGATCATTATTTCTTAAAAGTGTTCTTCCATTAGGCATTGTTCATTTCATTTGGATGTAAACAGGTCACCAGTTCAGTTTGTAATTCCAGCTCTTGCTTTGCACTTGGTGGTGAGGAGGGATGGAGGTAGGGATGTAGTGAGTGTGGAGGTTGGGGGTGGGGGTAGATGAGAGGTGGAGTAAGGTGTGGGTTAGGCGTGGCGAAGTGGTCCGTGGCGTTAGACAGAGCGCTGATGCAGCAGATTTGCATCTCTGGCAGTTTCAATTAGATCCTGTTATTTAGTCCTGCATTGAGTTTATAAGTTCGCTGTAGAGAACACGTTGCATTACTTATCTTTTTAAATTAAAAAAACAACTTAGAATTTTTTTCACATTCATTTAATAAAAACAGCATTTTTGTGTATTTTCCTATATTGTTCTCTTCACGTTACTATTCTTTCCTGCACTGTACTGTATTTTACTGTATTTAACTGTACTTTATTTATTTTAATTCATTTGCAATCGAATCTTGTGAGAAGGCGTTTGGGAGTGGGAGACTTCAAAGAGAGAAATATTTGGACCTAATGTCTTCCTTTTGGATGTGTGGACCCTGGGCGGGGACAGACTGTTGTGTACGATCTTCTGGCCACGAGGTTTTAGCCGAATTGTTATAGGCGTCCGTTGTCCGTCTTTGCAAAGGTTTGGCGAGTATGTAAAGTTGTCTAAAATTCCTCTTGTCGCGAGCGCTTGGCAAGATCATATTAGACGCCCGTTGCTCGGCAGTTTTGCGGTAGTAAGTCAAGTTGTGTAAAAAGTCCTGTCGTCTCCGCGAGGGTTTTGTAGATGAGACATCAATAGACGTCAATCTTTCAAGACTAGATGTTGCAAGTTTTGACGAGTACAAGTCAATATCTTCAAGCCGCCAGACTTTGACGAGATTACATCAATTGGTGTGCTTTGCTCAGGATTAGCGGTTTCCCCAGGTTTGGCGGGGCCGTACAATTGACGACCACTTAACAACTCACACCAAATGCCAATCATCATCTATACCCCCCACTATGCCCACAGACCCGTACCCATTCCATAGCCAAGTATTACCAATGCGCAGCAACATCAAACGCTCTCATCCCATTATTCACTGCTCAGTCGCCTGTTTCCTGCACACACATTGAAGCTCAAAATACCTACTGCTATAATTGCATGTTTATACAACGACATTAACCGTCGAAATGGCCGTCGCAGAACTTTTTTGTTTGTTTTTTTTGTTTGTTTTTGTTTTAGTATTGATTAGACGCGTCACATAAATGAGTACTATAAAGGATATAAAAACGCATCTGGTAAATTCAGAAAGCTTGTAATCTCAAGTTTTACATGGAATGTTCAAAGATGTTCAATGTGAGCACCATTGGTCACACGACACACATCAAGCCGATAGTCAAATTCTTGCCAAACGCGTCCCTACATTTTCTGTTTGAGTGAACGCCATTAATGGGTCTGAAAAGAAATAAAAAAATCAACAGCTTTACAAAAAACTTAATGTAATTAGCTTTAAAATGGCACAACTGTTATCTTACTACCATTCATAGTTATTGAGATATGGGGACTTCAAATGTGCCCAAGACTTTTGGAACACCCTGTATATGTGTTTACTTGACAAACAGCAAATACTTTAATATATTGTTTGCTTGCCAAACAGCAATACGTTGTTAAATCGAATGTTTACATGACAAACAGCAAATAATTTGAATTTAAATATAATTAGGGAGGAAGGAGGGGTGGGAGGGGGGGGGAAAGAAAACAAGTGTCTATTGCAATCGGTAGGGTATTAAAAGTAAATAGGTTGGCTTTGATTTAAAAGTTGAGCGGCAGGCTGAAAGAATAAAATTATCGTGACATCGTGGTGCTGTCTGGACATATTTTGCTGAAAAAACGGAATATGTCTACATCTTCATCTTTCTCTTTTCTCCACTATCCCCTCTTCACCTTCCCTCTTCCTCACAGTACATACCGCAACCCCAACTCAACCTAACACTTTTTCCCAAAATTGTTTTTACGTTATTCTCTTCTTCTTCCTCCTCCTCTTCTTCTTCTTCTTCTTCTTCTTCTTCCTCTTCTTCTTCTTCTTCTTCTTCTTCTTCTTCTTCTTCTTCCTCTTCTTCTTCTTCTTCTTCTTCTTCTTCTTCTTCTTCTTCTTCTTCTTCTTCTCCTCCGTCGTCGTCGTCGTCTTCCTCTTCTTCTTCTTCTTCTTCTTCTTCTTCTTCTTCTTCTTCTTCTTCTTCTTCTTCTTCTTCTTCTTCTTTTACTACTACTACTACTACTACTACAACTACTGCTTCTACTACTACTACTACTACTTCTTCTTCTCCGTCGTGGTCTTCCTTTTCCTTTTCTTCTTCTTCCTCTTCTTCTTCTCCTCCTCCTCTTCCGTCGTCGTCGTCTTCCTCCTCCTCCTCTTCTTCTTCTCCTCCTCCTCCGTCATCGTCGTCTTCCTCCTCCTCCTCTTCTTCTTCTCCTCCTCCTCCGTCATCGTCGTCTTCCTCCTCCTCCTCTTCTTCTTCTCCTCCTCCTCCGTCATCGTCGTCTTCCTCCTCCTCCTCTTCTTCTTCTTTTACTACTACTTCTTCTTCTACTACTCCTCCTACTACTACTACTACTATACTACAACTACTACTATTACTACTACTACTTCTTCTTCTTCTTCTTCTTCTTCGACTTCCTCCTCCTCCTATTCTTATAATTTTACTATTACTACTACTTCTACTACTACTACTACTACTACTACTACTACTACTACTACTCATACTATTACCACTACTACTACTACTTTTTCTTCTTCTTCTTCTTCTTCTTCTTCTTCTTCTTCTCCTCCTCCTCCTCCTCCGTCATCGTCGTCTTCCTCCTCCTCCTCCTCCTCCTCTTCTTCTTCTTTTACTACTACTTCTTCTTCTACTACTCCTCCTACTACTACTATACTACAACTACTACTATTACTACTACTTTTTCTTCTTCTTCTTCTTCGACATCCTCCTCCTCCTATTCTTATAATTTTACTATTACTACTACTACTACTTCTACTACTACTACTACCACTACTACTTTTTCTTCTTCTTCTTCTTCTCCGTCGTGGTCTTCCTTTTCCTTTTCTTCTTCTTCCTCTTTTTCTTCTTCTACTCCGTTCCTCCTTATCCAACTGCTGCTCCTACTCCTCTGCCTTTTCCTTCTCCACGTTACATTACATTACATGATTGTTGCTTTAGGTCCAGCGGACTCTTCCGAGCCAAATCAGGACCGGACAACCCCCAATCCGCATAAAAGATCTGCCTAGTGGGAAAACTGAAGGCCCTCCACCAGCCAGTCACTTTACAATAAAGACATCCCACGCAGGGGACGGCTGAGGCTTCACCCCAACTTATCGAACCCCCGTTTACAAAAACAAAATAGAATACAAACATCATTATAAATTATCAACAAAACACATACATATAAAAGGCCTACATTGCTAAATAATAACGTCATAGGAAGCCCTAGTGACCACCCGGCAGAAAGCGTCCAATATTCCCAAGCTGATCCAACAGACCTCATACACAAACAAGGAGTCTTGTCCCGGAAGAGTTTTCAAGAAAAAATGTAGGAGACTGGTCTAGCGAAGAAGACGATAGTATAGCAGATTGATAGAACAGAGCAGGAATAGGAAAGAGTAAATGAGGAAGACAGCGACAGTGGGAATTTAAAGCCCTAAATTTCCAGAAAGTGGGGATACTATTTATACTGAAACCCCCGGCACCCCAACGGGGGTGTCCTTCTCCACGTCCTCTTTATTTTTCTTCTTTTTTTTCTCTCCTCTTCCTTTTCCAGCTTCTCCTCCTCCTCCTCCTCCTCTTTCTTCTTCTTCTTCTTCTTCTTCTTCTTCTTCTTCTTCTTCTTCTTCTTCTTCTTCTTCTTCTTCTTCTCATTGTACAACTTATGTTAATCTGATGAATAAAATTTGATACAACAACAACTTCTCTCTTCTTCTTCTTCTTCTTCTTCTTCTTCTTCTTCTTCTTCTTCTTCTTCTTCGTCTTCTTCTTCTTCTTCTTATTCTCTCTTCTTCCTTAATAATTTCCTCCTCCTCCTCCTCCTATTCTTTGGTTTGCCCATCTCCGATCAGCATTAGTTAAGGAATGAGTGTTAATTTAAAGGTTCGTTTGCACTGCGATTATTTTAAAACTCGGTGTGTGTACAGAAGCCAGCTTGTGCACACCCTCCAAATAACCTGCTAATGAAGTCATTCATTCAGGCAACCACAGCAACATTGGAAAACAATTAGAGCTCCACCAACAGCCGCAATATCAGCAACAATAACAATTACAATGGCAAGAGCAGTAACAATCAACCATAAAACAATATTGATGGCAGAAATGGCTGATGATGATGATGATGATGATGATGATGATGATGATGATGATGATGATGATGATGATGATGATGATGATGATGATGATGATGATGATGATGATGATGATGATGATGATAATGATATTAATAATAATAATAATAATAATAATAATAATAATAATAATAATAATAATAATAATAATAATAATAATAAGAAGAAGAAGAAGAAGAAGAAGAAGAAGAAGAAGAAGAAGAAGAAGAAGAAGAAGAAGAATGTTGAAGAAGAAGAAGGTATGAAAAAGCTTTGAATAAACAAGCGTACGTGACTTAGGTACAAGACTTTTTAGGACACAGAGGTTTTTTCTCTGGATGCTCCGGTTTCCTCCCGCCCTTCACTAATGGTACTGGATGCAACCTATCTAATATTACAAAAAAAACAAATTCGATTTCGATTTCCATCTTCTAATAGCACAAGTTTGAGTGATGAATATTTGTGTTCGTTGTATATGTAGGACTGTTTGTAACAGCTGAGCGTGTATGTTGGTCCAGATCGCCGCTCTTTGAGCCTGATTTAGGAATAATCGCCTATTGCATCTCTTATTATTATTATTATTATTATTATTATTATTATTATTATTATTATTATTATTATTATTATTATTATTAAAGATGTGAATAGACGTTTACATAAATAACTAAATAAATAAAATATTGAAATTAATTAACACATTGAATTGCATTCATAGAACGATCATCGATGCCTGTGTAAATCACAGCGTTTTATTTGTATGTTGTTCCTTACAAAAGGGACGAAGATACGGCGTCCGAGGTTTATGGGCGGGAATCACGACAAATGAAGAAGTAGAAACCCTGAGAGCGGCCTGATGCATAGAGCAGGCCCAAAACAAAATGAAGTCCTATAGGAGATCACGTTTCAAAATGCATTGCACTCGATAGCCACTGGAATACTCCGTAGGATGAGAGAATAAACCGAGGACTAGCCGTGCGGAAGCACACGTTTCATCGCACGGACTTTTGTAAGAACCTGCGTGACGCTTTTGTCCTAGACGGACGAGTGGTAGCTACACATTAATACGCCCACGCGAGCTTCAGCAGGTCCTTTGGCCATTTTCCCTGGTCGCACAAGATTGTGTCCAGCCGTTTGGGTGTCAGACGATGAGCCTAAAGCCGCAGCAAGTGGGCATCTTTGGTGGGCTTGAGTTAGGTCCTTATCGGTAAGCGCCTTAAGAAGTTCTTGAACTCGAAACAAATTAATAAGGACTCTTAAATAAATAAATAACTTTTTACTAAATACATAAATAAATACATAAAGGTGGCCGGAGGTTTATAATATCAGACTTGAAGACGCGTGGTAAGCTATATAGATTTTAACTCAGGTTTAATCCCAGACAACCTGTTGTTTCAGTTTCTGCATAGGTCTGCTGAAGTCTTAACACTGTGAACGCCGCGTATTGTAATTGTTCATTAGAGAAGATCAACATTAGCGTGCAGATTGGAAACATTCTTTCATTGGCGAATAGCAAGCACGGGTTAATTGTAGTCAACAACATAGGGTCTTCGTTGGAAGCATCAGGTCACAAACGAGTTATTACAGAGAGGGGGGGGGAGAAGGGTGAGGGCGCGCAGGGAGAGAGGGCGAGAGATAAAGGTAAAGAGATATGAAGAATGCACAAGCCATTGGACAACACGATGACATGCTCACAGTGGTGAAGAAACGGAAACTCCAATGATATGGCCACGTCACCAGAGCATCAGGCCTTGCAAAGATCATCCTACTAGGCACAGTGCAAGGAGGCAGAAGACGAGGGAGACATAAAAAGAGGTGGGAGGACAACATTTAAAAATGGACTGGCTTGACACTGAGCGAAGCCATGAGGGTTGCTGAGGACAGAGAAAGATGGAGTACGCTGGTTAAACGATCATATGTGGTGCCCCAACGACCTTCGAGTTACGGGATTGGATAGGAGATGCCGGGAGAGAGAGGGAGAGAGAAAAAAAATAGAGAGAGAAAAAAAATAGACGGAAGACAGAACCAGAGAAAGAGACAGACAGACAGAGAGGGACAGAGAGAGAACAATACACAGCAGTACATTGAACGGTGTGACGGGGACAAGAAACTTTAGGATTGGATCTAAAGCACACAACTCGAGGTATTGAAACTTCTGACCGCCTACGCTGCGCTAGATATGCCGGCGCTAACCACTTAAGGGCTTAGTGACTTTAATTGATCGCCAGCGTTGTACGATGAAGTTTCCAGAACAGCTCAGCACTCTCCACGTCCGGTTCAAAGCGATCTCGCTATATATGTGCACATTTGAACGATCCGGACACCCATACAATGTTAATACTATACTATAGGAAAGGGGGGGGGGAGGGAAGGAGATGTTAATATTATAGCCCTACCCTTCCACAACCACATCCCCCCCCTTCCCCTTAGTTCACTGTTTGGGATGATAACTCCGTTGCTTCATGGGGGATCCAAACAGTGCGCAAGCTTGCAGCATTAAATAAGTGGTGTTTTTTGACATCGTGGGTTCGGATCCGACTTCAGTAAAGTGTTTTGTCCATGATAGGTCTCGGTGCCGGATCAGGCATGCGCGCGGGCACAGTCTAGACCTCGATTTATACTCTTACACAGAATAAAGATATAAGACGAAGGTCACGCACGCACATTCTGCCAATGTATTCAGGTCCTCTGATGCAAATACAATGAGACATTACCCGATTTATAGAGACAATAATGAAAACAGCCAGAACCAAGGCATTCTGCTCCAACACGGGAAGTAATTATTCGAAACGCTAATCATTTTATACAGGCAACAGTTTCTCACTTCTTTCAGTTCCCACTTCGCATGAAACATAATGTAGGCCTAATATAATCATGTCGTGCACTAACCAACTGGACAAATGCGTGGGAACAAGTAACATTATAACATATATATTTATTTATTTATTTATTTATTTATTTATTTATTTTATTTTTTTAATGAAATATATTATTTGATTTTTATTACATACCATTGTTCAAACCCTCCCCAACACACACACACACACACTCACACACACACACACACACAAACGCACACACAAACTCACACGCGCGCTCTCTCTCATTCTCTCTCTGTGTGTGTCTCTCTCTCTGTCTTTCTCTCTGTCTCCTCTCTGTCTCTGTCTCTGTCTCTCTGTCTCTGTCTCTGTCTCTGTCTCTCTGTCTCTCTCTCTCTCTCTGTCTCTCTCTCTCTCTCTGTCTCTCTCTTGGTTCTGCATATTGGCATTAATGACTGCAAGCGTGGCTATGTGCTGGGTAACTCAACGTGGCGTGCAGTCGTTAAAGAATGTCGTCGTTGTTTCCCAACAGCTAGAATCATGCTATCTACCATTCTACCCCACCGTGATGGTCATGATCACATCAGCTCTTGTATCAAAAACTCAAATCACTGCCTAAAACAAGTTTGCCAACAATTCACTGGAGTTGATGTAGTCGACAATGACACTGCCTTCTACACCAAGAAAGGGGGTATTAAAACAGGTTGGATGAGGGACGCTGTGCATCCGAACACTCGGGGTAGCAGTGGCCTGGCTGTCAACATCAAACGTTGCTACTCTGCATCTCTTATGCAGACCCCGCGTCGTCCTCAGCTGAAAGGCGACACTAGCCAAAAGTCAGTAGTACAGTCAGTCTGTGGTCAAGTTCTCCATTCTCAACAGAGCAACGTTACACCACGTCCATCGGATGAATCACGGCAAAATCTAATGCTAATCCAAAAGCCCAAGCCACTGTATTCGGCGGTCGTGAGAGGTTCCAAATCGTACGCACCCACCTTGTCGCCTGCTGTTCCCCGCCAAAAGTTACCACAGCCGCTGTTAAACAACCCTGTGAGGCCCATGTCAGCGCACAATAGTCAACTGAATCGTCAGCAGCAACAGCAACTGCAGTTTCACAATGAGACACCTTTAGACCTCTCTAATCAGAGTCTTTCCTCACCCCTAAACGACAAGGAAAAAAGCATACTTTTTGAATACCTTGTCCGACTCCTAAACTAAATGTTTCTAGGTCTAATAACCTGACTGTAGTTTATTTTTAATGGTGAATAACGTAGGTGCAGTCAACTTTCAAACACGACATGCATAGCCTACACTCAAACACCGAACACTTTTGTACTCGATCCTCTCCCCTCCTTTTCATTATGTACAGCCAAACTGTAACATTTCTGATAACATTCTTGAGCATTTATTCTTTGTGATAGAAACCCTTGTGTAACCTTAAATTTGTAATAGTATATATTTTATATTATTAGGTTTTGTTCTCTCTCTCTCTCTCTCTCTCACACACACACACACACACGCACACACACATTGTATTGTGATTTGATATTCCCATCTACTGACTCTAGTATTTGTTGTTAATTTTAATTGCTTATGCCAATTCCATTTTAATTTAATATATAATTATATTGTAACTGTTCTGATTCTTTTGCACTCATCCATACCTCCTGTCTCCCAACTACTTTTATTTTTTACATTTACTTTTTCTGTTAAATCTCCTCTCCCAATCCCTGTCCACCTTCCTCCATTGTGTTACCTTCTATAGAAGAAATGTCACTTACAACATGGCCTTCCAAAGATGGTTTTCGAATTGGCCATCTTAATATATGTCATGCACTCAACAAAACACATGAAATAGCATCAATTTTAAACAACCATAATACACCATTTCATATATTTGGCTTTTCTGAATCTTGGTTATGCACTCAGACTGTTGATTCTGAAATGGCGATACCAGGTTATTCTTTAATAATACGTCATAGAACAAGAAATCAAGAAACTGGTTTATTAATATACATTAGTGAAACGCTTAATTTCAAACGTCTACATTACCTTGAGCAGCATCAAGTTGAGTCTATTTGGCTTGAAATAAATATAATCATTCAGCCCCAATCATCGTCGGATTCTTATACAGGCATCCTGATGTACATGTGGACTGGATTAGTAACTTTACTTCAATGATCGATGAACTGTTATTAGAATCTAAAGATTTCTTCATTTTAGGGGATTTTAATATTGACCTGTTTAAACCTAATAAACACTGGACCGATACTATTAAACTGTGCAACTTTGAACAACTAGTGTCAGGACCAACCAGAGTAGCTGCGACTTCAAGCACACTCATTGATCACATATATACAAATAACAAGACGCATGTTGTAGAAGTTTGTGTTCCAGTCTTTGCTTGCAGTGATCATTATCCTGTTTGTTTGACCTGGAAAAAGAAAGGAGCTAAAATACCCAAACCAGGACATAAAACTATAACATACAGATCTTTTTCCAAATTTATTACAGATGATTTTCTCTTTGACCTCAGCAACAGCGCTCTCTCAAATGTTTATAATTTTACTAACCCTGATGTTGCTTTAGCGTACTGGTATGACACATTTATGAATATATACAATAAGCATGCTCCTATATATACCAAAAGAGTTAAGTACTATTCCAAACCACCGTGGCTAGACACAGAACTGCAAAATGCCATTAAATTAAGAGATTATTTAAAGAAAAGTGGTAAAGAAGATGAATACAAAAAACAAAGAAATGCAGTAACTTCACTCAAAAGAAAAAAAAAGAAAGCATTTATTACAAATTTAATCTCGTCCAAAAACAGTTCTAAAACGATTTGGAAAGCAATTAATCACTTAACAAACAAATCCAGTATATCACCAGTGATTAAAGATATTTCTCCTAATATTCTGAATTTACATTTTGTTAAAATGTCTGATAGGATTATTACTATTGACAAATCAAAAGAAAACAATCTAGAGAAATTAGCAAACTTTTGTCATTCTAAGAACATTAAAAGCAAACTAGACATTCCTTATTTGTCTACAGAATTTGTACACAAAGCACTAACAAACCTTAAGCAAACAAATTCAAGAGGAATTGATGAATTGGATAGTAAAATACTAAAATTGTCTGCGTCATTTATTACTGACACTTTAACGTATATATACAACCTATGCATAGACAAATCACATTTTCCTATAATGTTCAAAAAAGCTAAGGTTATACCCCTTTTCAAGAATGGTGATAGCACTGACCCATCGAACTATAGGCCTATTTCGATTCTTTCTACTCTCTCTAAACCTCTTGAAAAGCACATAAATAATAATATTCTTGATCATTTCACTGAAAACAGCCTCTTACATGAAAATCAGTCGGGTTTCAGAGCTAAACACTCTTGTCACACAGCTCTTACATCAATGATAGAACAATGGCTAAATAATATTAATAAGGGACAATTTTCTGGAACATTATTTGTTGACTTCGCAAAAGCTTTTGATGTAATAGACCATGACCTTCTTCTACGTAAACTAAACCTATATGGCATTCATTCCAAATCTCTTGAGTTTCTTAAATCGTTTATTTCGGACAGAGAACAGTGTGTTTATGTAAATAACCAAAAGTCACAATTTGAAATTGTTACAGCTGGAGTACCGCAAGGATCTGTTTTAGGACCGTTGTTATTTTCTATCTACATAAATGATCTCCCCCTTTATATTTCTACTTCTTGTGAACTCTTTGCTGATGACACTACATTACATTCTCAAAATAGAGACTTGAATAAACTCTCCTCCTCATTACAAAAAGGGGCTAGTGAACTACAGGAATGGACTGAATACAACCACATGGCCCTCAATCCAGACAAAACAAAATCCATGCTAATTACAACAAGACAGAAAAGACAAAATGTATCAATAAAACCTCTTCCATTAAAAATTGGCAATACAATAATTGCTGAAGTACAGAGTCATAAACTACTTGGAGTAACTATAGACAATAATTTGTCCTGGGTAAAACATATTTCAAATATTAGTAAAACTATTTCTAAAAAGACTTACCAATTGTCAAGGATAAAGCATTTATTAAATTTACATTCTCGTAAACTATTTTACTCCGGTCATATTCAATCATTTATTGATTATTCTTCTACTATTTGGGATTCTGCCAGTGGCAATGCAATGAAACCTTTAATTAGAATTCACAAACGTGCAATTAAACAAATTTTGCTGAAACAAAAAATCTCTCCAGATGACTATAAACGGATCAATATTCTACCCCTTACCGACAGACTAAAATTTAATAAAGGCGTTTTCATGCACAAGGTCCTTTCTGGCAATGCACCTTCCTATCTTTCTTCTCTTTTTTAAAAAAAAACTGCCAGATCGTCCACAAAATTAAATGTTCCAATTCCAAGAATTGATCTCTACAAAACTAGTCTAGCTTATTCCGGTTCCATTTTGTGGAATAACTTTCCTGAAGATCTCCGCACTCCAGCATCTAAATTTACATCATTTAGAACACGTCTCCTAAAACACATTAAAAATTAAATACACATTAATTGTTAATGTTGTTGATTGAGATTAACAACATTAATTTGATTTCAATTGTTTGAAAAGGATTTTATCTAATGATGACTTTGTTTATTTGTTATTGTTCCATGATGTGAATGTTATAACCTTGAGTTGTATTTAATAGTTATTGTTAAAGCCCCAAGGGCAAGATGTAAAAAAGTGCATCCAGCGCTTATTCTTTTACCCTTGCAAAATAAAATTGTTATCTTATCTTATCTTATCTTATCTCTCTCTCTCTCTCTCTCTCTCTCTCTCTCTCTCTCCTTCCACCCCAAAATCCGCCACAACCTGCTGCTCTCTTGTAGGTAAAAAAAAAGGTAAAGGTAGTCCCATAGCCTTGTGGCCGTAGGGGAGCGTGATGTTGGAGATCACACTTATCTTGGGCCAGCGTAATGAGGGTGATGCCCAACTCTCTCCCTCGCTGCTTTACCTTCCCCACCCTCAAGAGAGTAGGTACTCAATCACAGTTGAGTCAACTGGGGGCGTTGTTGTTTGTCGCTTCACACCTTAGCGGTCACCCATCCAAGTGCTAACCGCACCGGACGGTGCTTCACTTTCGACACAGTAGCGAGTGCTCCAACCACTGCACTATCCGACACCCCCGCTAAAGTGCGCGGGAAAAAAATTCGATAATTCACTGCAGTTTCCCTGTGTCGACAGAAGGATTGACCCACGATTGTTTAACTCTTCATGACCGATGGCACCAGACTCCCACGACAATTGCTTACCTCCCTTTGCTCCACCCTGCCCTTGATCAATGCCCACCCCTCCCCTTCCACTCCCCCAACTTAAAACTTCTCCTCCTTCATCTCTCTCTCTCTCTCTCTCTCTCTCTCTCTCCGAGTTAAATTACGTTTACGGCTGGTTTAAGGCTAGGTTTTTATTCTTTCTCAATTAAAAGGATCCGAATTTTATAATAATAATAATAATAATAATAATAATAATAATAATAATAATAATAATAATAATAATAATAATAATAATAATAATAATAATAATAATAATAATAATAATAATAATAATAATAAAATTCAATTTATGTTTTACACGCACAAAAATTGGCTATAATCTGGGACAATAAAAATGTACTTTATTTGTCTCTGCACTTTTCTCAAAGTCCAAGGCCAACCCCTGAACACTGTGCATAGCTTCAAATATTTAGGAGCCATTGTATCAGACAATGGGCCCCGACGCGACAGGAAGTCCTCTCCGGAATCGCACAAACAAATGCGGCCCTGACAAGGTTGAAGCCCATTTGGAAAGACAGGACCATCAGTCTACATTCCAAGGTAAGACTGCTGCGCTCCCTTGTCATCTCCATCTTCCTATACGCTTGCGAAACATGGACCCACACAGCAGATCTACAACGAAGAATGCAAAGCATGGAGATGAGGTGCTACATCTGGGCATTTTCTATACCCAGCAAAGGCGAAGTCCGACAGACCATCACACAAGCAATTGGACAACACAATGACATGCTCACAGTGGTGAAGAAACGGAAACTCCGATGGTATGGCCACGTCACCAGAGCATCATGCCTTTCAAAAACCCTCCCGCAAAGCACGATGCAAGAAGGCAGAAGAAAAGGGAGACATATAAATAGGTTGAAGGACAACATTCGAGAATGGACTGGCTTGACACAGCGAAGCTATGAGGGTTGCTGAGGACAGGAAAAGATGGAGTACGCTGATTAAACGATCATCTGTGGTGCCCCAACGACCTGCGAGTTACGGGATAGGGTAGGATAGGAATTTTCTAATCACACCACAGACCATGGAGTTATTATGGTTCGCACGTTCTTAAATCTGATGGTGTCTTGTGACGCTGTGCGAAGGTCCTTTCTAATGATTCCATTGTACTTTGTAGTAGTGTTCCAAATTGCCCAATACAAGACAACCGCACAACACCACTTTATTCATCTCAATTTGAGCACTTCCGGTGGTAGCGATTAGCCCATTAAAATATCACACGACGTGCACATCACGAACAATCACAGCAGTTACCCTGCGAATAGAACTTTGCTCCTGTGGTATTTGTGTGATACGATGAACTCCAAGCATGTCTAGGCCCTTTAGCATAATATTACTAGCCCCAGTGGTTAGATGACGAACGCTAGTCTGGCGTGTAGATGATCTGGGGTCCCTCACCCAGATGGTGACGGGATATGTTTGTCTCATTGTTGTCGACTTTCTGTAATGACTCTGTATTCGATGGTTCATTTTCCTCGACTCTGGTCACTGACAAAATGTTAGAAGGGCACGCCGAAATGAACATGCGTATTCTTCCAGGTCGACCGCATGTGACTCAGTTGTCCTAGGTGCTTTACAATGCACTGGATACAGAAAGTGGAGGTCTTGGGCGACGAGAGTTCGGTCTTAAATTTCAGTCAGCGCCTGTAGCTGCAGCTCTTTGAACTGTGAACTGCGCTATATTAGAACTACTTATAGTTACTGCTGCAGAATCTTCTAGATGCTGAAGGTGGCAGCTCCATGGAAAGAGGGGCTGATAGGCCGGTTCCCACTAACTAGGCGACCTTGTCGCTAGCCGAATGTCATAGATCTAGTAAGTGTAAACTGTGTGTAGACGCATGCCCTCAGCACCCTCTGACACTCAGATTGAGGTCAGCGTCGCTTTCGGGCTGACTGCCTGTTTAACCTTAGTAACAGCCCGACAGCGCCAAAAGGCCACAGCGCCAAAAGGTCAATTAACAGACAACATTTTCAGAAGAAAAAAATACATCAACAGTCCACTATCAACGACAACTATATAAAACAACAGGTACAATTACCATCATCAACTACTATACTCTCGAGTACTCAAAGCTGTGCTGTCTAAGCCATGCCAGTCCTATTGCTCCTGCGCGGAGTGACATATCACGTGTTTCCGGAAGAAAGGATTGTGGGATTTGGGGTGGATTTGGATATTTGCTATCGGTGGAAATTGGGATGCCAGTGTTTTTCAGTGCGTAGCAATCGGTGACAAATGTGTTTCAGATTTCCTCGGACTGTGCGCGATTATACTTTATCGACGAACCTACACTCACCGTTGTCTTTCTTTCTTTTGTGTGTATGCGTGTGAAGATTTCATTTTAATTTTTTGTTTGTTTGTTTTTTGGTTGGCATAGTGGATTTTAGCTGTATTGCAATTCGTTACGGAAACTTGGTGTGTAATTTTATTTAGGGAGAGGAGAGGGTGGTTATTTTGGGAGTTTTGTCAAAATAATTCGCCGTGCGCTTAAAGTAACCTTACTGCATGGTGAATCACTGTGTAAAACCTGCCAACGCAAAATTTGTTTAGTCGTGTTGTTATTTTCTACATTACTCACCCATTCTTTTTTTTTCAGTTAATAGTTTTACGTTTGGTTTTCTGCTCTTACGTTCCATGTCAGATCTCACTTTCAATGTCACGAGAACAGAAAAAACAAATTACCAATTAACGTATTGAATAATTATCTTCAAATAACGTGTGATAGGAGAACAAACAATTGTTTTTTTTTTTACATGTCATCCTCTACTAAGGGCGGTGCGACTGTAGTGTAAGCTATAATAATTATATAACATGCTTTATTGTATTCTTTAGACGGTGTTCCTTTTCCTCCATCATCCTCCACACAAACTTTCGTATTTCCCCGGGGAACTTCAAAGCTCGTGCAAGTCGTCAAAATGGTGAAAAGGTCTCTGAGCAAGAGTTTCATTTGGGCAGCGAAAAGGGTTTAATGAGAGAAACAGGTGCGGTGACGAATTTAAAACAAAACAAAAAACAACAACCTGATTTTACAACCCTGGCTGGGCCTGACCTGGGCGAGGATCAGTCTATTACTTCTTTGGTAGCTACCCTTTTACAGTTGTGTTTCTAACTACTTTTTTTTCTCCCAGGAGAGAAAGAGGGAGAGAGAGAAAGGGAGAGAGAGAGAGAAAGAAAGAGAGGGAAAGAAAAAGAGAAACAGAGAGAGAGGGAGGGAGAGAGAGAGAGAGGAGAGAAAGGAAAGAGAGAGACAGAGAGACACACAGAGTGGAAATAGAGAGAGAGCGCGAAAGAGAGAGAGAGAAGAGAGAGAGACACACACAGAGTGGAAATAGAGAGAGAGAGAGCGAAAGAGAGAGAGAGAGAGAGAGAGAGAGAGAGAGAGAGAGAGACAGAGAGAGACAGAGAGAGAGAGAGAGAGAGAGAGAGAGAGAGAGAGAGAGAGAGAGAGAGAAGAGAGAGAGAGAGAGCACAACATTCACCAATAAACTGTGAATAAACTTGTAGGTCGTTATTCACACAACAGCAAATAATTCATTAGCTGGGAACTGGTCAGCACACATTATGTTTAATTATCATCTCCTAAGAATTAGTGGAAATGTTGTCAGTCTTATTAGTAAACAAAGCCTAATCACAGACTGTATGATTAATACCGCTTTACCCTTAAGACAGACAGGAAATGATAGAACTTCATTTTCAAATTTTAGACTGACTGCATCCGAAACTCTTTATTGAAGAGGAGTGAAGAAACCGGAGTACCCAGAGTAAGCACCTCGGTGGCATGGAAGGCTTCGTGCCTAAGTCAACACAAGCTGAAAACCCGAAACCTTCGGGTTATATAGCCAACCAGCGCCTACATATTCTGCCCTGCGGTTAGGCCACTCCAGATTACATTGCATTACATTACATGATTATTGCTTTAGGTCCAGCGGACTCTTCCGAGCAAAATCAGGACCGGACAACCCCCGACCTGCATAAAAGATATGCTGAAACAACCCTGGTAAAACTGAATGCTCTCCACCAATCACTTTACAATAAAGATCTCCCACGCAGGGGACGCTGAGGCTATACTCTAATTTATGGAACTCCCGTTTACAAAAACAAAATAGAATACAAACATCATTATAAATTATCAACAAAACACATACATATAAAATGCCTACATTGCTAAATAATAACATCATAGGAAGCCCTAGTGACCACCTGGCAGAAAGCGTCCAATATTCCCAAGCTGATCCAACAGACCTCATACACAAATAAGGAGTCTTGTCCCGCAGGAGTTTTCAAGAAAAAATGTAGGTGACTGGTCTAGCGAAGAAGAAGATAGTATAGCAGATTGATAGAACACAGGAGGAAGGAGAAAGAACAAATGAGAAAGACAGCAACAGTGGGAATTTAAAGCACTAAATTTTCAGAAAGTGGGGATACTTTTTATACTGAAACCCCCGGCACCCCAATGGGGGGCAGGCCACTCCAGATAACTGATTTGGTAGTATAACTGGCATGGTCATTGTGACAGATAGAAGAAGCTATATTGACAGACAAGTAGACAAATGAATGGTTCGATTTCTATGAAAGCCGTCCTTTGGAAAGTGGTTATGTTCGGCATCACCCTACACGTTCCGGTGGGACAGCACTCATTGTGAATTTGAAAAAAAAGATCGGTGCCGCTGAAATGCGTGTTCTTGGGGGTCCTTTTAAGAGAGGAATACAAAGAAAGGAAGGAGGAATATTCTGGAACGATATATCGAAAAAGGACGCAAAGAATGAAATAACATAAAGGAGCTGCAGGCCTTAGTTAAGTATTTAAGGTTAAAGGTGTCTCTTTTGATTGCATTGAGGATCGATTTTCCACCCACCCACCCTCTCCTTTCTCTACTCCCTCCTCACCCCCCCCCCTCCCACTCACCATCTCCATCCCATATCGTTTGGTTCTACTCGGAGTACTCCGATTTCCCTGTGAGGTATTTTTGCCTGAGTGTCCGTGGGTGGGGTTTAGATATAAGTTTCGGTAAGGATGGGTTGTTCCCCTCTTGTCCTGGTTGGCGCTGCCGTGCTTTCCGTGAGGAGGTAACCCTAATGTGTCCCCAGGTTGGGTGACAAATCTCTTTTTGTATTGTGTTTTTTGGTGTGATATGTTTATGTCTTTTTCCTTCAAATGACAATACAATACAATACAATGCAGTACAATGCAATGCAATACAATGCAATACAATACAATACAATACAATACAATACAATACAATACAATACAGTACAATACAATACAATACAATACAATACAAAGCAATTTTTGTTCAGTTTAATAGCAATGACTGACATGATGGCGTTTTTCTCGAGTATGACGTCGCTATTGCTGTGTCGCAGGGCAACTGTTGTGAGTTATCTTGTATTTAATTGTTAAGAAAATAATAAGGTCTCATTCTTACACTGTGCCGTCGACGCTTCTCTTGGCGTAATGATGTCATTTTGCTGTTTAAACCTGCCATGTTACATTCGCCAAGACGTTTTCGACTTTTCCACGTTCCAGAGCCGAACCAATCGGTGCTTCCTGCAGACAAACACGGCCAAAGTCTGGCACCAAACCTCCCACTCACACTGCAGCCAATCAGCTAATGAGTCTAAGTCAGCAGTCACGCTTTCATTCATTCAGGAGGATGACGAGGGGGAGGAGGAGGAGGAAGAAGAAGAAGAGAATAAAGAAGAGGAGAAGAAGGGGAAAGAGGGAGGGGAAGGGGAAAGAGTAGCAGACGAAGCCATGTCAGTGCTTGGGTTTGAATTGTACACTGCAAGCGATCTGCCAACTGTTCTTAGGAAACCTTTTCATGTTAAAAAAAAAAAGCCTCACGCACATTCACTATCACCCATGTGACCACACCTCCACACACACACACGCAAACACATACACACACACACACACACAATACCCTCTCCCCCACCATACCCTCCTAACCTCCCTCACACCAAAAAAAAAAGATGAAGATTTAGTTAGATACTGAAATACAAGTCCGCTGCACCCCCCCCCCCCCCCCCCCCATCCTTCCCAAATCTACTATATTCATTCCAACGGGTGTGCACGAGATGTGTAGAGATAGCATTTATTTACCTACAAAAGGGGTTCTATGTTGATGCTGGATAAGCTTGGCAGAATGTTCCTGTGATTTCTTTCGGTCGGTATTTTTGTAGACGTATTGAGATCTTACGGGAATTGCTTGTTTATCCCCGACGGAAGATTCGAGATCTACCGCGTTTCGGGTGGTCAGGGGGTTCGAACTGTGTGGAACATTCCATGACGTAACACTGTGCGTATTTTGATTGTGACGATATTTGTTTTGATTGGTTATTGATTACGTCATTCTTTGAATATTCTACGTCCTTCGACACTGTAGAGAGACTGTAAATACAGCGTTTGCAAGCGCGCATTTGGACAGAGGGCGGAGGGTAGGCGGGAGGGGTGGGGGTAGGGGTGGGGTTGAATGCAGTTTGTTAATGCTGTTTGTGCCTTTTGATGAATAAAATTAGGCAACTTTCTTAACGATAACTCTTGCCTTGTTATTGAGTGAAAGGGCTGCGTAGATAGATACACGAGTTACACAAGTTCAAGCATCGGGGGCTGAATCGTCCGTCGCCCTGTAACACCAACGCATAAGAAGATATTGGATCAGGAGTTTAGTTAGCAGCATAATGTATGCCTCCCAAACATCTGCCACGCACCCACACACTTCCACCACCACCCTATCTCCCGTCCCTGCCACTTTGGGCCTTGGGCCTGGGGAGAGAGAGAGGGAGAGAGAGAGAGAGATCTGGTTCAACTGACCATCCCTCCAGGGACTGGAAAGCGATGGGGAGTTAGTTAGACGCTGAGCGCAAGGACTCGATTAGTCCTCGCCCAGTTGCACGTGCACACATATCTGTGGCCAGTGCATACAAAGCTGTGTTTGAGCGTCCTGATTGATACATGATCCCACATTCACTGAAGAGAAATTTGCAGGCTGTTAGGATGGGTCGGATTTTTTTTTCTTCTGTTTTTTTTTCTGCCTGTCTAGAGTCCTCTCTTTACCCCCCGCAACGCTGATGATGCCCTGAAGCTCCGTTTAGTCTGAAGTCCGTCTTTTTTGTGTTTGTCGAGTTTGTTTGTTTGTTGCTTTTTTTTTTTTTTTTTTTTTTTTTTGCAGGTTGTGGTGTGTAGGGCTGATGGAGAAGATATTCTGTGTGTTGTTTGTATGTGCGTGCGCGCGTGTTTGTTTGAGTGCGTGTGTGTTTGTGTGTGTGTGAACGGATGCAAAGAGCTAAAGGGACTCTATATTGAAAAGCATGATAAGATGGTTGACTTGGTGCGTGTGTGTGTGTACGTGTGTGTGTGCGTGTGTGTGTGTATGAACGAATGTAAAGAGCTAAAAGGATTCTATATTGAAAATTACGATAGGGTGGTTGACTTGGTGTTTAATAATAATAATAATACTAATAATACTAATAATACTAATAATAATAATAATAATAATAATAATAATAATAATAATAATAATAATAATAATAATAATAATAATAATAATAACGGATTTTTATATAGCGGGTACTCCAGCCTATGACCAGACTCACCACGCTTTACATAGTCATTACATATAAATACATGCACTGACAAAACATCGCTTTTGCTACAATACACCAAAAGACGGAACAGTAAAGGTACAAACTATTTACAACTATGTACACAAATTACAAAAAAAAAAGACAGAAATAGACTATTTACAACTATGTACACAAATGACAAAAAAGACAGAAATGGAATAGCAAAAACCTATTCACAGCTATTTATATGCCCGGTTAGGTCCAGGAGGAAAAAAAGTATAAATATTTACAGCCGTGTATACACTTACGGATCAGACAAAGACAAAAGAGGAGAGAATGACAGCGGGATACAAATCAGTCTGAATAATGCAGTTTGAAGAGGTGGGTTTTGAGGGCCTTTTTGAATGCTTGTGTTGATTGTATGTTGCGGATATGGGAGGGAAGGGAACTCCACTGCTTAGGTGCGGAGTAAGCGAATGCACGTTGGCCGTATGTCTTAGTGCGGGTGACGGGAACCTTGAGTGTGCGAGTGTCAGCAGAAGATCTTAAAGTGCGTGAAGGGGAGTAGACAGACAGTAGATCAGCAAGGTAGGAAGGACAAGAATCTGTGAAGAAGTTGTGACAGAGAACAGAGAGTTTGTACTCTATGCGTGCTTGCACAGGACGCCAGTGAAGGGAAAGTAGTAGAGGTGTGATGTGATCGCGTTTCTTAGCTCGGAATACTAGTCTAGCTGCTGAGTTCTGAACCTTTTTTTAGTTTGTCAATGATGTGTTTTGGGGAGCCAGCGAGGAGAGAGTTGCAATAGTCAAGAGGAGAAAGGACGAGAGCGCAGACTAGGGTTTTGGTGGCAGTGACTGTAAGATAGTGGCGAAAGCAGCTGATTTGGCGTATGGCCGTGTATGCAGAGCGACAGACGTTGGAGATGTGGTTGTTGAGGGACAGGTCATCGGAGAGAATATAGCCGAGATTTCTTGCTGAGGATGAGAACTGAATGTTTCTTGTCCCTACTGTAAGCGATGTTGGGAGAGGCGAGAGTGAGGAGAAGGTGTTGTGCTTGTGAATGAGGAGGGCTTCGGTTTTATCGTCATTAAGCTTAAGCTTGTTGAGTGTCATCCATGACTTAATGTCTGTGATGCAGTTCTCCAAAGTCTGAACAGTGGAATTAATGAGAGAGGGGGCAGTGGATTTATAAAGTTGTGTGTCGTCTGCAAATGACTGACTCTCAACAGCATGCTTTCTAAGCAGGAGAAGCAGTGGCTTGGTGTACAGAGTGAATAACACCGGCCCTAAAACGGAACCCTGAGGCACGCCGCACACTGTTTAAGGAATGAGGAAAGCTATATTCACCGATTACTGTAGCGTGTTCTGTGACAAACGTGTGCATTTCAGGACTTCACTAGTGACAGTCTAGCCAGCAACAAACCTGACATTTGTGCTGTAGATCAAGCCAGTAGCCTATCATTTATTGTGGAAGTGGCCACACTGTGTGATTCCTTTATAAACACCTGCTATAACCAGACATTTTTGAAGTGCAAGCCTTTGTGTAATGCTCTAAACCACTCAGGTTTCCGAACATTACATTACATTACATGATTATTGCTTTAGGTCCAGCGGACTCTTCCGAGCCAAATCAGGACCAGTATAGCCGAATCAGGACCACAAAATCAAGACCACAACTTCGCTGTAAGAGGACTCGTCCCTGATCAGCATAAAAGATCTGCCGAAACAACCATAGTGGCAACATTGAAGGCACTCCACCAGCCAGTCCCTTTACAATAAAGACATCCCACGCAAGGGACGCTGAGGCTACACTCTAATTTATCCAACCCTCGTTTACAAAAACAAAATAGAATGCAAACGTCATTATAAAATATTCACAAAACACATACATATGAAATTCCTACACTGCCAAATAATAACATCATAGGAAGCCCCAGTGACCACCTGCAGAAAGCGTCCAATATTTCCAAGCTGATCCAAAAGACCTCACACGCAAATGAGGAGTTTTGTCCCGGAAGAGTTTTCAAGAAAAAAGGTAGGTGACTGGTCTAGCGAAGAAGAAGATAGTATAGTAGATTGATAGAACAGAGTAGGAATGAGAAAGTACATATCAACCAGTGTCATGATCGGCTCTAAAAGCATGTGGGAGGGGAGAAATTTGAGGGTTGGGGATGGCGTCATTGAAGAACTGTCCTGAGTTTATTACAACGTCGTTAAAGAGAACGGGTTTGGGTTGCAATAAAGTTATGGAATTGTGAATGCAGCTCATTTGGGCTATCATGTCGGCAGAGTAAAAGCCTCGCTTCATTCCTATGTTGTGGGGAAGGGAGGGTGGGAGTAGGGAAGGGGCATTGGAGGGAGGAGGGGGGGGAAGGCAGTATGTGTATTTAAGTGCATTAATATTCTTAGTAATTTCTGTAATTCTTCCCATTGTTAAGGTTTGTGTTAGTTTGAAATCAATTTTATGTTAATTATTTTGTCCTTTTTTAAAAAAAAAAGGGACTAACTGTAACTGTAGGCCAAAGAACCTAATGCTATTATCCTATTAAAAGTTTCGGCTTCGACTTCAGCTTCTCTCTCTCTCTCTCTCTCTCTCTCTCTCTCTCTCTCTCTCTCTCTCTCTCTCTCTCTCTCTCTCTCTGAAATTTAGCGTGCGGCTCCCTGCACTAATTGGTAATAACGTCATAATTACGTTAATTTTGGCAAGTAGGACTAGGAGTGGCATCATAGCGACTGGTATTGATTCTAATGAAACCATAATTATTTCATAATACGCGAGGATTGGTTCTATCCGTACCTCCTTCGGCGCGTCCATCTTCCCCTACCCCCAGACCAGCTTGAAAAGACAAAACAAATTTACAAGTTTATGTATGAATCTAGCCTCCGCGGGTCTTACAGCCAAGTCGAACAAACATAACGTCATTTTATTATAATAATAATAATAATAATAATAATAATAATAATAATAATAATAATAATAATAATAATAATAATAATAATAATAATAATAATAATAATAATAATAATAATGGGTGTTACATGTATATACGCTCTTATCCCCAAATTACTAATCAGGATCAAAACGCGGCGATCTTTACCAACATAGACGCTCACATGTTTCACCCACTCTCAGCACACAGCAAACACACATCTATCACTCAAACATGTGGTGTAAAGGCAGAGAGATCGCTATTAGAGGACTGAAAGGAAACCGAAAATAAATATACAAAAAGGAGTTATTCAATCCGTTCATACTATTTGAACAGTTTTTAAAAACACAAACTGATATCAATAAATCGACCTGAAATTGTCATTATCTTTGAAAAATGTGTGTTCATTATACCATTAAGTTTATCTATATTTTGCGCTTATTTTGAGTTCTGAGTTTATGAGCAGAGAGAGAAGGAGAGAGAGAGCGAGTGAGAGAGAGAGATTTTCTCTGTAGTGTGGCCTGGTACCACAGTGGATAAAGGGTTGATTTCCTATACCAACGGTCGAGGGTTCGAACTCAGCAGGGGAGGAACTTACATTACTTATGTAGGAGACTTTTTAGGTCATCGAGGGTACCCCCGGTTTCCTTGCTCTCGTCAATAATAATGAAATCGAAAGCAGTCAATCTATATTTCAAAATTAAAACTTGATTTCCCGCCCACCTTCTGTAGACCAATAGCAATCTCTTCAGATCACCGCGCTTTGAGTTCGATTGAAAAAACAAGAGCGTGATAGCATCCTGTATTATTATTATTATTATTATTATTATTATTATTATTATTATTATTATTATTATTATTATTATTATTATTATTATTATTATTATCACCTTCAATAATGGTAATGGATGCAGTCCGTTTAAAATTTCAACAACAACAAAAAAACGAGTTCCTTTCCGTCCCCTACTGGCAATTTCACCGCCTTTACATCACATGTCTGCTTGATAGATGTGTGTTTGTGTGTTTGTATGTGAGAGTGGTTCAAACATGTTAGCGTGTATGTTGGTACAGATCGCCGCTTTTTGAGCCTGATTGCTGATTTGGGAAAAAAGCGCGTATATAGCATCCATTATTATTATTATTATTATTATTATTATTATTATTATTATTATTATTATTATTATTATTATTATTATTGTTATTATTATTATTATTATTATTATTATTATTATTATTATTATTGGTGTTGTTGTTAGTAGTAGTAGTAGTAGTAGTAGTAGTAGTAGTAGTAATAATAATAATAATAATAATAATAATAATAATAATAATAATAATAATAATAATAATACGGTAGATTTATATAGCGTGGTACCCCAACAAACATGGGCTCGCCACGCTTTACAATGCAATAAAAAAGCAATAGTATTAAAAAAATAATAATAATAAATAAATAAAATAAAATATGTAAAACAAAAACATGCCTAGTAAAAACTGCTAAACCAGAAGTATGTACAGTAATTAACAGTACACACACAGACACACACACACACACACAGACGCACGAGCGCCTGGCCAAAGTACATGTCCACAATAAAAGCATTCATTATCACATCATTTAACAAAGCAATACAACTAAAAATATTACACACCTTAAAAACAAAACATATGATTGTAAACATTTCTTAAAACAGTAAAATACAATGAAAAGACATCAATCACAACATTAAAAGGGACTAGACTCAACTACAACAGATACATTTAACTAAACTAGTAGTATAAAAGAACTTGTACGACATTGGTAAATACTCTTATATAAAATTAATAGATGACCTTCAACACGGACACAATACAAGCATTCACCGCAAGGTAATAGTTTAAAACTGGGCAGTCGACTGAATGTCAGCAGGCGGAAGAATTGTGATGTTCGTTAAATTGCTTGAAAAGATGTGTTTTGAGTGCTTTCTTGAAAGTCTGCGTGGATTCAATACAACGAATGTTAGCTGGCAGCGAATTCCATTGTTTAGGGCCACAAAAAGCAAAAGATCATTCACCGTAGGTTTTTGTGCGTACTCTTTGTGTGGTGAGGACATGAGTGTCTGCGGATGAACGCAACTGTCGGGCAGGTGAGTAAGCAGACAGGAGTTGACTAAGATAGGATGGACAGGTATCAGAGAAGAAACTGTGACAGAGAACTGACAGTTTGTAGTCAATGCGTGCTTGGATAGGAAGCCAGTGAAGGGAAAATAATAGTGGTGTCACGTGATCGCGGTTTTTTGCTTTCAGTACCAGCCGTGCTGCAGAATTTTGAATTTTTTGTAGTTTATCGATCAAAGATTTAGGACAGCCAGTGAGTAGGGAGTTACAATAGTCAAGACGAGAGAGAACAAAGGCACACACCAGAGTTTTGGTGGCAAATACTGTAAGATACTGACGGATTGAGCTGATTTGGCGAATGGCAGTGTATGCAGAACGACAAACATGTGAAACATGGTTATCAAGGGACATGTCATCAGATATGATGTAACCGAGGTTCCTGGCAGAGGATGAGAAAGTAATGTCAGAGTTGCCAACAGAAATAGAAGTAGGAAGGGTAGAGTGTGAAGACAATCTAGGATTATGGAATAACAGCGCTTCGGTTTTGTCATCATTCAATTTAAGTTTTTTTGTGAGCCATCCAAGACCTTACATCAGAAATGCACTGCTGCACGCAGTAGTAGTAGTAGTAGTAGTAGTAGTAGTAGTAGTAGTAGTAGTAGTAGTAGTAGTAGTAGTAGTAGTTTTATAGAGACGTGGAAAACATAAGAAACACCATTCGGTGGTGTTGGCGAGAAGGTGGGGACAGGAGTGTTGGAACGCTAGGGTGCAGAGTGGAGGTTAGAGAGAGGAGGAAGGGGAGAAGTTGTGGGGCAATGAAGCCGTGGGGGTTGTGGGACAAGGGTTGGGGGGAAGGGGGGGGGGGTCAAGAGAAGTAGTGTTAAGGGAAGACAACTTTCCAATGCAGGTCTCTTACGCCCGTCTACAGATTGAGATATAATCTAAGCAAGAAGGCGAAGGAAGCCATTTCAGTGCGTGGATCTGAATTGTACACTGCATGCGATTTGCTAAAGGGTGTTAAGAAACTTTTTTTTCTTTTTAAAAAAAAATTAAAAGAAGCGTAAATGGGGGTTGTTGCGGTGTTGGATGGGGACGCTTAGTGTCGGTGTGAGTGGTGAATTTTATTTCAGGAGTGTGCGAAGAGCAAATTCAATTGAGAAGAAGAAGAAGAAGAAGAAGAAGAAGAAGAAGAAGAAGAAGAAGAAGAAGAAGAAGAAGAAGAAGAAGAAGAAGAAGAAGAAGAAGAAGAACAAGAAGAAGAACAAGAAGAAGAACAAGAAGAACAAGAACAAGAAGAACAAGAACAAGAAGAACAAGAAGAAGAAGAAGAAAAAGAACAAAAAGAAGAAGAAGAAGAAGAAGAAGAAGAAGAAGAAGAAGAAGAAGAAGAAGAAGAAGTCGTGAAGAAAAAGAACACTATTTTTAAAAAAAAGAAAAAGAAAGAGTCACCTCTTTACAATAAAAACGAAGAAGAAGAAGAAGATGCAGAAGAAGAAGAAGAAGAAGAAGAAGAAGAAGAAGAAGAAGAAGAAGAAGAAGAAGAAGAAGAAGAAGAAGAAGAAGAAGAAGAAGAAGAAGAACAACAACAACAACAACAACAACAACAACAACAACAACAACAACAATAATAACGACGACGACGACGACGACAAACTGAAGAACAAGAAACAAGAAGAAGAAGAAGAAGAAGAACAACAACAACAACAACAATACTAACAACAACAACAACAACAACAACAACGACGACGACGACGGCGAAAAGATGAAGAACTAGAAACAAGAAGGGAAAGAAGCAGAAGAAGAACAAGAACAAGAGAGAACAAGAAAGAAGAAGAAGATGAACAGTAGAAGAAGAAGAAGAAGAAGAAGAAGAAGAAGAAGAAGAAGAAGAAGAAGAAGAAGAAGAAGATGATGATGATGATGATGATGATGATGATGATGATGATGATGATGATGATGATGATGATGATGATGATGATGATGATGATGATGATGATGAAAAACACGAAGAACACGAAGAACAAAGAGAACAGGGTTATAATAATAATTTTTTAAATGTACTAAATAATAATAATAATAATAATAATAATAATAATAATAATAATAATAATAATAATAATAATAATTATTATTATTATTATTATTATTATTATTATTATTATTATTATTATTATTATTATTATCATTATTATCATCATAATCATCATAATCATCATCATCATAATAATAATAATAATAATAATAATAATAATAATAATAATAATAATAATAATAATAATAATAATAATGTATTTTAAAATAGCAAAAACAAACTTAAAGCTTGCTCAAAGCGTTTGCATGCATACACTTATATACACATACAAATGTATACACATATACATACATATATACATACTATTCTATCCTATCCTATCCTGTCCCGTAACTCGGAGGTCGTAGGCCACTCGTTTAACCAGCGTACTCCATCTTTCCCTGTCCTCAGCAACCCTGATGGTTTCGCTCAGTGTCAAACCAGTCCATTCTCGAATGTTGTCCTCCAACCTCTTTTTCGGTCTCCGTCTTCTTCTACCTCCTTGGACAGTGCCTTACATGATGGTATTTGCAAGACCTGATGATCTGGTGACGTTGCCATACTATCGGAGTTTCCGTTGTTTCACCACTGTGAGCAGGTCATCGTGTTGTCCAATGGATTGTGTGATGATCTGTCGGACTTCGTCGTTGGTGATGTGCTGGGTATAGGAAATGCCCAGAAGTCTTCTGTAGCACCTCTTCTCCATGCTTTGTATTCTGCGTTGTAGATCTGCTGTGAGGGTCCATGTTTCGCAAGCGTATAGAAAGATGGAGATGACAAGGGAGCGCAGCAGTCTTACCTTGGAATGTAAACTGATGCCCTGTCTTTCCAAATTGGCTTCAACATCGCCAGGGCCGCAGTTGTTTGTGCGATCTTGGAGAGGACTTCCTGTCGGGACCCATTGTCTGATACAATAAATATCCTAAATATTTGAAGCTATGCACTGTGTTGAGGGATTGGACTTTGACGTCCATATTGATGCCATCGGTGTTGTTGGTCATCATTTTGTCTTCTCTGCACTTATTTCCATTCCATAGGCTCTGGAGGTGGTGTCAAGCCTCTGTACCAGCTGCTCAAGTTCTTGTTCCTCTCCAGCCAATCCATTAATGTCATCCGCAAAACGAAGGTTGCAGATTGCTCTCCCCCCTATGCTGACTGTGCCTTCGTAATCTGCAAACGCATCTGACATGATGCGCTCTAGGAAGACGCTGAAGAGTGTTGGAGAGAATAGGCATTCCTCACGTACACCGATTATTTTTCTGAACCAGTTTCCGATGGCGCTGTTGTGGAGGACTGCACTGGTAGCCTTGTCATACAGGCTTTTGATGACTTCAATAATTTTAGGGGTGGTGTTGTACACTCTCATGGTTGCCCACAGAGCTGCATGCCAGACTCGGTCAAATGCCTTTTTGAAGTCTACGAACAAATGATATAGATGTTTTTGGTGCTGTAGGTATTTCTCGCAGATTATTCTGAGGTTGAAAATCTGTTCAGTGGTACTTCGCCCTGCCTTGAATCCTGCTTGTTGTTCAGCTATGATTTGTTCAGTTTGGGGTTTCAACCTGTTGAGTATTTTTTTCAGGAGGACCTTCCTGGGATGGCTGATGAGGCTGACGGTGCAGTAATTTTCACATTCCTGAAATATACATAAACACATTTAAACACATACATACATACATATACATACACATACATACACATACATTCGCAAGAATAAATATTTAGGCCAGCACTGACTTAAACATCGTACAAAAATAAAAGATATCACATCAATAAGTATAAACAATACCATCTAGAAGAAAAAGATCATCAGGTACAAAATAACAATAACAACAAAATTTAGAAAAACAAGAAGAAAGCTCAAATAAATTACTTTATTTTTTAAAATGAACATCAAACTGAAGAAGTAGAATCTGGAGAGAATTTTTTTTTTACAGACCACATACACTTACAGTAAATTTATTGTTTTAAAAAGACTTTAAATGTTCCAAGGATGAAAACAAAAGTTTAGAACTGTTGTGAAGAAACCCTACACGTACGTCATCCTATCAACTCCAATAAGATAATCGATACAAGCACAGTGGGACGTTCTGCGTTGCATCACGGCTGAAATAACTTGCGTTTCAATGTAACTACTGCTCTCAGATGAGATTCCTACAGAGACATGCGAGCGTAGAGTGCACATGGGAACTTAACAAACTGCGATAACGGAAACACTATGCAACGCTTGTTTCATGAAAAACACACACAGCGGGATTGGTATATAGTGAAGGTTTAAATTTTCATCTGAGAATTTCTATAAATGTGGTTATTTAATCGTTGTTACATAGCGCTTTTCCAGCTGAACGGCTGCTCAAGGCGCTGTCCCCTTTGTTGCCTTAGGTGCACTGCTTGACACCCAGACGACTGAGCACCATCCTGGCGACAGGGGATTGGGGAAAGTAGGGAACTAGAGATTGCTGGAAAACGATTAAACAACATGCCTGACTTTATTTGGTGAAATCCCCCCCCCCTCTCTCCCTCTCTCTCTCTCTCTCTCTCTCTCTCTTTCTTTCTTTCTTTCTCTCTTTCTCTCTCTATTTCTCTCTCTCTGTCTCTCTTTCTTTTTCTCTCTATTTTTCTCTCTGTGTGTCTCTTTCTTTTTCTCTCTCCCCTTCTCTCTTTCTCTCTTTCTTTCTTTCTCTCTCTCTCTCAAACATTAACAATTAGTTATATCATTGGAGTTACATTAATAACATTCATTAGAATGTTTTAAATAAGTTGTGCGTGTGTATGTGTACATATCGTTTAACATAAATTTATTCAACAAACAAACCAGATATTAATACAAGGCAAAACATCGGGGCGCACAAAAGCACAAGTGCATAAATGCTGCCCAAATAATAATAATGTGTCAAAATATCACTGGCGGACGACAGGAAACAACAACAGAACATTGACAAAAAATACAAGAAATTAAAAAAAAGAAGTTTTGTATAAAAAGAAAAGAAAATTTTAGACAAAAAAGGATTTCCAAGTGAAGGGGAAGAGAAAGAAAATAGGGGGGGGGTGCATGGTGGTGATGGGGGAGAGGGGTGGGGCGTGGATGGGTAGGGGCGGGTGCGAGAGAGTTAAACTTGTGGGAAGAAACTAATGAGTGTGTTGAAGATCAAAGTTAGAAAGCGAAGTATGTGGAAAGTCGTTGAAAATAAAATTTGAAAATACAATATAATATAACATAATATAATATAACATAATATAATATAATATAATATAATATAATATAATATAATATAATATAAT
>CM072525.1:20315580-20333080 GCA_036898135.1 Oncomelania hupensis
AGAACAAGAACAAGAAGAAGAAGAAGAAGAAGAAGAAGAAGAAGAATTCAGCTGTAAGCTTAAAATTATTATCCTTGAAACATGGTGTAATTGCAATACACGTTTAAAGTCTAACGTCTCTCTCTTTCTCTCTCTCCCTCTCCACCATCCGTCCTCCCCACTATCTCTCTCTCTCTCTCTCTCTCTCTCTCTCTCTCGTCCCCCCTCTCTCTCTCTCTCGTGTGCGCATTGCATTTCCTACATGTGTAATTTTCTTTCTTTTTTTTTGTGCTTCTCTTTTTTAAGCCTCTCAATTGTGTGCATGTGTTTCCCTTTTCTCTCTCCTCTCCCAAATCTTTTTTTTTTTGTGGTGGTGGTAAGCGAGGGAGGTTGGGGAGTATGTACATGCATATTTAATAGGGTGGATACAAATTCGCAAAGGGAGAGAATCCATTTCAAAAACTTACACCCTGAAGCGCCGTAGATCTGTCATTGTCTGATCGCCACCGCTGGGCAACATGGGGTGACAACCCCCGTACACAACGTGATCACACCGTTGAGCATTCTGTGCTTTGAGAAATGACTTCTGCTACGTTCGTTCTGAGATGAAAGATAAATGACCGCCACTTGCAAACGTACTTCATTCATTCAATCATTCATTCATTCATTCATATAGATTATCTCTCTCCCTCCCTCCCTCCCTCTTTCTTTCTTTCTTTCTTTCTTTCTTTCTTTCTTTCTTTCCCTCTCTCCCTCTCTCTCGCTGCAACTGCTAGGGTTTTCTCCGGGCACTCCGGTTACATCCCTCCTTTCAAAAATGACATTTCATGCAGTCAATGTAAACTGTTCAAAAACTAAAGAGTTGGTTTGATAACTATTTGAATTGATTGATTGATTGATTTATTGTTGCTTTAGGTCCATCGGACTCTTCCGAGCCAAATCAGGACCGGACAACCCCCAATCCGCATAAAAGATCTGCTGAAACAACCCCAGTGGGAAAATTGAATGCCCTCCACCGGCCAGTCACTTTACAATAAAGACATCCCACGCGAGGGACGGCTGAGGGTTGACCTCAACTACGCGAACCCCCGGTTACAAAAACAAAATAGAATACAAACATCATTATAAGTCATCAACAAAACGCATACATATAAAATGCCTATAGTGCTAAATAGTACAATCATAGGAAGCCCTAGTGACCACCCGGCAGAAAGCGTCCAACACTCCCAAGCTGATCCAACAGACCTCATACACAAACAAGGAGTCTTGTCCAGGAAGAGTTTTCAAGAAAAAAGGTAGGTCAATGATCTAGCGAAGAAGAAGATAGTATAGCAGAGTGAAGGACAGAGCAGGAATAGGAAAGAGTAAATGAGGAAGACAGCGACAGTGGGAATTTAAAGCACTAAATTTCCATAAAGTGGGGATACTATTTGTACTGAAAACCCCCGGCACTCCAACGGGGGTACTGTTGCCGCAGTGAATCTGTCTTGCCTATAAAGGAAAGACAGGTTTTCAACTGTGGCTTTCACTTTTCCCTTTATAGGTTTGAACAATCTACAGTGGCAAGATTGCTCATGACCCCAAGGGGTGATAACTATTTGAATAAAAATCGAAATATTGCCTCGGACCTCAACTTGGGTGTTGCTGTTTGTTTTGTTCACCTCAAAAATTAAAAGAGTAATTTTTATTCCGACTTCTGTAACAGCGATCTCTTCAGATCGCCGCTCTTTGAGTTCCTTTAAAGAAAAAGCGCGTGACAGCATCCACAGACAGATAGAGAAACAAAAGAAACAGACCAAAGAAACAAATAAGAGATAAAGAGACAACTAGACAGAGAGAAACAGAGGGAGAAAGAGGCAGACAGAGACAGAAAGACACAGACAGACAGATAGAAACAGAGAGAGAGAGAGAGAGAGAGAGAGAGAGAGAGAGAGAGAGAGAGAGAGAGAGAGAGAGAGAGAGAGAGAGAGATGCAGACTGAGAGAAAGAGAGAGAGAAAGGGAGACAGACTTTGGGCTATAGGCCTACTATTAATTCAGTACACATAGACTCCAACCCTCCATCCATCCATCCATCCATCCATCCATCCATCCTCCTCCTTCACTCTTTTTGTTACTCCATCTTAATAAATCCTATCATCCCTCCCTCCCCCTCTTCCCTTAATCTACCCCCAAACCGAACTTTGATTACTTCTTAACTAGCCAATTATGCCCTTTTTTCTACACGGAAAACGAGAACTCCGGTTTCTACCTCGTTTTCCAGTTTCCTCCGTTTACCTTCTTGTGCTTGCGTCATAGAAAAACGGAAATACTAGTTGCGTTCAAATTCTTCTAACAGTGGACGTTTGCGATACTTCCTGTTGCGAACGAAAAACTGAAATTTTTCAAACACCAACTTGTAGATTACGTTAGACTTCTGCTAAAGGTTGCGGGTTTTCTTTTTTGGTAGCTGCTGTTGAAAATGGAAACCTTCGAAGTTGAGCAACTACCGAAACCAATGCAAACGGAAATAACATGGATCGAAAATCCAAACAGATAAGTCGACTTGCCGTTGATACACTATACACACATCTTAAAAACAATGAAAGGAGAACGAAGTGTAACATGTCCTTATGACACGCACAATGTATTTAATAATCCAATCGAAAAGCCCAGACAATTGTATGCAGTTTTGTTTAATAAAGAAAATATTCGATTCCATTAATTTTGGGGTTTGCCTCGCATAATAGTTTGCTTTATGTTACAAATATTTTGTTCCCATGACCTCCCCCTCTGCCGGCACATTTCTCTTAGTAAAGAGGTTGTCCCCTGTGGCAAGATTTCGCTCACTTGATCATGGACCTCCATGCTCGTTCAACTAGCAAACGTTATTAAATGTCGACCGAAACGTTCGTCTGAGTCGAACGCAAGCCTGATTTCCGTGGTGGTTTACTACCCTTTCCACTATTTGCACTTTGGCCAGAAAGTTGGGTTGTGTTGCAAGCTAGGTTGTCATAATTAGGCCTGTATTCGTCCCTTAATCAAACATCGTTAAACAAACATTGTTATTTTCAAGAGGCATCTCGTTTCGCAGCTGTCACTACCTTTCGGAGGGGAAGCGAATGTTTGTCTAATCGACTGATGAACATGTCAACAAAATGGAAGAGGACATGTGGAGTGACACATACACAATCAGAAGAAAGCATTAGAAGAAACTACCTCCCAAAAAAAATCTATCTAACATTGCCGGAAACATATCTCGGCCTTTGATAATAATGATTGAAATCATTTGATTAGATGTGCGAACGAAGAAGAATCTGCATATTTCCAATTTCCTTCCCCTCCCGCCTTTCACCGCGCAGCGATCCCCTCTCTCCCCCACCTCATCAACCGTAACCATCCCCACCAACCTCTACCCCTCTATAACAAAACATATCATTGTTTAGCAATGAGGGAAATTTGGACGGGAGACAATCCTGTAAAAGTTTCACACTAATGTAGCGAGTGTCTCGGTCTGTCTGTCTCTCTTTGTCTCTCTCTCTCTCAGACAAATAGACGGAGAGAGGGACAGATAGAGAGAGAGAGAGAGAGAGAGAGAGAGAGAGAGAGAGAGAGAGAGAGAGAGAGAGAGAGAGAGAGAGAGAGAGAGAGAGAGAGAGAGAGAGAGAGAGAGAGAGAGAGAGAGAGAGAGAGAGAGAGAGACTGAGACACAGAGAGACAGCAGGGAGAACTAGAGACAGAGACAGACAGAGACACAGTGAGAGAGACAGAGAGAGACTGAGAAGGCAAAGGGACATAGCTGCAGCTAAGTGGACCAACCTTAAGACGGGAAATAACTCTTGTGACAATTCGACCACGAACGTAGCTAGCGCCAAGGTCCCGGTATGTAATTTGCACTTATGTCAATCATTAGAATCAATCTATTCCTGAAAAAAACTTCTATTAAACCGGAAAGATTCATTCTGTTCAGTTCTAAGTCTTCTTTTTTTTAACATGATGATGTACATAGCAAGCAAGACCTGATGCAAGCCAGACCATCCTGCAAGGCACGGTGCAAGGAGGCAGAAGAAGAGAGAGACCGAAAAAGAGGTGGGAGGACAACATTCGAGAATGGACTAGTTTGACACTGAGCGAATCCATGAGGGTTGCTGAGGGCAGAGAAAGATGAAGTACGCTGGTTAAAACTATCATCTGTGGTGCCCCTACGACATTCGAGTTATGGGATATGATAGGATAGGATAGGATAGGATAGGATAGGATGTACATAGTTTGATGTTTTATAAATATATGTCCCCCGAAAGTTTTTTTTTTTAATACAAATCTAGAAAAACCTTGACTCGACTTGGTTTTACTTGACTTGTAAGTTTCGTCATGCCGGAGATTTGTGAGTTCACCCTAACTAAGACGGCCGATTTCTCTTTTGCTATCAGACACTCGTAACTGTAGAGGTCAGATCATCAATGTTTGGTGTTTCTTTTTTTTTCTCTCCCCAAATAATCTGGTTCGCTCCTTCACTTAAATAATGAAATGCTGTCAGTTTAAAGTTCTAAAATGATATTTGATTTTATTTTCCGTCTTGTTGATAACAGCGATCTCATTAGACCGCCGCGATTTGAGCTTGATTGGGTGAGACAAAAAATATGGGTGCATTATCGTGTTGTCTTACTATTGTGTCTTGATGGTGCTATAGTCGACAGTTCTCTGTATACAACAGGTCGGTACATTACTATGTCTAATTGTTACACGGTTATTTATCAGTAGTGGATTCAACCCCGATGCTTGAATCTTGATATGTGTAACTCGAATTTGTTTATCCACGCAGCCTGTTCACTCAGCAACAAGGCAGGAGTCGTCGTATAAAGTTTTCCAACTTTATTCAGCAAACATTAACAACCGCATATAAGATCGCTTTCCAAAAATCTCTACAAAGATCATCACTACAAGCAGACAGTGCTTTATTTATATAGCTTTTCTGCAATCGAGAAGGAGTTCGAACATTCCAGCCTGACGCAATAACACCCAATCAAAATTAAACTCGTCACCGGAATTATGCACTGCCTTGCATCATTTAATGGTATAAGCGTCGACCAGCGTTTACCCGCAAGGTCTAGAAGGTTCACTCAATAATAAACAAGTAATTCCAGAAAAAATCTCAAAAATATCGACCGACCAAAATTATCAACATTATACAAAGCTTCTTCTTGCAACAACGCAATATCACATCGAAGATAAATACACTCTATTATTGCATGCTTTGCAAAACCAAAATGATCGGATTTATCTTGAGCGTCTCAATCGTAACACCAATAAAATTATATTGAAACCTGTTACACCGTGTGTGTCGTTTGTTCGGGACATAGTTACCATTTTCAAACGGTTTCACAGCATACCTTATAATTTTAGTCGCTTTATTTATTCATGACATTGCTTTTATATTCCGAACATTTAAGGACAAACCTTTTTTCTTTTCTTTTCTTTCTTTTAAATTTTAAGCTCGCTCCATTATTTCTTGAGGTTGTTGTTTATTTATTCGAAACGTTTTATCATGCACTTTTGCTTTTGCTGCGAACTTTGCACTATCTTTGTACCGAGTGACGCGTGCTGGTTTCTCGCTGTGTTTCCTCAAAGGACACCTGTATCTCTCAGTACAAAGTTGCAAACGAAGAAGAGAGACAGACACAGAGACACAGACAGACAGACAGACACAAATAGAGAAACGCACAAAGAGACAGACACACGCCTGCACGCACGCACACACACACGCACACCCACACAAACACACGCACGCACACATATACACACACATTCACACACTCATTCACAGAAAGACAGACGAACAGACTTCGAACTTGTTTCACACAGATAGGGACAAGTTTGAAATGAGCGGACAAGAAAATGTGAGAAACACCCAAGTTGGAGTGGCAAATCAATCAGACAAATCAGACAGACGGACGGACAAACACACACACACACACACACACACACACATACACACACACAAACCCCACAGACACAGCTCTGAAAACGATTTCACTTTGCAGAATTCGTCAGTGTGTTTAGTGCACACACCACGACTACAACCTTCCGCCTCAATAGTAATACGGAGTAATACAGTAGCAAGCTGATATCGAAGAGACAAAACCTAGTTCCACTTGTACTATACTTATTGGAAGGTTTACACATTTGTAATCTGGTTCAGTTTGGCGCGCTCTAGCTCTCCGGATTGCCAAATTGCAGACTACTGTCCCTTTATCCAGCAAGTCGGGCGGGGACGGGGTTGGGGGGCACCAATGCTTAATTATATGGCAACCTAATATTTTATTATGCGCTGGTACTCAGATTCATTCAAAACATTTTTTTAAAGTCTGTTATTAGATAATGCAGACTGAAACCATCGGTTGAGTTCTTTTCAAGAGTACGATCGCTGACTGAAAAAAAATCCTTGCTGAAGGAGTATTTTTCAAATATCCGTTCATGATGAGCTTTGAAGCCAGGCTTTCAGGTACGCGAAACATCGGATGCGCAGACAGCTGCATGCATGGTTCCTTACTTGCGGGTCCAATAAACGTAGCTCTCATGATATCGACGTCTGATAGCAGGCAGTACCATTGGAAACACTCAAAGGGTTAGCAGTGGATTTCAGTGCTTTTAGGGTTATTAAAGCGGACAGACATATATTAACAAAGTAATAAAGAAATCAGCTGTAAACGTGCAAGCTATTTTCCAGCCACTTCACTACAGTCTGCAAATAGTTCATTTCAGACTGGCAAGGGAGGGGTGGTTGTAATAGTTCGTTCTTCATCTTAAAGAGTTGTTCAAAAAGCTGAAAACAAAAATGTGCATTTTTCGGATTAGAAAGGGGGTTGGGGAGTGGCTGTGAAAGGAGACTACCAGCTTGTGATATAATAATAATAATAATAATAATAATCATCATCATCATCATCATCATCATCATCATTCTTATCTTACTCTGCCTCCTTCTTCTCCTCATCATCATTTGTAGCAGCAACAGCAATACCATCATCATCATCATTGTCATCATCGCCATGATCATCATCGCCTCCGCCATGGCTATATAACAGCCACAATCATTATCATATTGGTACGTGTCGCTCGATAGCACTTATCAGTATAGTTGACGATGCTGATTACGACGTCCATTAGTATTTGGCCCCAACCCATATCTAACCAATACCCCGAGGAGCACAGTACTACAACGTGTGTATACGCATAAACCTTGTCGGTTTGTTGGCTACCGCAAATTAGCGAGATGGAAAATATGTGTTAAAAAGACAGACAATGAGTAGAATAGTGTTAAGTATACTTGTAGAACTGTGAATAATTAAAGCTAAATAAATAAAACACAACTAGATTATCAAATTAGTTGTAATGTGGCCCAGCACAGAAGTATCCCGTTATTTTCTCATCTTGTTATTGTGCTACGCTGTTATCCTGTTATCTTGTCATGTTATCATCTTACCATGTTATTCTGTTGTACTGAATGCATGGAATGATGTGGACACTGTTGTTGTTGTTTTTTATCTTGCTTTGTCTATCCTATCTTATCCTAACCTATCCCGTAACTCGATAGTCGTTGGGGCACCATAGATGATCGTTTAACCAGCGTACTCCATCTTTCCCTGTCCTCATCAACCCTCATGGCTTCGCTCAGTGTCAAGTCAGTTCACTCTCAAATATTGTTCTCCAACCTCTTTTTTCTCCCTCTTCTTTGGCTTCCTTGCACCGTGCCTTGCAGGATGGTCTTTGCAAGGCTTGATGCTCTGGTGACGTGGCTATACCAACGGAGTTTTCTCTTCTTCACCACCGTGAGCAGGTCATCGTATTGTCCAATGGCTTGTGTGATGGTCTATAGGACCTCGTCGTTGGTGATGTGCTGTGTTTAAGAAATGCCCAGAAGTCTTCTGTAGCACCTCATCGCCATGCTTTGTATTCTTCGTTGTAGGTCTGTTGTGAGGGTCCATGTTTCGCAAGAGTATAGGAATATGGAGATGACAAGTGATCGCAGCAACCTCACCTTGGAGTGTAGACTGATGGTCCTGTCTTTCCAAATGGGCTTCAACCTTGTCACGGCAGCAGTTGTTTATGCTATCCTGGAAAGACTTCCTGTCGGGACCCATTGTCGGATATAATTGCTCCTAAATATTTGAAACTATGCACCGTGTTGCGGGACTGGCCTTGGACTTTGATGTCCGTGTCAGTGCCAATGTTATTGTTGATCATCATTTTGGGCTTCTCTGCACTTATTTCTATTCCATGGGCTCTGGAGGTGGTGTCAAGCCTCAGTACCAGCTGTTGAAATTCTTGTTCCTCTCCAGCCAATCCATCAATGTCATCCGCGAAACGGAGGTTGGAGATTGTTCTACCTCCTATGTTGACTGTGCCTTTGTGATCTGCAAGTGCATCTGACATTATGCGCTCCAGAAAGAGGATAAAGAGTGTTGGGGAGAGTAGGCATTCTTGACGCGCGCCGGTTGTTGTTCTGAACCAGTTCCCGATGGCGCTGTTATGGAGGACTGCACTGGTAACCCTGTCATACAGGCTTTTGATGACTTCAATAATGTTAGAGCTGATGTGTTACACTCTCATGGTTTCCCACAGAGCTGCATGCCAGACTCTGTCAAACGCTTTCTTGAAGCCTACAAACACATTATATAGATGTTATTTGTGCTGTAGGTATTTCTTGCAGAATATTCTGAGGTTGAATATCTGCCCAATGGTATTTCGCCCTGCTATGAATCCTATTTGTTCTTCAGCTATGATTTGTTCAGGTTGGGGTTTCAACTTGTTGAGCATTATTTTCAGGAGGACTTTGCTGGATTGACTGATGAGGCTGATGATGCGGTAGTTTTGACATTCCTGAAGGTTACCCTTTTTAGGAAGAGTGATGGCAAGCGACTTAGTCCATGGTGTAAACCTCCACACTCTGTCAGATCTTGTTACATATAATGACGAGAGCGTCAGTCATCGTTTCTCTTCATGCTTGATGCATTTCTGCGGGTATGTTGTCCAGTCCCGCTGACTTCCCCTTCCTCAGCGATTGCACTGCTGCCTAAACTTCTTCTCGGAGAATTGTGAGGATTTTTCTTCTTCTTCTCTGCTCTGGGGACATGCTAGGCCTCCGTTTAGTGTGTGTTTGTAAAGGTCAAAACAGTTCTCTGTCCATCTATCCAAGACTTCTTGTTCTTCTGTAAGGCACATGCATGCCAAACGTGCTTTGGATCGCGGAGATTTGAATTTTGGGCTCTTTAACATTTGACATCCGCTTCACAGTCTAATAGGCCTTCTTGCTGTTGTTCTTGTTCAGATTGTTCTCTATTTCCTGGCACTGATCTTCTATGCCCATGGCTTTTCGGATGTCACTGTCGATATTTCGGTAGGCATCAGTTCCATGTGCGGTGAGGTGTTCTTTTTCCTTTTTATCTCTCTTCGTTATGTTTGTTCGACTTGGCTGAAGCCCCCCTCAGAGGCTAGAGCAGTAAATAAACTTGTAAACGTTTTATCTTTGATCGTGCTACCCTTTTATTCTTTTATTCTGTTATCTTGTTTTCATGTTACATTGTTATTCGGTTATCTTGTTACCCTGTTATCTTGTTGTCATGTTACAATGTTTTGATTTAGTCTTTTAATCTGCTCTGTTCTTGAATGCTACTACTAAGATAAAGCAAATAAGAAACTTTGGGGTTGATCTGTCTCGTCTTGCACTGACTGTTGCCTTTACCTCATTGAAGTTAAGACTTCGTTTCCACAAGGCAGGCATTGGAGCAGTGAAGCAGCGGACTGAGGCACCTATAGGGTTACACCTTAGCATGTGTCTCACCGAGTGTATTCTCTTGCTTCATTATTTAAAAAAAAAAAGTCTTCAACCTTGCTGGCGCCTCAGGTTAGTTTTCGCCCAAATGAACGCTAATCCAGAGATTCTGAGCTCAGCTTGCCGAGGCATAAGCTTGCTCCAAGCAGACTCTGATACTCTGTATTATGATGGACACTTGTCGAAAATGAGTGCAATGTAATTTGTTCAAACTGGATAGTGTGGTCATAAAAAAAGTTAATAAATCTACATTGTTTTGAGGTGTAAGCCCTCAAGTAAACGCGCACGCAACTTAAATGTTCCGGTTCTTTATAACGTCTGCTATGCAGTCAAACGATGCGACAGGCCAAGAATCAATTGGCCTAGAAACATGCCACAGCATTATCAGAATGCTTTCAGTGCCTGTTAACGTTTCTAAAGGTGGAAAGGGATCCAGTGCTTCGCAAATACGACCTATTGAATGCCCGGACACTCAGTTTAGATTCCATTTTCGTAACTATTAGACTCCCCCACCCCACCCTCCCTTAAATAAATGTATGAGCATGTAAGCTAATAGTCATCTCTTAACTGCGAATTAGACATGTGACTATTTCTTTTTTTTTTGCGCAAAGTTTGATCTTGTCCTCAGAAGCACTTTAAGTTAAACCTGCGTGGTGAAACAGAAACGGGACCAGGGGTGGGCTCAGCTCTGTTATTCTCTGGACTGTTATCCGTCCTTCAAAAGCACAATGGACGGATTGTCAGCTGAGATGTTGATGCTCAAGAGTGGAAGTGCGGATTCCTGTACATGCGAACCACCGTGTTGACAAACATGAATGGACACAACACTCCCCGAAACCCGACGCAGGTACATGTTGCCATTTGGGAAATAAAACCCCTTATACGGGTTAGCTTGGGGTGGATGGGGAGAATGACGATGGGTAGGATTAGGTTTAAAGAAAGGAAGAAAACATAAAAAATAAAGGCAGGAATGAAGGAAGAACAGACAAGCTGAGAAGAAGGAACAAAAAACGAACAAAACAAAAGGACGGGTGAGGGAGGACATGAGATGACACGGACGAGATCTCCCTCTTTTTCTACCTCCTTGCACTGTGCCTTGCAGGATGGTCTTTGCAAGGCTTGATGATCTGGTGACATGGCCATACCATCGGAGTTTCCGTTTCTTCACCACTGTGAGCAGGTCATCGTGTTGTCCAATGGCTTGTATGATGGTCTGTCGGACTTCTTCGTTGTAGATCTGCTGTGAGGGCCCATGTTTCGCAAGCGTATAGGAAGATGGAGATGACAAAGGAGCGCAGCTGTCTTACCTTGGAATGTAGACTGATGGTCCTGTCTTTCCAAATGGGTTTTAACCTTACCAGGGCAGCAGTTGTTTGTGCGATCCTGGAGAGGACTTTCTGTCGGGACCCATTGTCTAACACAAGGGCTCCTAAATATTTGAAGCTATGCACTGTGTTGAGGGATTCGCCTTGGACTTTGATGTCCGTGTTGATGTTATTGATATTGCTGGTCATTATTTTGGTCTTCTCTGCACTTATTTCCATTCCATAGGCTCTTGAGGTGGTGTCAAGCCTCTGTACAAGCTGTTCAAGTTCTTGTTCCTCTCCAGGCAATCCACAAATTTCATTCGCAAAACGAAGGTTGGAGATTGCTCTGCCCCCTACGCTGACTGTGCCTTCGTGATCTGCAAGGGCATCTGGCATAATGCGCTCTAGGAAGATGTTGAAGAGTGTTGGAGAGAGTAGGCATCCTTGACGCACGCCGATTTTTGTTCTGAACCAGTGGCGCGGTTATGGAGGACTGCATTGGTAGCCTTGTCATACAGGCTTTTGATGACTTCAATAATTTTAGGGCTGATGTTGTACACTCTCATGGTTGCCCACAGAGTTGCATGCCAGACTCGGTCAAACGCCTTCTTGAAGTCCACGAACACATGATATAGATGTTTTGGTGCTGTAGGTATTTCTCGCAGATTATTCTGAGGTTGAAAATCTGTTCAGTGGTACTTCGCCCTGCCCTGAATCCTGCTTGTTCTTCATCTATGATTTGTTCAGGTTGGTGTTTCAACCTGTTGAGTATTTTTTTCAGAAGGACCTTGCTGGAATGGCTGATGAGGCTGATGGTTCGGTAATTTTCACACTCCTGAAGGTCACCTTTTTTGGGAAGAGTGATGACAAGCGACTGGGTCCATGATGTAGGCCATTCTCCTCTCTGCCAGATCTTGCTACAGATAATAGTGAGGGCGTCAATCATCGCTTCTCCTCCTGCTTGAAGCAGTTCCGCGGGTATGTTGTCCACTCCCGCTGACTTCCCCTTCTTCAGCGATTGCACTGCTGCCTCAACGTCTTCTCGGAGAATGGGGAGGATTTCTTCTTCTTTTCTGTTTTTGGGACATGCTTGAACTGATGGGTCTCCCTTTGGTGTGTAGTTGTAAACGTCAGTGCAGTACTCTGTCCATTTGTCCAAGACTTCTTGTTCTTCTTTAAGGCATATGCCACACTTGCTTTGGATCGTGGAGACCGTGGGCCGTTTAACACTTGTCAGCCGCTTCACAATCTGGTAGGTCTTCTTGCTGTTGTTCTTGTTCAGACTGTTCTCTATTTCCTGACATTGAACTTCTATCCAGTTCTCATTTGCTGTGCGCATGCATTTTCGGGTGTCATTGTTGATTTTTCGGTAGGCATCAGCTCCCTGTGAGGTGTTTTTGTTTTCATCTCTCTTTGTTTATCACACAGATCCAAAAGTTCAGGTGTGATCCACGGCTTCTTCTTTGGCCGGTGCTTGCCAAGGATCTCCGTGGCGGCATCTGTTACAGCTGAGTTGAAGGTGGTGGTCATGGTGTTGACATCTACTTCACCAGCTCCCAAAATGAGCAGTGGTGCAAATTTCCCTCCAATTGTGTGGCCTGATATATTTCTGCCACCTCCGGGTCTTGCTGTTTGTTTAGGTCGAACTTCAGTTTGGTGCACTTTGCTGTGTTTACTCTTTTCAAGTGGGGCCGAAAACACATCATCACGAGATCGTGGTCACTTCCGATGTCTGCTCCTGGAAAAGTGCGTGTCCTACCAATGTTGATGCTTGATCTGAAGTGTTTCTTTGATTATGTTGTAGTCGATCTTGTTGTGATGCTCCCCGCCGGGACTATGCCATGTCCATCGTCTGGATTTTTTGTGAAGACCAAGCGTGTTTGCCAGTATCAGACTGTTGTATCTGGCAAACTCCAAGAGCTATTTGTCTCGTTGTTGCAGCGGGGAATCCAACAAGAATCCAACACCAGGATCGTGCCTGTCATCTCTACCGCTGAAATAAAGCTTGTGGCCTTTGTCGGTCGTTGTTTCACCTAGACCTTTCCAGCTCAGTTCGCTGATACCTAGAACGTTCCATCGATAGGTGGTCCAGCTCATGGGACAGTTCTTCTAATTTTTTTTTCGCAGTTAGGGTCCTGACATTCCAGGTTCCTATGTCGATGTTGTTTCTGGTGCGGATCATGCTAAGTTCTCCATCAGTAGCACATTTATCACCTCCGTCCTGATGGCCAACGGAAGGCGCGGTCCTTGGTGACCCGGGCGACGACCGATTCGGTATGGAGTGAATGGTTCTATTCATCATGCAGTGTGTCTTGGGCAAGAAAGACCTGGCAGGGTCAAATCCTCTCCAGGCTGTTGGCCATAGCCGATATCCACGAAAACAGTGCGGCTCGCCATTGGCCCCGAGCACGTGGTCGTTGAACCTATAATAACATGAGGTTCCTCCGTCCTGGCTGCATGGTGACTTCTGGGTAGAAGACTTTCGCCCAGTGATGCCGTGCTGACATCACCCCTGTTAGTCACCTCTTACGACACGCCGGTAAACGTTGGGTCTATTCTATTTAGTGCCCGAACACACAGGGCCAATAAGAAGAAGAAGAAGAAGAAGAAGAAGAAAAATTAATAATAATAATAATAATAATAATAATAATAATAATAATAATAATAATAATAATAATAATAATAGTAATAATAATAATAATAATAATAACAATAATAATAATAATAATAATTTTATTATTATTATTATTATTATTATTATTATTATTATTATTATTATTATTATTATTATTATTATTATTAAAACCGTGAGAGGTTCGCTGTCAAGAACGTGTTGACAGAGATCATATGATCATCAAAGATGAGAGATTATCAGTACAACTTACATGTATGTTAATCTGATGAATTAAAACTGATACAACAAATTAACAGAGATCAAAGAGAAATATGTATGTGTGAGAAAGCCAAACAGAAAGACAGAAAAGATGGAATGATGTTCAAAATGAAGGAAAAGAAGACAGCGTTATTGAAAGGGAAAAAAGAACAGGATGTGGGAAGGAAGAAGGATAGAAAGATAGCTGAAAAGGAAGAAAAAAAGAAAGAAAGAAAGAAAGAAAGAAGAAAGAAAGAAAAGAAAGAAAGAAACAAAGAAAGAAATAGAGAAAGAAAGAATGGAAGGAAGAAAGAAAGAAAGAAAGAGATGCGTTAGGAAATGACGGAAGAGGAAATAAAATCGTTCAGCCGAAGCTGTGGGAAGAAAAAAATGGGAATATGAAGATAGGACAAAAGGGTAGAAAAACAGGAAGGAAGGAAGACAGGACGGATAGAGAAGGGGGAGATAAAAATAAAAAGAGGAAAAAATCATACAACCGAGGCCGCAGTCATCTATCACGTTCAACTCGATCCACAACACCATTTTTCCATTCTCATGTACAGCAAACTCCCCCGAGAGGCGCTTTTGTGAGGAGATTCCATTTCAGGTGCATCACCAAACAAGGACCTCCGGTTGCTTGTTGGCGGTGACCGTGTCAAGGAATCCCCCGTTGGCGTTTGCCTCTACGGACAAATTTACCCAGCACCGAAAGCGTGAAATGTGATTACGATAAGCGCATACAGGCTCCGAGTCTTGTCAAATAGAAACGCACCTTCTCTTCGAACACCGATGTTGACTTAGGGATGCGCGTGCGTTCGTGCTCAAAAACGCAGGGTTATTTTTTAGTTATTTTTGGTTTATTTTTTATTTTTAATGGAATGGCACATGAGCAGTCTTCGGCATGCTGACCACGGCAGGAGTTATGATGTGGTTATTCGCAGTATAATTGTATACAGCACGGATCAACATAGTACTGCTCACAAAACGTAGCTACAAGGTATTTGGCGAATCTCAGATACGCTGTGCGCATGACACCGGGGAAACTCAATACCACAATTTTTTTAAATGTTTTAAAGGAAACGCACGCGTGTGTCCTATTGGGCCTTGACAGCTTTTCAATAAGTATGACATTGGATGCACAACGATGAACGGTGTTCGCTGTGGAACACTGTTGAAAAGAAACAGAACGCCCCTGTATTTACGGACGGTTTACACGCGTCATCGTTGAAAAGATCGTTCACCGCTGATCCTCGCCTGACCGTTGATACATGTGGTTCAGAATTAAAACGGTCATACAACTAGAACCTTAAAATGGACGTCCCGCGTTTAGCTAGCTGTACAATACTGCAAAATTCTGCATTGTGGTGGAACAGGAACCCCTTATTTGGGGTGGCCTCGTGGCGCAGTGGATAAGTCGCCGGTTTCCTATGCCGAAGGTCGCGGGTTCGATTCCCGTAAGGGGCGAACGTACGTGACTTAGGTATGAGACTATTGAGGTCACCGAGGGTTTTCTCCGGGCACTCCGGTTTCCTCCCTCCCTTCAATAATGGTACAGGACGCAGTCAATATAAACATTTCAAAAATAAAAACTCGATTTTCTTTCCGTCTTCTAATAGCGATCTCCCTGCCTTTACACCACCTGTTTGAGTGATGGATGTGTGTTTGGTGTGCGTGAGGGTGGATGAGACAGGTGAGCATGTATGTTGGTATAGATCGCCGCGCTTTGAGCCTGATTGATTTGGAAAAGGCGCGTATATAGCATCCTGTATTATTATTATTATTATTATTATTATTATTATTATTATTATTATTATTATTATTATTATTATTATTATTATTATTATTATTATTATTATTATTATTATTATTATTTTATTATAAAACGCTTATAACGTTTTGTAAATAGAACTGCATTTGATTAAAACTAAATGTATTGTGCTGCTTACAGTCATAGAATTAGAACGTAACAACTATCGGTGATTTTATCTCACACTGGCGAGAGTCGCCCATAAAGACTGAGTCGCCTGACCCTTTACTGTGATGTCACCGATAGATAGATAGATAGATAGATAGATAGATAGATAGATAGATAGATAGATAGATAGATAGATAGATAGATAGATAGATAGATAGATAGATAGATAGATAGATAGATAGATAGATAGATAGATAGATAGATAGATAGATAGATAGATAGATAGATAGATAGATAGATAGATAGATAGATAGATAGATAGATAGATAGATAGATAGATAGATAGATAGATAGATAGATAGATAGATAGATAGATAGATAGATAGATAGATAGATAGATAGATAGATAGATAGATAGATAGATAGATAGATAGATTGATAGATAGATAGATACCTTGTTCCCAGATTGGGTAATCTAAGTGTGGTGTGTGGGTGTGTGTGTGTGTGTGTGTAGATAGATAGATAGATAGATAGATAGATAGATAGATAGATAGATAGATAGATAGATAGATAGATAGATAGATAGATAGATAGACAGACAGACAGACAGACAGACAGACAGACAGACAGACAGACAGACAGACAGACAGACAGACAGACAGACAGACAGACAGACAGACAGACAGACAGACAGACAGACAGACAGACAGACAGACAGATAGATAGATAGATAGATAGATAGATAGATAGATAGATAGATAGATAGATAGATAGATAGATAGATAGATAGATAGATAGATAGATAGATAGATAGACATAAGCCAGTGTTGTTTATTTTGTGATACAATTTCACCTCGGATGACTTGCAGAACATCGAAGCAGAGTGAAACGAAATCTAAATACTAGTGTTTGTGCTGTAGCCTGGAAAATCTGCACTAACTCTTCAATGATGTTCTAGAGTATTTAGACTCAATATTTTCTGCTTGAGTTCATTGGCTAGGAGCGGTGATGGGCGTTGTGTGGGAAAGGGAGAATGAAGATGGTGTGTATGTGAGTTCCAGCGTGTGTGTTTGGGTGTGCATAGGGGGGTGGAGGGAGTGCGTGTGTGTGTATGTGTGGAGGGGGTAGGGGATAGGTGCTAGGCGGTTGAATAAGTACGTATACGTACATGACCTTTGCGATACGGCAACTAACTGCGATGGCATAGTAGGATAAACATAGTAATATATGCAAAGAAGTTTGAACAAAATCTGTGAAGTGGGTTTTGAGATATGGCGTGCGACAGTCAGAAGGTAAGACAGCTCGATCGACCGACATAATGTTCGTTGTTCCGTTTCCAGTCCAGACATAAGCAGTATTCCCACGTAAATCTGAAAGGGCAGAAAACTAATATACCGCTTGTATGCATTAGGACTACCTGTACAGCGGCTGTTTCGCTATGGCCAACCTAAACCAAACCTATAGACTATGTAAAACCAGCCCTATAAGCCTATACTAAACCAAAGTTATGTACTATATAAAACCCGACCTACAGACTATATAAACCCAAGGCTATAGACCATATAAAGCCTATAGACTATATCATATAAAACCAAACCTGGAGACCATATAAACCCAACC
>CM072525.1:20335580-20390580 GCA_036898135.1 Oncomelania hupensis
TCCGTTCTCGAATGTTGTCCTCCCACCACTTTTTCGGTCTCCCTGTTCTTCTACCTCCTTGCACTGTTCCTTGCAGGCTGGTCTTTGCAAGACCTGATGATCTGGTGACGTGGCCATACCATCGGAGTTTCCGTTTTTTCACCACTGTGAGCAGGTCATCGTGTTGTCCAATGGCTTGTGTGATGGTCTGTCGGACTTCGTCGTTGGTGATGTGTTGGGTATAGGAAATGCCCAGAAGTCTTCTGTAGCCCCTCATCTCCATGCTTTATATTCTTCGTTGGAGATCTGCGGTGCGGGTCCATGTTTCGCAAGCATATAGGAAGGTGGAGATGACAAGGGAGCGCAGCAGCCTTACCTTGGAATGTTGACTGAGGGTCCTGTCTTTCCAAATGGGCTTCAACCTCGCCAGGGCAGCAGTTGTTTGTGCCTTTATCTAATCGTTCTCATAATAGCTCCTTTCCCGGCCAGGACCTGCTCACTACAGGACTAAACTCAAGCCGCTCGAGGCGCCCACTTGCAACCTGAGGGCGCATAGTCAGCTGATGCCCAGACGACCGAGCACAATCCTCAGCGACCGGGGATGGGGAAGAAAGGACCTAGTGCATGCAGGGTGTATCTGTGTATCCGGCTTTCACCCGTCTAGCACACGAGCGTCAGGATCTTTAAAGTCCGTGAGATGGAATGCGTGAGCGCCCAGACTACTCCTTGGTTTATACTCCCATCCGGAGGAGTAAAGACGCAATGTCTCAGATTCTTCTTTTTTTAACATATACTCCAGGCCAGGCCACTGTCTGACATTCGAGTACACTGCGTACACCACTGAGGCAACTGCGCTCTTCTCCTTTATACAGAATTTGCACTCTGCTTTATTTGTTTTAACCATTGGTTCCACAGCTGAAGTGTGGGCTCACACCCGGTACACATTGGTCGAAGGCTGCCAGAAGCATGTTTTACTAGTCGCATCAACAGGCGATAAAGCATGCTCTCATGCTTCATAGCACTGCTTCCTACACGCTTCAAGCGCTATAGTGACGGAAAAAGCGCAATTTCACTGTAAATAGATACAGAATGTTGCTCTACAACATTCCGCTCTTTCCGTCTCAAAAACCCAACTGCCTTGTTGGATTCTTAAATTGCATGAAACCAAGTGAGGACACTATCCGGCGTCAACAAACGGTTCAAAAAACATTGTCAAACGGTTCGTAAAAGACAGTTGACCTAGAAACTAATACAGTTTGACCTAATTCGTCCCCTAGAAGAGACGAAACTTACATTTTTCTATTTTCATGAGTTCACTGCAGTGAAATTGCGCTTTTTCCGTGGCTATAGAGCTTGAAGCGTATAGAAAGCAGTGCTCTGAAGCATGGGAGCATGCTTTATCGCCTGTTGAGGCGACTAATAACGCATGCTTCTGGTAGCGTTCGACCAATGTGTATCGGGTGGGGCTCAACACCCAACAGCCAAGACAAGATTCCTGTAACATTCTATGTCCGGTATACTGGTTTACAAATCATTGTCAGTATTATGTTGTTGTTGTTGTTGTTGTTGTTTTTGTTGTTGTTGTTTGTTGTTGTTGTGTGTGTGTTTCATTTGTTTGTTTGGTTCTGAAATTCCCAAACCACTCTTTGTTCTTTGTCTGTAGCGTGTATGTGTGTGTGTGCGTGCGTGTACATGTATGTGTTTGTGAATAGGGGTAGGTGAGTATGTGTGTGTGTGTGCGAGCGTGTGTGGACATGAACGTGTGTGCGTGTGAGTGTGTTTGTGTGTGTGTGATATTCACTTTGTTGTTTCGAGATGTCCCGATTGTTAGTTAATAACCAGTGCTGCATTCCCATGGTTTTGTGTGAACCAAATATATCGCGCTTCTGTTCTATGTATGGATTTAGTAATAAAGTATTACAAATGTGAGGATGGGGGATGTGTGTGTTTGTGCGTGTGTGTGGGGTGGATGGGTGTGTGTGCGAGCTTGTGTGGACATGAACGTGTGTAAGTGTTATTTAAGGTGGTCGTTTATACTATTGCCCACAGCGGCCAAGCAAGATAGGTTCCACGTGGAGCCGCCAGTGGGTAGTGGGTAGATTACCGTCCCCGGACACAGGTGCGTATAGTGGTGGAGCCGCCACAGTCAGGTCGTGTTATTTAACGTAGAGCCACCCACTATAACGCTCCATTCTCTTGGTTTTAGCGCCTGACTGTTTAACAAATAGGCTTAACAATCCTCTGATAACGTGAAGTCAATCAAACACTATTCTGACATTGGACACTACGGGGATCAACCCCGCGTTCTTTTAAGTCAATGTTACCCCCGATTCTAAGTCCATGTTTCCCGGGCCCCAGGTCAATGTTTTACCAGGACTACGTTCCTTCAAGGATTTTCAGGTCTAAATTCCCCAAGGTATACTTTCTCCCCGAGTCTATACCTCCGGTCTGATAAGGTTTATTTGTTGTTCTGTATGTTGTAATGGCTGTTGGTGGTGGTGGTGGGGGAGGTGGTTTTGCATCCATATATGGTTTTTAGTATGGGAATTTTTGAATGCATGCTTATTGTCTTTTGTGTCAACGTTGATATACATTTCAGGGTTTATTGTGTTTTGATTTGGAATGTTTTAGACTGCACTTATTATTTTTGTAGTTCCTTTTATATCAAACCAAAAGATGGCAGACCATATCGAACCAGATAAACTATAATGACGATTCTCTCTTGACGTAGTCACTCCCATGAACTCTCTCCTCCCCCACCCCTCCCCACCTCGCGCCCTATTAAGGATTTCTCTTTCCACCTCTCTCTCTCTCTCTCTCTCTCTCTCTCTCTCTCTCGATTCTATCTCTCTTGTTTACTTTCTTTCTGACTTTTTCAGTCTTCTCCTTCCCTCCCTAACCTCATTCTATAAATTACTTTCACTTATCTCTACCCGCCCCCTCCCTCTCTCTCTCTCTCTACCTCTCTCTCTCTACCTCTCTCTCTCTCTCTCTCTCTCTCTCTCTCTCTCTCTCTCTTCTCTCACTTTTTATCTCTTGTTCCCTCTCGCTCTCACTTTTTAACCTCAAAATTAATGGAATGGATTAAAATTCCTTTAAAGACAGCGAAAGTGCGTAATACCGAAGCTTTGCCATAACTTTTTTTAAAAATCCAATATTTCTTTTGATTCAATCATTTCTAATTGTCTTATTGGTTATTTCTTTAAAAGGATTCAAGAGAATCACGCAAATTGTTTTGTTTTTTTTAAAGGGAGGTTAAACTTTTGTGAAAAGCCATCTCTCCATTTCCTGTTAATCCGTGATCCCAGTCTGACCCTCTTCATCTTTTAGTTTTTTAAGAAAGAACTGAAAATTAAGAAAAAAATATTTTGTAATCATGTAAAATGGTAAATTGATAAAATGATATCGCCATTTCCTGTTTCTACGTGACCTTAGTTTGCCTTCTGGCGAGACAGTGAGGAATGACGTCACACCAAACGTCACTTCCGGGATACCGACAAACAGGACAAATGCATTATGGCTTCTGTAAATGTATAATGATTACGGGATTAAATTTAAACATAGTTTTCCACTTTTCTGTTAGAGGTAAACACGTCTTCATGTTTTCTGACGGCTGCGGCTTGCCGTTGAGATGTTAGTCATGACAAGTGTCAAGAACAGACATTAATTCTATTGAGCTGTAAACACAAAATATGAGAAATAAAAGTGTATTAATCCATATCCACAGGGGGACGCACACACACACAAACACATTCATTGAAACAACCTCTCTCTCTCTCTCTCTCTCTCTCTCTCTCTCTCTCTCTCTCTCTCTCTCGCCATAATAAAGCCTTTCTCGTCCTTTATGTACTATCTTACAGCTTGGTCACTCTGTTGGTCCGTCTGCCATTCAGTATCAGTATTAGTATTTTAATTTTACGTCTGTTCAGGTGATATTAGACTTTAGAGAGAGACGGCCATTCAGTGATTAGTATGTGTGTGCCTTCAGCCCGTCGCCATCAGCCACGTCACAGGCACCCCAAACGCATCTAACTCTCGTCGATGTTAGCAGTCACGAAGGACAACATGCACATGTACACGTCATTACGTTTTCAGACATTGATTGTTTGGTTTCTGTTTTAAGGAGTAAGAAGACGTGATCCGGGACGGGTAGCTCAGTTGATAGAGCGGATTACTAGTAACCGAAAGGTCCCTGGTTCGAATCGCGGATGGTCCAACGCGTGACCATATTATTTTCCCCTTTACCATCGTTGGTGTCAGAATAATGTGACACAGTAAGTCGCCGCCTTTACGCTACGGTGTCGTGTGACTATAGTTTACCATTAACATAACAGGAAAGAACCCTATTAGTGCCAGCGGTCTTGCTCTAGCGAGCGGATTTATCAATGAATAAACATGGATGTTTAAACGTCTAACACCCATGGCATGGCAGACCGGGATAACCATCCCAGGGAAGACAGGGGCTTGTAAAGCACTAAACAAAACTGAACCAACAGAGCAATCATGCAACTAAGACGAACAATGAAAAATTTACATTTTTTTTTTAAATCTTGTTCACTACGGATTTGAACCTAGGTCATCGGTATGACAGCCGAAAGGCCTACCACTGAGCTACAGAGGTGGGCAAATGTATGCAAACACGAATGGACCTAGCACTGGACTGTTGGCTCTCGATCCTGTGCGAGAGAGAAAGAGACAGCAATAGGCCATCTATCTAGCCAGAATATAATCCATGACTCTAATTGTTCTTATTCGTCCATTCATTAATTGCCACCAGCTTCTTGTACTCTCACACTGAAGGCAAACAGTAAAATACAGTATTACTCAATGAAATACGATTTCCCGTGTGTTTGTTTGTGCGTGTGTGTGTGTGTGTGTGTGTGTGTGTGCGGGTGTATAGGTGTGTGGGTGTGGGTGTGTGTGTGTGTGTGTGTGGGTGGGTGTGTGTGTGGTGTGTGTGTGTGTGTGAGCAGGTATCACAAGTCATGCTACAGAACCTTTCTGGCATCCGCTGAGCGCTGCCGACACAAATCTGGTTCTTCTGTGTCTTCTGCGGCGTCTTCTGATACAGAATCAAAATGTTTCCAGGCATCTTTTGAACACGTGTGCAAGGAAGTAGTTGAATCTCGATTAAAATGTTGAGGTGAGGTCTTGACTGTGAGGTACTTGAAGCTTAGATTCCACAAAATAGCAGCTCAGATGGAAAATGGAACATTCATTTCTACCTACAAGACTGGATACATGAAGCAAGACTCAAGGCAGCTTTTCCAGATATTCAGTTTGCACACCAGCAAAATCCATATGCTCCTCAAGTTGCCTTATTCCCCTCATGCAGAAGCTTAAATGCAAGCATGGTGATTGACCCTGCCAGCATTATCAACAGCAGTGATAGTGACAATAACTCAGGGGGGTATAGTGATGAACGTTCATCAGTACCTGAGCTCTCGCAATATCAAGCTGGCTTTGATTGATTTTATCCTCAGTCAGTGGAAAACCCACTCTGCCGCAGCATTCAAGGGCCTTGCCAGCAACAGCACATGTCATCTTCTAAATGGTGACACGCAAGAGGTACAAGAACTGTCATGTGATCATCAGGAGGCTGACACACTTGTTTTTCTTCATGGTTTCCATGCTAGTAAAGCCTTCACAGTGCTGATCTCAAGTCCAGACACTGAAGTGTTCGTCATTGCCGCTGCCATGGCCCACAAGTTCACATGTACCTTGCTGCTACAAACCACAAATAACTTGTTTAACATGACAAAAATTCAAGACACATTTGAAGCAGAGAAAAGCCAAGCTTTCCTGGGCTTGCACTGCTTCACGGGTTGTGACACGGTGAGTTCTTTCCGTGGCAAAGGAAAGAAGAAGGCCCTCGCTTGTCTGCAAGGCTTTGTGCCTACGTTTGCTGACCTTGGCACAGAGTGGACAGCCAGTGAACAAGTGCTTGTCAAGCTTGAGGCCTATGTGGGCATGCTGTATGACAAAAAAACATAAAGAAATGTTGACAGCTTCAAGTATCGTATCCTATCCTGTCCCGTAACCCGGAGGTCGTAGGGGCACCACAGATGATCGTTTAACCAGCACACTCCATCTTTCTCTGTCCTCAGCAGCCCTGATGGCTTCGCTCAGTGTCAAACCAGTCAATTCTCGAATGTTGTCCTCCCACCTCTTTTTTGGTCTCCCTCTTCTTCTACCTCCTTGCACTGTGCCTTACAGAATGGTCTTTGCAAGGCCTGATGATCTGGTGACGTGGCCATACCATCGGAGTTTCCGTTTCTTCACCCCTGTGAGCAGGTCATCGTGTTGTCCAATGGCTTGTGTGATGGTCTGTCGGATCGGACTTCGTCGTTGGTGATGTGTTGGGTAAAGGAAATGCCCAGAAGTCTTCTGTAGCACCTCATCTCCATGCTTTGTATTCTTCGTTGTAGATCTGCTGTGAGGGTCCATGCTTCACAAGCATATAGGAAGATGGAGATGACAAGGGAGCGCAGCAGTCTTACTTTGGAATGTAGAATGTGGGCTTCAACCTTGTCAGGGCAGCAGTTGTTTGTGCGATCCTGGAGAGGACTTCCTGTCGGGACACATTGTCTGACACAATGGCTCCCAAATATTTGAAGCTATGCACTGTGTCGAGGGATTGGCCTTGGACTTTGATGTCCGTGTTGATGCCATTGGTGTTGTTGGTCATCATTTTGGTCTTCTCTGCACTTATAAGTTGAGGAACAATAGGCGCGTAACTCCTTGATGCTGCATGCCATGAGAACTGCATACCAAGCTAGCATACTTCGCCGCTGTCTAAGCCAGTACATTTCTGCTCCCCTTACCTTCTCACATGGATGGACATCTCAAGACGATGGTTCCTTGTAATTCCAATGGACTCTGCTGCCCTGGTTAATTGCCTCTTGTGGTATCTGACTTTGTGCAGTGTTCACGCAAGAATAGTGGCTGTTCCAGTGCAAACTGTTCATGCCGTAAGCGTTCGCTTCGGTGCACCAAAGCCTGTGTCTGTAGCAACTGCTCAAACCAAGGCATTAGGATTGCTGAGGATAGAGAAAGCTATTGGATTACGCTGGTTAATCGACCATGACGTGGTGCCCCAACGACCTTCCAATTATTGGATAGGATAGGATAGGATAGGAATAATGTTTGTACAAATATAAACATAATTTACAATATTAAAAATGTCATCAACTTTAAATAGTTGATATAAAATAATTCTTTCATGTAAGAAGATATTTTGTAATTTTAACAATCGCTTGTTGTTGTTGGGTAAAATTACCGTCCCCTAACACCAAGGGTATGGGGGACAGAAATTTGAAGATTAAAAAAGAGGGAGCCCCGAGGGGAGGGGGGGGGTGGAGGAAGATAAATGTTGCCATTAAAATTTCCAGGACCACGTTAAAAACCAAAGGAGGGACTATAAAACCAAACTAGGGAATAGGGACCAGCCAATCAACACACACCAGACACTCGCACAATAAAATATATCCACAAAAGACGGGGTGGGCTATGGCCGAAGGCCGCCGGAAATAAGAGAACAGGACAATAAAACCTAGGATATAAAACCTCATCAGACCACCTCAAACAGGCAGCAGGTCAAATGAACGAACAAATTAAAAACATGTGCAATAAATGGTAAAATTAAGAATATAAGACAGCCCTCGGCAAAAGGATGCCATTGTGCGGGCGTCAGGCGATATACGGCAAAAACGCCATGAGATCGCTCAAATCATCTATAATTATCGGCAATATGTAATAAAATTACAAATATAATACACCCTCGGTAAAAGGCTGCCAATGTGCGGGCGTCAGGCGTAATACGTCAAACATGCCATAACAATCTCTTTTCTTCATTTCTTTAGTACATTAACGTCCCCGGACACAGAGCGTAAAGGGTACAACAACAATCTGTTTGTATGTAGATTATAGTCACACGACACTTTCGCATATAGGTGGACTACTGGACCGATTTATACTGACACCAGCGGCCCAGTTGTTGGTAAAGGGGAAAATAATATGATCACACGTTGACCAATCCGGGATTCGAACCAGCGACCTTTCGGTTACTAGCAAGACGCTCTTACCAACTGAGCTACCCGGCCCCTTACAACAATCTCATGTGTGTGTGTATCAGTTTATAGTCCCCTCTCTTCCCGATTAGGATTTTCAGTATACCAACTGAAATGTATGTTCCAGCATTCTAGTGATATCGAGTTGGAGTGCATTCACATATATTGAAACACGTACTTCTTTGCCCAAGTATAAACAATAGTTTATTGAGAAATCGTGTATACAAACACATATCGAATGTAATATATTTTTGTAAAATGTGTACACGGTTTAAACAGTTATTATTTTTTTTTTTTTTAATGAAAACTGCTCTGCACTGCTTGGTTGCATACGAAGTTAATGGGGAATAATTCCTGATCAGGGGGATTTCTTTCGCCGAAGACCGCCTGCTGTCCACATTCGAAGGTCGTAGTGGCACCACAGTTGATCGTTTAACCAGTGTAGGCCTACTCCATCTTTTTTCTGTCCTCAGCAACCCTCATGGCTTCGCTCAGTGTCAAACCAGTCCATTCTCGAATGCTGTCCTTCCACCTCTTTTTCCAGTCTCCCTCTTTTTCTGCCTCCTGGCACTGTGTCTTACAGGATGCAAGTTTCACTTTACAAAAACTTATACCACCTTTGAACTTTATGAATTCCCCTTTGTCATTGTCAATGGTGTTAGGGTAACGAAGGCATTAGGGTTGCTAAGGACATAAAAAGATGGGATGACACTGCCTATAAATGCTATCTCAACGACCTTCCGAATAATGGGATAGGATACGATTAAAAAAAATATTTTTACAAAATGAAACATATTTTAAATTATTAAAATTGTCATCAACTTTAAAAAGTTGATATCAAATAATCTCTTATTGCAAGAAAATAAAACTTCTAATTTAATAGCGTGTAGCAACTGAAATGTATGTTCCAAGGTTCTAGTGACATCCAGTTGGAGTACATTCACATATATTGAAACACATACTTCTTCGCCAAAGTATAAAAATAGTTTATTGAGAAATCAGATATACAAACAAATGTCGAGTGTACTATGTTTTTATAAAATGTGTCAGGGTTTAAACAGTTGTATATATATTTTATTTATTTTTATTTATTTTTTTTTTATTTTTTTTTTTTGGGGGGGGGGGGGTTGTTATTTTTTATGAAATCTGCTTTGCACTGCTAGGTTGCTTTACGGAATTAATGGGGAATAACTCCTGACCAGGAGCATGAATAAAATAACTAGTATAGCAATTACCTCCCTTATTTTCTCCCTGCAGCCTAAGCCTAGCGCACAGGGCCATGTAACACTCTCAAAGTAGATCTTCAATTGCAAAGCAGTAGATTGTGTAACTATGTATGATAGATAGAGAGGCTGTGATCATATTCCATGTGTCTTAGGCAAAACAAATCCTCTGCTCAAATGGATTTTTTAGTCCAGAGGCACCACGGGCCTATCGTTTCACCTCGTGGTCCATGCACAGGCTGTGAAGTCCGTAGGCATCGCCTCAATTACATACTATACATAGAAGGTCCTCCACTCGTTCAACGTCCGGTTTACGACTGACCCCCAAAAAACGACTTTCCTACCTTTTGTGCCCACTTCAAACTCAAACGGAGGGGCCAGACGAATCACAAACACTCATAGCAACACATTCGTTACACTTTCAACGATGTCGGCTCCAAATTCACTGCGAATTTGGTCAAAAACGCAGTCAAACAAGCTGGTTCGAATTTGGACACCACGCTTTTTTGTTATTGTTAAATTAAAGTCACTAGACACGTGGAGCATATAAAGGATGAAGATTACAAGATGAAGATCCGTTGGATCTCAATTTTGATATGATGATGATGGTCGTTGTTGTCAGGGTGGCGACGTGGTGATCGTCCTTAACGCTCATGCAATAGGACGTTAAGCATCGTTTTTCGTTCGTATAAAGGACCACGTGTCTAGTGACTTTAATTCAGATAATCTGATATTGTACCTAACTTGGGCCCTTATAGGCTTTTTATCATTTTATCTTTTAGTTATATTTTAGTGGTCCTGGAGGATTTTTAATCATTAACTTGTGCTTGGTTTGATGGCTGACCCTCTTGCGGTGGTTTTGGGGGTGTTCGCTTGGGCCTTCATGGCCTATTCCTTTTCCCTTGATAAATGTCCCGGGCTTCCTTTGGCAGACCTTAAAATCTTAGTTACATATGGGATTTTTTTTTTTTTTTTTTTTTTTTAGATTTATCATCTACATCATAAAGGCAGCAACTATGTTTTGTGCCTATTATCATTTTATTGGTGTAATTTATATTAAATTTAATTTTAAAACTAATATATTTTTTATATAATCAATATTATTTCATCTTGTCATCTTAGTCATCTAGCCTTATTTATCAGACCATCATAAGCAAATCTTTCCTTGTCTCCTATTCACTAGTGTGTCCGGGGACGTTAATTAAAAATCGTAATCGTAATCGTGACTTTAATTTAACAATAACAAAAAAGCGTGGTTTGGCAGCCAGACCAAATGGTCTGGTAAATATGTATGATGGAGGCTTTTTAGCCCAATTTTATTGTCCTTAACGCTCATGCAATAGGACGTTAAGCATCGTTTTTCCTCCTATAAAGGACCTCGTCCCCTATATGCTTTGGTGTTGGGGACGTAAATTTAATCCCGAACCGAACCGATATAAGGGATACAGCACGCCGCTAGTCGATCCATAGCAATTGTTTTAAGATATTTCATTGGTCGCCTAAAAATACGCGCTATTAGGCCTAACGAAGGGCAGACCACTCTAGCGATATAAACAAAAGATCGTTGGCGACTTTCGAATTCGTTAAAGTAGTCCGCCCTTCATTAGGCCTAATAGCGCGTATTCTTAGCGACCAATGAAAGGTCGTAAAGGAACTGCTATGTATTGGGATCGACTAGCGGCGTGGTGTCCAAATTCGTACCAGCTTATGTGACTGCGTTTTTGACCAAATTCGCAGTGAATTTGGAACCGACATCGTTGGAAGTGTAACGAATGTGTTGCTATGAGTGTTTGTGATTCGTCTGGCCCCTCCGTTTGAGTTTGAAGTGGGCACAAAAGGTAGGAAAGGTGTTTTGGGGGGGTCAGTCGTAAACCGGACGTTGAACGAGTGGAGGTCCTTCTATGTATAGTATGTAATTGAGGCGAGGCCTACGGACTTCACAGCCTGTGGTCCATGTCAGGGTGCTTTGGTTTCTTATGTGTGGTGTGTGCCAAAATGTAAAATAAATAAATCAAAAAAAAATAATTTTTTTTTTACTGCAAATAAAGACAGGAATCAGACCAAAGATACAGTTGTATAACAACTCGAGAGTGAAAGTTTGGAGAGGAGGTTTTATAGATATCACAAGGCTTCCCATGCTTACAAACATACTTTGTGCATGTTGCATGCATCCACAGCCAATGAGTATAAAGTTACTAAGCTGCAAATGGTGAATAGCTGTTTGTGTGTGTGTGTGTGTGTGTGTGTGTGTGTGTGTGTGTGTGTAGGTGTGTGTGGGTGTGTAAGGGTGTGTGTGTGTGCGCGTGTGTGTGTGGCAGTACTCCGAAGGTCTTTGATAATCAGGGATGACCGGATCGTGTGCACTTTGTTTGTGTTCCGAAGTCCCAGTTATTTGTAGAACTTTGTGTGCTGTCGTAAATAATATGATGTTGAATGATTTAGCAATGCTGCCTGATTTTCCTATTGGTCTGTATACACTGCACTGTATTTGTCTGTCTGATCTGTGTCTGTCTGACTGTGAACTGCAGTACATTACTGAAGGATTTGCTAGCGCTTTGTTTGCTCTATTTGTCCATCTGACTAAACCCTACTACTAGTACTACTACTACTACTACTATTACTACTACTACTACTACTACTACTACTACTATTACTACTACTACTACTAATTCTACTACTACTGCTACTACTACTACTACCCTCTCTCTCTCTCTTTTATCACCCCTCACTTCCACATTAATGATTGTTTGAAGAGGACTCTTGGCAAATTAATGTTGCTTGCACTTCGCTGCCAATCAGTGTTCATCTTCTGATGAAATAAAAACCGCAAGCGGGGTTGATGTTGGTTCTTTGTCATTGTTATTCCAGTCTTATCTAGAATATACTTTGAAATAGTCTGGAATCAGGACGAGCCAAATGTCGCATGTCCGTTCTTTTGGTCAATGTTTGTTCGGTCATTCAGTAGCGGTCTTTCGGTTGGTCAGTCGTTGGTCTGAATGTGACTTTTCTGGTCGTTGGTAGTTTTTAACCTTCAAAGGTTAACTAATCCTTGTCCTCTGACCTCGCACTTTTCCTGACGTCAGTGCACGCACCGGCTTTGTGGGGCGAGAGAGATCGCAAAAATGGCGGCCATCGCGGTATTAGTCTGCGCGATCTTGTCTAAGTGTTCCGAGAGATTTAGCATCAATCTGAGATTTAGTCTGAGAGATCTGAAGAGATCTGGACTTGAAAACAACTCTCCAGAGAGAGAGATATATATGTTATTGCGGTCCGTATCGTGTCTCAATCTTTGAGGTATAAAATAATATTCTAATAACAACAACAAAAAACGGTCCGAGAGATCTAGTCTTGAGATTTAAATCGAGGGAACCTGAGACTTGAGAATCCTCCTGTAATTCAATATTCTAAACACGAGGTACGGAATGGCGCCGCCAGATCAAAATGACATCGTTGTCCTGGATTATATGGGGTTTAATGTGAATGCCATACAGGGATTGGATGCCAGCACGACTGATAACTTTGTGGGTAGAAAATTGTATTGCTTGTTTGACTGCTAAATGCTACCATTAAGTCTTGGAACAATAGAGTTTGTTCTTGGTGTGAATGCTGTAGAGAGAGAGTGGATATTAGCTTAGCTTATAGTCCTATTTGAGTAGAGAGCGAGGGTTGTGCTGCTTGTATGATTGCAACCAAACCTTGGAATATTTCTGTAACTTGTTGATAGCTAAGCCAGTTTAAGAACATTGCTCCTAGGCCTGTCGTTTACTGTTGTGCACTGCAATTTGCGGGTGTTTTTTTTTTTTTACTGCTGCTGAGAAATCCTTGAATAGGGGTTTCTCTAGCTCTGCTGCAAATGGCGATTTTGACAGAAACTTTGCTCGTAAATGACGTTTATAATATAGTATGTCGTCTCAATGAAGTTTAGTTTTGCACTGTAAAATGAGAAAGAACCACACATGCACACACACACACACACACACTCTCTCTCTCTCTCTCTCTCTCTCTCACAAACATACACACACATATACAGTATCTCTGTATTCAACACCCCATTATAAGTCTTATTAATATGTTTCCAGTCCGTTACTCTCTGGTTTTGCAATAACTGACGTTGACAGGTAATTAATTTACTCTTTGCACTGTCAGAAAGTGATTTTTTTTGTTGTCTGCAGACTGGATGGAATTTGGATTTGGGTGGTAGGGGGGGGTGGGAGGAGGATTCTTAATTTTTACCCCGATATTCCATTTTCAAAATGCCAGAGGCTGCCAAAATGGTGCTGACAGTTCTTATGTGGTCTGCTTTGTTGGGGACCCGTACTGCAGTACTGACAGTAAAAGGTAGAGGACTGACTTTCATACTGAGCGTCATTGACCTATCAGGCTACGCGTAAAGACTATATCTCTTACTAGCAGGTCTTGAAAGACAAAATTAATTCCGACTCTATTTTTTGTATATCCACACTTATCTGGAAACCCTTTTGAAATAGTCGGGAGTCGGAACGAGTCAAATTGTTGGCCAAGAACATTAACACTTTTGAACATGCTTATTTGGGGAGGGGGGGGAGGAGGGGACTACATTTGAATTGCTTACCATCGTTTTTGTTATTGAGAAAGAGAGAGAGAGTGATAGAGAAAGAGAGAAAGACAAAAAGAGAGAGAATGAGAGAGAGAGATATATATATAAGAGGGCTAGGGTGACGACAAAGAGAGAGAGAAAGGGGGAGGGGAGGACAGAGGAAGGAGAGGAAACGTGAGGGTTGGATGGGGAAATAAAACGAAAGGGAGGCAAAAGACATAGGAATGTCTTTTAATAAAATGTGTCATAAGCACTTCTATGTCTTCGGGCTAAAGCAGACGACACGTTGACATGGGAGGTAATACGATATCAACTTCCGGTGCCATTACTCTTTGTGACTTAAGGTAAAATTCTGTCTTTCGTCTGCTTTGTCTTTGCTTCTCTTTGTTCTGGAGAGAGAGGGAGAGAGAGAGAGAGAGAGAGAGAGAGAGAGAGAGAGAGAGAGAGAGAGAGAGAGAGGAGAACAAGAAATGTAGAGTGAGTGAGAGTAATAAAGGGGAAGAGTGTGTGTGTGTGTGTGTGTGCGTGTGTGTGCGTGTGTGTGCGTGTGTGTGAGGGAGAGGGGGATTGAGTGAGGGAGAGAGAGGAGAGGTGAGAGAGGGGGGAGGGAGAGAGGTGAGATAGAGAGAAAGCTAGAAAGAACAAAGAAAGAAAGAAAGAAAGAAAGAAAGAAAGAAAGAAAGAAAGAAAGAAAGAAAGAAGAAAGAAAGAAAGAAGAAAGAAAGAAAGAAGAAAGAAAGAAAGAAAGAAAGAAGAAAGAAAGAAAGAAGAAAGAAAGAAAGAAAGAAAGAAAGAAAGAAAGAAAGAAGAAAGAAAGAAAGAAAGAAGAAAGAAAGAAAGAAAGAAAGAAAGAAAGAAAGAAAGAAAGAAAGAAAGAAAGAAAGAAAGAAAGAAAGAAAGAAAGAAAGAAAGAAGAAAGAAAGAAAGAAAAAAAGAAAGAAAGAAAGAAAGAAGAAAGAAAGAAAGAAAGAAAGAAAGAAAGAAAGAAAGAAAGAAAGAAGAAAGATAGAAGAAAGAAAGAAAGAAAGAAAGAAAGAAAGAAAGAAAGAAAGAAGAAAGAAAGAAAGAAAGAAAGAAAGAAAGAAAGAAAGAACGAAAGAAAGAAAAGAAAGAAAGAAGAAAGAAAGAAAGAAAGAAAGAAAGAAAGAAAGAAAGAAAGAAAGAAAGAAAGAAAGAAAGAAAGAAAGAAGAAATAAAGAAAGAAGAAAGAAAGAAAGAAAGAAAGAAAGAAGAAAGATAGAAGAAAGAAAGAAAGAAAGAAAGAAAGAAAGAAAGAAAGAAAGAAAGAAAGAAAGAGGGATGATTGAGAACAAATAAAATGTTCTAATGGACCGGTACTTCTCTGTTTGGCGGCTAACCACGATACAGATCAAAACTACAGAACGCACGCACCGTTTTAGAGAGATTGAGAAAGAAACAGACATTCGGAGTTCAGTTCAGTACAAGATCGCCTCTAAGCGCCCAGGAATGCCCTACATAAGCGCTCCGCTTAACCCCTCAAGAGAGTTCTGAGTTTTTATAATTGCTCTTGAGAGAGACAGACAGAAAGTGAGACAAACAAACAGAAGCAGACAGACAAGACAAGAAGAGCGACAGAGGATGATACAGAGACAGACAGACAGACAGACAGAGTTATCTGGAACATATCTGAGAACCTCAACACAAAAAACGTTAGTGAGCCTCCACTGACCGTCCAATAAAGGGAGGCCATATTCGCAACCCTAGTAGTATCAGTTTATCTCACCACTTGTCCAGACAGACAGAGACAAATAGACAGACAGACAGATTGAAGTTGGCAGGTACAGAGAGAAACAGACAGATTGAGGTTGACAGGTACAGAGAGATACAGAGAGATACAGACAGACAGACAGATTGAGGTTGACAGCTTCCAAGAGAGTTAGATAGAGATAGACAATTGACAGCTGCAGAAACTGCAGCAGACAAAGACAGCTACAGAGAGAGAGAGAGAGAGAGAGAGAGAGAGAGAGAGAGAGAGAGAGAGAGAGAGAGAGAGAGAGAGAGAGAGAGAGAGTGAGGGGTGGGTGGTACTCGGATAGACAGACCTAAAGAACTTGGGAATAAAAGAACAAACTAGTTATTCCTCCACCTCACCTCCCGCCGAAGGTGAAATAAAGTAACCCTGTGAAATATTGTCTTCCGCCATTAGATCAACAATGGAGCAGCCATTAGCGGTTCAATCTCAACAATTCGTTCCAGTCGAGGATCGATCCCGGAACCGTCGCTTTTGGCAGTCCCGCACTATCGTGATGCTATCATTCAACAAATGGCGCGTTCTACCGCCGTCTGCCAAGTTTTTTGTATTTGCTATAGCCTTTCCCAAAATGATAATAGGCCCCATTCCACAGTTGCTTTTATGGCATTTTATTTGTTTTTGTTAGTTCGCGTCTGTACGTGTAATTTGTGGATCTATTATATTTATGATATAAGATGAGTTGTTCGTATGTAGTGTGCTGCTGAAAAGAGCTGTTCACACTATAGTTTGCTGGAGTTATAGATTAGAATTCTCATCGCCAGAATAGTTTTTAAATGGCTAAAAATAGCGACAAGGACCATTGAAGAACTCTTAATGCCGAGAAATGCAGACTAAACGCCTTAGGAGAGGGGGGGGGGGTGAGGTGCTATGGCGTTATACCCTCGGAATTGCATGATTGTAATTCAGTGTGTTCTCGCATTCATTGAAAACCTACCCCAACATTGAGCTAACTACAAAATTACATTTGTATAGATTGGAGGAAGGCGGGAGGGGGAGAGAGAGAGAGAGAGAGAGAGAGAGAGAGAGAGAGAGAGAGAGAGAGAGAGAGAGAGAGAGAGAGAGAGAGAGAGCGAGGTTGAAGCATATGCTGAATGCTACGTGGATACTCATTGTCACGTCCCAACTGCCTTAGCAGAGGTTCGACATGTGCAACTTCCACACGAGAAAATAACCCAACACCTAAATAAACTCTAAAAGACAAGACCAGAAGTAACAAGACAATTTCTTTATTTCACTCACTCATTCGCACTAAAAATTAACTCCCTTCATCCCACTTCCCAACCAACCAACCCTCAATCCCACTAATATAACCCCAAACTAATACATAAACAATTCGCTCAAAATAATAATGATAATTAAATCAAAATGGAAAATGACTAACTACAAAATGTACAAAGGATTTATAATAATGATGTATGGAACAGCTTACTGACAACAAGGTAAATAACAGCAGGCAACTGCTTTAAATCTTTATAAATATTCAAACTTTGTTCCACTTAAACTTCAAACAGATACAACAAGTCTTTTATATTATATAAAATGAATAAGAAATTTATCCTTTATGCAAAATAGAATTTGTAAGAAATTAATCTAAATTATTAATTAATTAATATCTGGCGAAATAATTCCCCCAGACAAAACTATACAATCACAGGGCTACTTAATCTAGTAGGTAATATTACTCAACAAACGTTTATCAATCAATTCAGATTAAATATATTTCAGCGTGCTGTAATTTATAATTTATCACATGTAAAACAATTATTGTTTCTCACAACTGTTTATCAATGGTTATAGTTATTTGTTGTGAATGGTGGAGTGTGCGTGTGTGTGCTTTATAAACAAAATAAGGTTTCTTGGTCGAATACCACAACCTTCGCAACCGAGGTTGACCCACGGAAACACCGGCGTAATAGGCCGAGGCACACCCGCTTCACACCAGCAAGGTTTCAGCACACCATCAACGATCTGCTCTAATGTTTTGGTTTTGGTACATGGCTACCAGTGGGATCCTCCGGCCTGTTGACAAAGACACACAAACGACGGGACAAACACACAGGCACAGATGGTTAGGCAAGGTGATATACAGGCAGAAGAAGTCCTAGACGGAGTCACAGGTCACCCGACGTTATACGTAGATAACTCAGATTTCACCGAGAATACACAGCTGGTATTCTAAACAGCTTAGAACAGTTCCAGTTAATCAAACACTTCCAAAGTGTTCCCAAAACAGTCCTCCTCTTCCGAAAACTAGTCTCTTTTTTGTTGACGGTCTGATCAGTACGACCCACAGACAAAGTCACTAACTGGCACCTTGACCCAACTCGGATCTGTTGATTCTGGCTACAAAAGCGATATGAAAATGTTACTGCTCCTATCAAAATATACAGTGCATGGGGTTTTATACGATTAGCTAAGAATCTTCTAGAATATACTCGTTTTAATTATAATTCATTCCCTACACCGTTCGCGATTAGAGCACGCATTTCACACATAGAATATCGCATGGCAGCAATTAATCTTCTCAATAACAAAATAGCCAACTATGCTGTTTTCTAACATAGTGCGTTCCGCACGGGCGCAAATCATTCGCTACTTTTATTAATTATAAACTTAATTAATTTATTCTGATTCTCTCCCCTTGACTACCGTAACTTTTAACCTCTATGTACAGGCTGATGATTAAACTATATACATAGGCGCGCGACTGCAAACTGCGTAGCGTGACACAGCACCCCACCAAGACGAAAACTAACAGTTTTAGTTCTTAACAACCACGCTACTCAGTTCTGCTCAAGAAATCAGCTGGTACATTTTCCTTCCCTGGAATACTCTCCACTATCAGATCGAAAGGTTGGAGTTGAAGTGCCCACCTCATGAGTCTACAATTCGTAGTCTTTGCTTGCTGCAGGTATTGCAAAGGCCTGTGGTCGGTCTGCACAATGACTGTCCGATCATACAGGTACTGCTTGAACTTTTGTACCCCCCATACCAATGCTAAGCATTCCTTCTCTATGGTGGAATAGTTCCTTTCCGCTTGGTTTAGATTCTTGCTGGCACATGTGATTGGCTGTAAACCCAAACCTTGGTCCTGGCACAGAATCGCCCCTATTCCAATCTCTGATGCGTCAGTCTGTAGCACTAATGGTTTCTCCATGTCTGGCATACAACATACAGGTTTGGAACATATACGGTTTTTGAGCGTCTGGAACGCTACTTCGCAAGCATCGGACCACTGTACGTGACCTGATTTGCCTCCCTTGGTTAAGTCGGTCAGCGGCACCGCTATCGCAGCAAAATTCGGCACAAACTTCCGATAGTACCCTGCTAATCCAAGGAATGACCTGACCTGTTTCTTGGTAGTGGGACGTGGTGCATTCTGGATCTTGTCCATCTTTCCTTGTTCCGGCTGCACTTTGCCTTCCCCCACTATGTGTCCCAAATACTCCAGCTTGCGGAATCCCAGGTAGCATTTGGACGGACGCGCCGCTAACTGTACTTCCCTCAGACGTTTAAACAAGATGTCTAAACACTCTAAATGTCTCTCTAGAGTTTCTGTGGCTACCATGAGATCGTCCATGAAGTTGTCGACTTCTTTCATCTTCAATGGCATCAACATTTTGCGCATCATGCGTGAAAAAACTGCACCAGCGGTCTTCAGTCCGAAGGGCATGACGCACCATTGGAATTGCCCCTCGTTGGTGGTGAAAGCTGTCTTGCACTTATCTTCGCTCTTCATAGGTATTTGCCAATACCCCTTAGACAAATCGATCTTGCTCAAGTACTTGGCCTTTGAGAGTTTGTTGAACAGATAGTCTATGTCTGGCATCGGCTCAGCGTCGAAAATTACCTGCCTATTGAGTTTCCTGAAATCGACGCAGAATCTGACTGCTCCGTCCTTCTTCTTTACTAGAACGATCGGTGAACTGAACGGTGAAGCTGCTCGCTCGATCACCCCCATAGCTAGCATCGTCTCAACCTCTGCCTTGACTGTCTCCATCTTTGAATGAGGTAACGGGTACTGTTTTGTCCTTACTGGACGGTCGTCATCCAGTCGTATTTCGCACTCATCCAACGTGGTGCGCAAAGGCAAGTCAGTCAGGATGTCAGGGTAACGAACTAATAGCCTCCTAATTCCTGCATGGATCTCCGGGCTATCTGCATCAAGATGCACGTCATCTAACGTCTCTGACTGCTTCAACACTACGGTGGGTATGCCCTCGACTGTTGGTACCTCTTCCCATTCGTCTGCTTCATCAACTACTACAGCTGTGGCGATTTGTACTCTCTGATGGTACAGTTTCAGTAAGTTGGCGTGAAACAGTTTCACCTTGTTCCCAATGCGAATCTGATAATCGCACTCGTTTCGACGACTTACGACTTCGTATGGCCCCCTCCAGCTCATTTCTAGTTTGTTGTGCTTGGTTGGCAACAAAAGCAACACTTTGTCTCCTGCCTGAAATGTTCTAGGTTTCGTTTTCTTGTCGAAGTGTCTTTTCTGCCTCTCGCCTGCTTTCTTCAGACTTTCCTTCGCTAGTGCGCACGTTTCCTCGATTCTATTTCGCAGGTCCACAACATACTGACTAGCCACCTTCACTTCTTCTCCTTGACTGTCCTTCGTCCACAAATCTCTCAGTACCGACATGGGACCCCTCACTGTCTTGCCATACAGTAGCTCAAAAGGTGAAAAACCTGTGCTCTCTTGAGGTACTTCCCTATACGCGAAGAGCAGCGCTGGTATGTACCTGTCCCATGCTTTTGGTTGCTCCTTCGTCAGCTTTTTGAGCATCGACACGAGTGTACCATTGAAACGCTCCACGAGCCCGTCGCACATTGGATGGTATGGTGTTGTCGCCTTCCCATGGATTGCTAACAGTCTGTTTACTTCGGCCATCACGTTCGACATAAATTGTGTCCCTTGATCTGTTAATATCTCTTTGGGGATTCCCACTCTTGTCCAGATCTCCCACAAAGCTTCGGCAACTCTCTCAGCCTCTATGCCTTTCAGTGCTACGGCCTCAGGATACCGTGTCGCATAGTCTACCATGACTAAGATGTATTGGTTGCCTCTGTCTGACATAGGTTTTATAGGTCCTACGATATCAACTGCAACTCTCTGAAACGGTTCGTCGACTAGAGGTAGTTTCTGCAGCGGAACTTTTGCTACCCTACCCCTGGGAACTGTTTTCTGGCATTCGGGACATGATTCGCAGAATCGCCTAACATCCCCGCACATTCCTGGCCAATAGAACACCCCCCACATCCTCTCACGTGTCCTCTTTCCACCTAAGTGTCCGGCCATCGGAGGGTCGTGCGCCAGGCGCATCACCTCTCCTCTTAGCTTGCTAGGCACGACTAGCTGCGTTAGCTCCTCTTCTCCCTGGTGGTGTACTCTGTACAAAATGCCCTTCTTTTTGCAGAAGCTAACCATCGCTTTGCCTGACTTGAGTTTCGTCCCTTGCTTCTCGCACTCTCTAGCTCTAGCTAAAGTGGGATCTTCTTCCTGCAACTTGGCCAACTGATCGGGCGTCACGTCAAGTTGGAATGACCCCGGAATCGGCAGTGCTTTCTCCTGCTTCCCTTCTGCCTTGGCCTGTGCCCTGGTCTGAACGGCGGCTATCGCACACTCTAACCCATCTACGGCCACTGGACTACGATAGCCTCCCTTGAAAGTAACCCAGTTGCCTAAAATCACATCAGGTACAACTTGCTCGATGACGATCAATTCTACTGTACCCTTCACAAAAGCCGAGTCTACTTCTACGTATGCTGTAGGATACTTCCCTGACTTGACCTGAGCAGCGAACATGACCTCGATCTCTCTACCGGTCATATCCTCAGGACGCACCCACTTGGCTGCTACTGCCCCCACCTCGGCACCAGTATCTCTCAGAATCTTCACAGGCTGACCCCTGACTGTTCCCATGCTCCACGGGTTGTACGGCTGAATGGTACTAAAGCTAGCCTTAGTCATTTCCGAGTGAATCGGTCCTGAATCCGGACTGACAGTGATACGTAGCAACTGTTTCGGACTACGGCACTCCTTCGCTACGTGACCTAGCTTCCCGCACCTGAAACACTTCACAGGACGTTTCTCCCCACTAGGTTCTCTCCTCTTATCCTCTTCACCCTTGTTGCCACTGGGACCACTCCTCGCTGCCCCTACAGATTGACTGACGGCACGATTACCCCCCTTGTATGGCACGCTACCGAACACTGGTCTGTTACCCACTGTCCGTTTCGCATCTACATGTAACTGGGCAATCTCAGCTGCTTGCTCGCCGTTCTCAGGCTGCCTCTCCCTCACAAACAGCTCTAACTCAGGGTTCATTACTGACAACAACTGTTCAGTCAGAAAGACATCAAGCACTGCGCCCGCATCATCTATATCTTTCTTAGCCAAAGAAAACCATCTCTTCACTAAGACTTGTACTCTACTCAAGTACTGCGGAAAAGTCTCTGTGCCTTCTTTCCTACTCCCCCTGAACTGTTTGCGGTAGTAGTCAGCATCTCTCCTAAATCGTTTCAGAAGAGCCCCCCTGACCACTTCGAAATCGACTATCTGCTCTGGAGTTAACTTCAGATAAGTCTCTCTTGCCTCCCCTGACAACAACGGTGACAACCTAGCCGACCACGTCTCTTCCTTCCATTTCTGCGTTCTAGCTATTTGCTCAAAGTGCTGAAGATAGCTTTCAATATCCTCTTTACCATCAAATGGTTGGACCTTGATCTTATAGCTATCAGCCTGAATTCTATCCCTCCTACGTTGGGCTTCTAGTTCTTTCTCTTGTTCCAACTGCAGCCTAAGCCTCTCTCTGTCGTCTTCCCGGGCCTGCTCTCTAGCTGCACGCTCTTCTTGCAGACGCAACTCGACATTTTCCCGTTCGGCTTCTATTTTCTTTTCTAAGAGCTTCAGTTCTCTAGCTTTGTCCTTCCTCTCCTGTTCTAGCCTTCTTTCTACTATGGCTAAATCTTCTGCCCTCCTCTTCTCCGCTCGAGCCATCTCTTCCGCTCTTCTCTTCTCCGCTAGGGCCAACTCTTCTGCTCTTCTCTTCTCTTCTCGTTCCATCTTCCTCTCGAGCCTGGCTGTTTCTTTAGCTCTATCTCTCCGCTCTAATTCCATCTCTCTCGCCAATCTAGCAGACTCCTCCGCTAATCTAGCAGCTTCTTGCTCTCTCTTCGCCCCGTCTACCACAAAACTGGCTAGACCTGCTCCCTTCAGCCCCATGCTAGCGCCTAGCTCCTTATATCTAAGATATACATCCATGCCAACGCTACTTTTTCCTGCACCGGCCTTAACTGCAGTAGGAGTAAGATCAGCTGCCATGCGAGTACTATGAGCGAAAGGCGTACTCACTGTGGTTTCCTCGTCCATCGGTGCCTGACGCGAAGCGGCTGCGTCGGCCTCCGTGTACTGGTCCATCGCTCGCGCCTGCTCAGCTGCTCTACGAGTCGCAGCCCTTGTCAGCATACAGTCGCGGACTAAGAATGAAAATGGGAAAAAAAATGGGTGAATAACAAATGAAACAAATAACGATTAACACATATACAAACAGTCGAACAAATGACAAGTAAACGGTAACAGGAGCCGGAGAAGTCCCTTATCGTCTAGGCCTCGATGACAAAGTTGCCTACCTCAACCCCCCGTTTGTGCACACACGCTCGGGGTGTGAACCCTTTTGCGCAGCGCGACCTCACTCCCGACCAACCACCCACTGGCCACTCATCCGACACACAAGACGACAAAGAAACAAACACTGACTTCTGGTATCTAAACAAATAACAAATAAATCTACCCTAACTACTCCCCCCTAACCTATCCTAGATCTATCCCACCGCTGCCACCAAATGTCACGTCCCAACTGCCTCAACAGAGGTTCGACATGTGCAACTTCCACACGAGAAAATAACCCAACACCTAAATAAACTCTAAAAGACAAGACCAGAAGTAACAAGACAATTTCTTTATTTCACTCACTCATTCGCACTAAAAATTAACTCCCTTCATCCCACTTCCCAACCAACCAACCCTCAATCCCACTAATATAACCCCAAACTAATACATAAACAATTCGCTCAAAAATAATAATGATAATTAAATCAAAATGGAAAATGACTAACTACAAAATGTACAAAGGATTTATAATAATGATGTATGGAACAGCTTACTGACAACAAGGTAAATAACAGCAGGCAACTGCTTTAAATCTTTATAAATATTCAAACTTTGTTCCACTTAAACTTCAAACAGATACAACAAGTCTTTTATATTATATAAAATGAATAAGAAATTTATCCTTTATGCAAAATAGAATTTGTAAGAAATTAATCTAAATTATTAATTAATTAATATCTGGCGAAATAATTCCCCCAGACAAAACTATACAATCACAGGGCTACTTAATCTAGTAGGTAATATTACTCAACAAACGTTTATCAATCAATTCAGATTAAATATATTTCAGCGTGCTGTAATTTATAATTTATCACATGTAAAACAATTATTGTTTCTCACAACTGTTTATCAATGGTTATAGTTATTTGTTGTGAATGGTGGAGTGTGCGTGTGTGTGCTTTATAAACAAAATAAGGTTTCTTGGTCGAATACCACAACCTTCGCAACCGAGGTTGACCCACGGAAACACCGGCGTAATAGGCCGAGGCACACCCGCTTCACACCAGCAAGGTTTCAGCACACCATCAGCGATCTGCTCTAATGTTTTGGTTTTGGTACATGGCTACCAGTGGGATCCTCCGGCCTGTTGACAAAGACACACAAACGACGGGACAAACACACAGGCACAGATGGTTAGGCAAGGTGATATACAGGCAGAAGAAGTCCTAGACGGAGTCACAGGTCACCCGACGTTATACGTAGATAACTCAGATTTCACCGAGAATACACAGCTGGTATTCTAAACAGCTTAGAACAGTTCCAGTTAATCAAACACTTCCAAAGTGTTCCCAAAACAGTCCTCCTCTTCCGAAAACTAGTCTCTTTTTTGTTGACGGTCTGATCAGTACGACCCACAGACAAAGTCACTAACTGGCACCTTGACCCAACTCGGATCTGTTGATTCTGGCTACAAAAGCGATATGAAAATGTTACTGCTCCTATCAAAATATACAGTGCATGGGGTTTTATACGATTAGCTAAGAATCTTCTAGAATATACTCGTTTTAATTATAATTCATTCCCTACACCGTTCGCGATTAGAGCACGCATTTCACACATAGAATATCGCATGGCAGCAATTAATCTTCTCAATAACAAAATAGCCAACTATGCTGTTTTCTAACATAGTGCGTTCCGCACGGGCGCAAATCATTCGCTACTTTTATTAATTATAAACTTAATTAATTTATTCTGATTCTCTCCCCTTGACTACCGTAACTTTTAACCTCTATGTACAGGCTGATGATTAAACTATATACATAGGCGCGCGACTGCAAACTGCGTAGCGTGACACTCATTATTGAAACTGTGAAACGTGACCACAAAGGATAGCTGCTTGCCATTTTTGTGGCAAAACAATAATCGACGGCATTTCTAATGATAGTAAGCGGCGACAATGTTTTTTTCGCTCGTCCCATTCTATATTTGCCTCAATTGGTTACGATACATTCCCGTAAGAGCATTTATCAAAATAAATTTGATAAAGATTGACACCCAATATATAATCTTTGTTATTATTATGTTCCGGTCGAAGTTTTTGTAAAACTCCAACAGCAACTGGCCATTGGGTTTCGTTTTCCCGTCCTAGTTCTTGCACTGAATCATGGCGACCATTTGTTGGAAATACGGTGTTCGAATATTTTTAAAACTCATCTTTCAAGGTTAGAACACAAATTTTCGGTTTATTCAAAAACCTTTTTCAAGTGTACAAAACTGGCCAAGGATAAAAACAACAGACATCAAGCACTATTTATACCAAAATCAAATTAGTCAAGAATGAATAAAAGTCATAATCGATTTCTTTGAGAATACGTGCAGCTACTCTACTCACCACACGCCCACGTGCTCTCTACCCATAAATCCTAATGTTAGTAGTAATAACCTAAAGACGAACCTCCACCCCCACCACCCTACTCCCTAATCCCCCTGGACCCCAAACACCCCCCCCCCACACACACACACACATAAAAATTCATCATCAACATGCAAGCAGATACCCGGACACACTCAGATATACACGCACACACACACACACCAACATCTACATACAATCACACACATGCAAACACACACAATCATACGGTGTTTTTAAAGAATTTCTTCAAAAACCCATGACCAAAATAGAACCAGTATATGCACCAAATATCAATGTTCTGGTTAGAGGTTTTCAAAAACAAAGTGACGATGATCGAACAATTGCCATTGGACAGTGCTGTTAAACGCTTCGATTGCCCCGAACCAGTGTTGAATTAACCGTGATAGCTGCACTAAACGCTACATATTGTTCGATTTTAAAAAAACTCTTACCAATATGGAAACCAAATAGTCTTCACAGTAAGTGTTCCGGTCTGAGCTCTTCAAAAACTGTGACGACGATCGGACAATCACACACTAATGTTTTTTTTTTTAACTGTTCATAAATACTAGACAAACAGTACGTGGGAAAATCAATAGAAAATCTTTTGCACTTTGATTTACTTTTTGAGACTGACACTTACATAATAGGGATGACAATAGAGAACCACATACATAATTGGTCGCTGGGAAAACACTGAAAACTGCGCATTTTCATAGTATTTTTCCGTCACAGTACCATGCCGGAGACCTTACATTACATTACACGATTATTGCTTTAGGTCCAGCGGACTCCTCCGAGCCAAATCAGGACCAGTATAGCCGAATCAGGACCACAAAATCAATACCCAAACTTCACTGAAAGAGGACTCGCCCCTGATCCACATAAAAGATCTGCCGTAATAACAACCCTAGTGGTAACACTGAAGGCACTCCACCACCGGTCACTTTACAATAAAGATATCCCATGCAGGGGACGCTGAGGCTATACTCTAATTTATCGAACCCCCGTTTACAAAACAAAATAGAATACAAACATCATTATAAAATATCAGCAAAATACATACATATAAAATGCCTACATTGCCAAATAATAACATCATTGGAAACCCCAGTGACCACCTGGCAGAAAACGTCCAATATTTCCAAGTTGATCCAACAGACCTCCCACACAAATGAGGAGTTTTGTCCCGGAAGAGATTTCAAGAAAAAAGCGAGGAAGAAGATAGTATAGTAGATTGATAGAACAGAGTAGGAATATGAAAGAACAAAGGAGAAAGACAACGACAGTGGGAATTTAAAGCACTAAATTTCCAGAAAGTGGGGATACTATTTATACTGAAACCCCCGGCACCCCCACGGGGGATTGCTGAAGACCAAGAAGGCAGAGTGGGTCACCGAAAAGCAGTGACAAGAAATAGACCACTGGCATCTATCGGGCTGCTACTAAACTTATGGAAGCAGTCTGCCCGAAAGCGATGCTGAACCCAATCTGAGATCATACGCCTTCACACAGCCTATGCTTGATAGATCACTGACACTCAGCTAGTGTCAAGTTCGCCCGAATAATGAGAACTGGTCTGTTGTAAAACGTTGATATATGCACCTACAGTGAGTTTGTGCCGTTTTGTCCCGGCTACGGCCTCTGCTCTGCACAAATACGGCAGAAAATGGTGAGAATGGTGAGATTGTTTGGACAATTTTTTTTAAAAATGATGCGCTGCTGTAACGCTTTCTAACGCTGTCTCACGCCTAAAACTACTCGATGCGACATCAAATGCGGTCACAGAGTTACTCCTCTGACAGATTACATAACAATCTAAGACACGTTTTAAATTCACAAGGCTGGCTTTCCATTTGCTAGGTCCAGTTTAGACCGTCGTCATCCCCAGAGCATTTGAAACTGACCGGAGGTGGGGTGTGTAGAGTGGGCCTTGCCGTTACACAGTATGCAGCAAGTTAGCAGCAAGTCGTGGTCTTGGGCCACGATCCTGAATTCAGGAAATTACTTTGTACAGAAATGTATAAACACAATGAGCGAACGGTCTTCTCTTAGCACGGATTGAACATTTTATCTTCTTTTTATTTTTATTTTTTGAAATTTTTCTCAAATTGAGCTAAACTTTAGACTCATTTTTCTATCTTGGTCAGTTAAATTAAGCTCAGAACACATTGCCTAGCTGAGGATAGACGAGGCTTACGTCGCTTGTTTCTTACTTGTGACAGGCACTCGGCACTTTCTGGAAATTTAGTGCTTTAAATTCCCATTGTCGCTGTCTTTCTCATTTGCTCTTTCTCATTCCTGCTCTGTTCTCTCAATCTGCTATACTATCGTCTTCTTCGCTAGACCAGTCACCTACCTTTTTTCTTGAAAACTCTTCCGGGACAAGACTCCTTATTTGTGTATGAGGTCTGTTGGATCAGCTTGGGAATATTGGACGCTTTCTGCCAGGTGATCATTCATCGTAAATATTTCAATCGTCCCCTATACGCTTATGTGTCCGGGGACGTTAATCTATTTTAACTAACTGGTCACTAGGGCTTCCTATGATGTTATTATTTAGCAATGTAGGCATTTTATATGTATGTGTTTTGTTTTTAATGTATAATGATGTTTGTATTCTATTTTGTTTTTGTAAACGGGGGTTCGATAAATTAGAGTACAGCCTCAGCGTCCCCTGCGTGGGATGTCTTTATTGTAAAGTGACTGGCTGGTGGAGAGCTTTCAGTTTTACCACTAGGGTGGTTTCAGCAGATCTTTGTCGTTGTCCGGTCCTGATTTGGCTCGAAAGAGTCCGCTGGACCTAAAGCAATAAGCATGTAATGTAATGTTATGTCTCACCTACGCTGCTATACCTTCTCCGCTTCTAAACAGATCCAGATACCCATTTACAGCCTAATGGGTCTGAAGTGGGTCATGCGCTTGTTTTATTTCTTCTTCTTCTTCTTTGTGTGTGTATGTGTGTGCGTGTGTGTGTGTGGTTTGGCAGTTGCCTTCAAGGTGCGGTCACCCATCCAAGCGCTAACCCCTTGAAACATTGCTAGAGTGTGCCCAAACCACTGCACTAGCGCGCCACCTACGATGCTCTCGCCCCCCTTTGCGTGGTTTTGGGTAGTCCGATCACGCTGACAGCTGTAATCAGTGGAGACGCCGGACAGTGGCCAGTAATCCCATCACTTGCTCATCTCAGCCGCTTCATTTGCTCATTCGGCCGCGACACTCGCCGCAGTTTTCTCCTTTAAATTCTCCTTCCATCTATTGGGCGAATTTTTTTCTCATTCTTACTCTTAAGGCATTGCATGCGGCTATCCTATCCTATCCCATAACTCGGAGGTCGTAGGGGCACCACAGATGATCGTTTAACCAGCGTACTCCATCTTTCCCTGTCCTCAGCAACCCTGATTGTGTCAAACCAGTCCAGTCTCGAATGTTGTCCTCCCACCTCTTTTTCGGTCTCCCTCTTCTTCTACCTCCTTGTACTGTGCCTTGCAGGATGGTCTTTGCAAGATCTGATGATCTGGTGACGTGGCCATACAATCGGAGTTTCCGTTTTTTCACCACTGTGAGCAGATCATCGTGTTGTCCAATGGCTTGTGTGATGGTCTGTCGGACTCCGTCGTTGGTGATGTGCTGAGTATAGGAAATGCCCAGAAGTCTTCTGTAGCACCTCATCTCCATGCTTTGTATTCTTCGTTGGAGATCTGCTGTGAGGGTTCATATTTCGCAAGCATATAGGAAGATGGAGATGACAAGGGAGCAGCAGCAGCCTTATACCTTGGAATATAGACTGATGGTCCTGTCTTTCCAAATTGGCTTCAACCAGGGCAGCAGTTGTTTGTTCGATCCTGGAGAGGACTTCCTGTCGGGACCCATTGTCTGATACAATGGCTCCTAAATATTTGAAGCTATGCACTGTGTTGAGGGATTGGCCTTGGACTTTGATGTCCGTGCTGATGCCATTGGTGTTGTTGGTCATCATTTTGGTCTTCTCTGCACTTATTTCCATTCCATAGGCTCTGGAGGTGGTGTCAAGCCTCTGTACCAGCTGTTCAAGTTCTTGTTCCTCTCCAGCCAATCCATCAATGTCATCCGCAAAACGGAGGTTGGAGATTGCTCTTCCCCCTATGCTGACTGTGCCTTCGTGGTCTGCAAGGGCATCTGACATGATGCGCTCTAGGAAGATGTTGAAGAGTGTTGGAGATAGTAGGCATCCCTGATGCACACCGATTGTTGTTTTGAACCAGTTCCCGATGGCGCTGTTGTGGAGGACTGCACTGGTAGCCTTGTCATACAGGCTTTTGATGACTTCAATAATTTTAGGGCTCATGTTGTACACTCTCATGGTTGCCCACAGAGCTGCATGCCAGACTCGGTCAAACGCCTTTTTGCATGCGGCTACTGAACAATTAACGCAGTTTTGAGGCTGATCTGTGTTCAACACCTTATTTTGTTTTTATAACTAAAAGGCATTCAATGGTCACTTCATATAACAATCAATAATTAAAAACACTCGTTGATGACCTTCCTGAACTTCCCCAGCTAGATAACAAACAGAGTGAAATTCTAATAACCACAGCAAAGGTAGCCAACGTGATAAAGAACCTGTTCAAAAATAAAGCTGTAGGCCCCGATACGATCTATAGCAAACTACTCCTTACATCAGCTGATACAATCTCCCACCCTCTAAGTCAACTCTTCAACCGCTGCCTTTCAGAAAAACTGTTTCCATATATTTGAAAAAGTGCGCATGATACGCCGATCCACAAAAAAGGTCCAACTATTGTCCAATATCTCTTTTAAGTTGTGTGAAGTAAAGTCTTTGAGCGCTGTGTCCATGTCCATGTTTTCGAATTCCTCAAAGGCAATAACCTTATAACACTATTACAGTCTGGCTTCATTCCAGGGTACTCAACGAGCAACCACCTACTTTGCACTTATAACGACTTAACCTTAGCCTATAACAATGGTTTAACAAAACAATCAATCTTCTTTTACATCTCCAAAGCTTTCGATACACAGTATGGCACATAGGTATTAGATATAATTTCTTCAAAGGTTTACTAATTATTTAGATCAACGAAAACAAGCTGTGGTTATTAAAGGTAACAAATCAGACTATAAAAACGTTCCGTCACGCGCACCTCAAGGGTTAGATGTTAAGCCCCCTAGTGTATATAAATGATATTGTAAAATAAGTTATAAAACCGTTTAGCCGACGACACATGCATTTCACTAACCCTAAACAGCCCAGACATACGAGCAGAAAGTTTGAATTCTGATCTTCAAAAGATAAACGACAAGGTTAATGCCTGGAATGTAAGGTTTATATAATGAAGACAAAAAGAACTATTAACTTTCAAACTTGATGCATTACCTTACAACCCCTTAAGCTTCGGCAGCGTAATAATTTCATCTGACAACGAATGCCATAAACATTTAGGTCTAACACCGCAAAGTAACTGTAAATGCATTTCCATGTTAATAATCCTGCATCGTTTACAGCACTAAACAAAGGCCTGTACTTCAGGTGCTAAGTCCTTCTGAAAATAATACTCAACAGGTTGAAACCCCAAGCTGAGCAAATCATAGTTGAAGAGCAAGCAGGATTTAGGGCAGGACGAAGTACCACTGAGAAGATTTTCAACTTCAGAATAATCTGCGAGAAATACCTACAGCATCAACAACATCTATATCATGTGTTCTTAGACTTCAAAAAGGCGTTTGACCGAGTCTGGAATGCAGCTCTGTGGGCAACCATGAGAGTGTACAACATCAGCACTAAAATTATTGAAGTCATAAAAAATCTGTATGACAAGGCTACCAGTGTAGTCCTCCACAACAGCGCAATCTGAAACTGGTTCAGAACAACAATCGGTGTGCGTCAGGGATGCAGCATAGGGGGAAGAGCAATCTCCAACCTCCGTTTTGCGGATAACATTGATGGATTGGCTGGAGATAAACAAGAACTTGAACAGCTGGTGCAGACGCTTGACACCACCTCCAGAGCCTATGGAATGGAAATAAGGGCAGAGAAGACCAAAATGATGACCAACAACACCAATGGCATCAACACGGACATCAAAGTCCAAGGCCAATCCCTCAACACGGTGCATAGCTTCAAATATTTAGGAGCCATTGTATCAGACAATGGGTCCCGACAGGAAGTCCTCTAGAGGATCGCACAAACAACTGCTGCCCTGGCGAGGTTGAAGCCAATTTGGAAAGACAGGACCATAAGTCTACATTCCAAGGTAAGGCTGCTGCGCTCCCTTGTCATCTCCATCTTCCTATATGCTTGCAAAACATGGACCCTCACAGCAGATCTCCAACGAAGAATACAAAGCATGGAAATGAGGTGCTACAGAAGACTTCTCGGCATTTCCTATACCCAGCACATCACCAACGACGAAGTCCGTCAGACCATCACACAAGCCATTGGACAACACGATGACCTGCTCACAGTGGTGAAAAAACGGAAACTCCGACGGTATGGCCACGTCACCAGATCATCAGGTCTTGCAACGACCATCCAGCAAGGCACAGTGCAAGGACGCGGAAGAAGAGGGAGACCGAAAAAGAGGTGGGAGGACAACATTCGAGAATGGACTGGTTTGACACTGAGTGAAACAATCAGGGCTGCTGAGAACAGGGAAAGGTGGAGTACGCTGGTTAAACGATCATCTGTGGTACCCCTTCGACCTCCGAGTTATGGGATAGGATAGGATAGGATTGGATAGGATAGGATAGGATAGGATAGGAAGGCCCTATCTGTCCACGTGCAAACGCGGAGTTTCGATATTTCTCTGTGTGTTTGTGTGTAGGTGTGCGTGTGTGTGTGTGCGCGCGCGCTATAACCACCTTCTATAAAAATACATTTCTGAAGTACATCCTATGATATCATATCCCGTAACTCGAAGGTCGTTGGGGCACCAGCGTACTCCATCTTTCTCTGTCCGCAGCAACCCTCATGGCTTCGCTCAGTGTCAAGCCGTCCATTCTTGGTTGTTGTCTTCACACATCTTTTTCTGGCTCTCTTTTCTTCTGCCTCCTTGAATCGTGCCTTGCAGGATGGTCTTTGCAAAGCCTGATGTTCTGGTGACGTGGCCATACCGTCGGAGTTTCCGTTTCTTCACCACTGTGAGCATGTCATCGTGTTGTCCAATGGCTTGTGTGATGGTTTGTCGGATTTAGTCGTTGGTGATATGCTGGGTATAAGAAATGCCCAGAAGTCTTCTGTAGCACCTCATCTCCATGCTTTGTATTCTTCGATGTAGTTCTGCTGTGAGGGTCCATGTTTCGCAAGCGTATAAGAAGATGGAGATGACAAGGGAGCGCAGCAGATACCTTGGAACGAAGACCGATGGACCTGTCTTTCCAAATGGGCTTCAACCTTGTCAGGGTAGCACTTGTTTGTGCAATCCTGGAGAGGACCCATTGAATGATACAATGGCAATTAAATATGTGAAGCTATGCACTGTGCTGATGGATTGGCATTGGACTTTGATGTTTTTGTTGATGCCATTGGTGTTGTTGGTCATTTTAGTCTTCTCTGCACTTATTTCCATTACAAAAGCTCTGAAGGTAGTGTCAAGTCTCTGTACAAGCTGTTCAAGTTCTTGTTCCTCTCCAGTCTATCCATCAATGTCATCCGCAAAACGGAGGTTAGAGATTGCTCTACCCACTATGCTGACTGTGCCTTCGTGATCTGCAAGGGCATTTGAAACGATGCGTTCCAGGAAGATGTTGAAGAGTGTTGTAGAGAGTAGGCATCCTTGACGTACACCGATTGTTGTTCTGAACCAGTTCCCGATGGCGCTGTTTTGGAGTACTGCACTGGTAGCCTTGTCAGACAGCCTGTTGATGACTTCAATAATGTTAGGGCTGATGTTGTACACTCTCATGTTTGCCCACAGAGCTGCATGCCAGGATCGGTCAAACGCTTTCTTGAAGTCTACAATACATTATATAGATGTTGTTGATGCCGTAGGTATTTCTCGCAGATTATTCTGAAGTTGAAAATCTGCTCAGTGGTACTTCGTCCTGCCCTGAATCCTGCTTGTTCTTCAGCTATGATTTGTTCAACTTGGGGTTTCAACGTGTTGAGTATTATTTTCAGAATGACTTAGCACCTGAAGTTCCCGCTTTTGTATACAGCTCTAAACGATGCAGGATTCAGAACAAACGTCATAGTTTTGATGATTGGCTCTTTGGGGTTAGTGCACATGAAGTTTATGTCGGGACTGCAACTCCTTGGACTATCACGACCGCAGAGTAAAAGTCTCGTTCGGTATCTATTACCCATTGTTATTTCATGATCGGCTCTAGACGGGTATTGGATTGTATAAGATTCAGGGTGGGGGTGGCGTCATTGACAAACTGTCCTGAGTTCATTACAATGTTGTTAAAGTTGACGGGTTTGGTTGTAATAAAGTTATTGAAATGTGACTGCAGCTCACTAGACTGTCATGGCAACAGAATAAAAAGCCTCGCTTCATTGCTATCAACCAGTGTCATGATCGGCTCTACAAGGTGTGGAAGCGGAGAAGACTCAGGGTGCAGGTGGCGTCACCGACGAACTGTGCTAAGTTCATTACTTGTTAAAGTTAACGGTTTTGGGTTTTAATACAATTATCAAAATGTGTCTGTGCGCTTTGATTTTTTTTTTTTTGTTGCAGTTTTTTTTCCCAAACTCATTTATGTATTCTTGTCTTAGATCACCTCGGGAATTTATTTACTTTTTCAATGGCCAACTGCTATTTTGTAAAGTGTATACTTTGGGTGCCTGTATCGGTTTCTTGTTCTACGCTTCTTGTATTCATTGAATTCTTTATCATCTTTTTTTCTTCTCGATTTTGTTGTATTTCTTTGTCTCTTAAAAAATATAGTTGTATGTGATCTTTGGAGAATATTAATGTATATATTTGTATTTCAATTTTCTACTTGTTCCTGTTCGCTGCAGACATTTGATTTGTTACAATTCGTCAAAGGGTAGCACTTTATTTAAGCTTTATTTTTGTGTGCCCATTACGTCTTTCTTGTGTTGCTTGCTGTCTCATTAATAATTAATAATACAATTATTTTTAAAACCAATCCAAAGCTGCTTGATGCGCCTTCAATGCTTGCAATCTGATCCTTTGCCGCGTAACTGATTCGGACATCACATAATTATATACATCATATACAATCATAAAATGCATTGTATTGTGAAACGAATATAAATATTCCTGTATCAGCTTTCAAGTACAGACAGACAGAGACAGACACAGAGAGAGAGAGAGAGAGAGAGAGAGAGAGAGAGAGAGAGAGAGAGAGAGAGAGAGAGGTTCCTTTAATCACTACACTGCGATACAGTTTCTCTCTTATTCGCGTTGTTAAAACGCTATTGACAGCGTGGAATGTTTAAAGCTGTTTGAGGGCGAGAGACGTATCTTAAATGTAATATGATCTCAAAGGGACAGATAGAGACAGAGACAAAGTCTAATAGAAAGTACCACCATCCCCAACAAACAGATAAGGCCTTACAGAAATCACACTGAGCCTCACGTAAGCTGCAATCAGTCAGAATCAACATTAACGTAAAGCAAACTAGTTGCACTTATTTGCGCGCGCACTAGCTCCAACAAGCTGTTCAAAGCGCTGTCAGGAATCAGTTACCCTAAATCAAAAATCAAAATAGAAATCCAGTTCGGAATCGGCATCAGAATCAACACTAATTTCACATTTTTACCCCCATTTCGTGCAGAATTGAGTTGAACTTGCGCTCGTCCACAGTCTGTCGATCCTCCAATTTTCTTTATATTGACTTAAGGGGCTGCACCTTATGTCATTACCTAAAGCCTCAGCACGCACAGAGTGTGCAGGAAAAAAAAGCATTGAAGGGTGTTGAAACTCGACGCAATCCGTCACCACTATGTCAAAAGGTCTCCCATGTTTCTTCCCACCCTGCTCTCAATTTGGGGGAAGAAATAGATTCGAATTTTCTACTGCCGTAGACGGTCGGGTGTGCTGGGAAAAATAAATCTAGAATTTTATCTTCTTAAATGAATTTGAGGCCTAGATCAAACATGCGAGGGAGAGGAGGTAGAGGAGGAGGGGGGAGGGGAACAAATATCAAATTCACGCTAAGATAATCATTTTTGCTTATATTATTCATATTGTTTTCCGTCTAATGTTTTGCAACAACAACAACAAGAAAAAAAGAATCTCAGACGGAGATAAACGTTGGAGAAAAATGTACCCCCAATTTAAGTGAAGAGCGACATGAACATGGGATCAGGGAAATGTTCGAAAATAATCACATTAAACGATAGAGAGAGAGAGAGAGACAGACAGACAGACAGACAGACAGAGATAGAAAGGAACAAATGGAGAGAGCTAATATTAAATAGAGACATAAAGAAAAGGAAATAAGACCTTTTACACGAGCGAAAAAGACAGACAGGCAAACACAGAGAGAGACACACACACACAGAAACAGATAGAGAGAGAGAGAGAAATAGGTAGATAGAAGCAGACTGAAACAGAGAGACAGAAGGCGAAATGAAACAGTCAACAGGCGCGAAATACCAATAATATTGCTGTGGAATGGAAATGGAGAGGTGGATGCTGACTGAACGAAAGAAAAAAAAGGCAAGAAATTAAGGAGATTAACATTTTTTTTAAATATATAACATAACTAAGCTATTGAACATTAAAATGAAGGAGATTGACTTTTTTTTTAAATATATAAAACATAACAAAGCTATTGAACATTTGGAAGACATCTAAATAGAGAATGGAAGAAACAGATCCCTAGTTAAGTCTCCTCTCTGAAAATCCTTATCGGGAAGAGAGGGGACTATAAACTGATACACACAGATCCCTAACCAGCACGATAGAGCAGCAAAGCATACTCTAATATCATTTGATACGAAGCGACGTGAAAATTAAACAACATCTCCCCCATGTACAAAACCAGAACCAAAATGCAAGCAAAAGAAACAATAATTCGAGATTAAAGTCGCCCAGAGCGACATATTTGTTTATTGGTAGCGAAAAGACGTTGACCCTAAAAATTGCATTGGTTATTACATTAGAAAAAACTATATGGCGAGTTTTTGTTGCTCAGCTTTACCACTAAGTTGCGAATTTTCCATTTTTGTTTTGTCAAAGGTAAACATTGTCTCGGTGTACGCAAGCACCAAGTCTGTAGCTATAGTTTCGAGGCTGGATGGCGCGCGTCATTCCAAGTTTTCTGGCCGTTCGTTTGAAACAGTCCTCTGTGTGACGTACGTTTTATTTCAATCGGATGGAGGGTATCTTTGTGAATGTTTTATAACGGCTACGACATAGAAACGGAACCGTGATGTGCTTGGCATAGTTCAAGGCGATAGTTCTACTACATTTAGCCACATGGATCGCAGTCATTTACTAGGTACAAAAAAAAACATCGTGAATTTATTGATGTATATCAAAGCTATACTTTTTAAAACATTATTCGGGTTTTTTGTTATTATTTTGTTTTGTTTGTTTGTGTGTTTGTTGTGACAAGGGAGCTCCCTTGTCATACCCATTTTCCTACACGCTTGCGAAACATGGACACTCACAGCAGATCTACAACGAAGAATACAAAGCATAGAAATGAGGTGCTACAAAGACTTCTTGGCATTTCCTAAATCCAGCACCTCCCCAACAACGAAGTCCGACAGACCATCACACAAGCCATTGGACAACACGATCACATGCTCACAGTGGTGAAGAAACGGAAACTCCGATGGTATGGCCACGTCACCAGAGCATCAGGTCTTGCAAAGACCATCCTGCAAGGCACGGTGGAAGGAGGCAGAAAAAGAGGGAGACAGAAGAAGGGGTGGGAGGACAACATTCGAGAATGGACTGGCTTGACACTGAGCGAAGCCATGAGGGTTGCTGCTGAGAACAGAGAAGGATGGAGTACGCTGGTTAAACGATCATTTGTGGTGCCCCAAAGACCTTCGAGTTACAGGATAGGATAGGACAGGTGTTTGTTATAAGGTTTTTGTTTCAGTGGATCAACAATCACTGTGAATGCTTAAGGGGTCTGTCACGCTATATTGGTGATACTGGACCCTTTCAAAGAAAGGAAAGGAATGTAAAAAAAAAAAAATCTCCGACATAAAATCAAGAATTAAGAGACACATGCAATATTTCCACATTTCAACTTCAATTAACTTGCCGACTACGAGATGTGTTTTTGTTGTTGTTGTTGTTGTTGTTGTTGTTGTTGTTGTTTGTTAACTATTTAAAAAGCTCAATTGTTATTCAGTTTAAGGGTATTTATTATTACTTATTTGTTACGTTGATAATGGTGTTGCTGATGATGATGATGTTTAGGTCACATTCTACTTGTTTAAAATCGAATGGCCGGAATCATTAAAGTGTCATTCAGGCGACATTTGGGGACGTAGAACACCGTATGAAGAGTCATTTCAGCCAGTCGGAAGCTCAAGTCACTCTCGATGATAGAACCCATAAGTATCGGGCTCATTTGCACGCTTGACCCGACAGAATTCTTCTACCTCCGATGTAATTAAAACAGAGTGAAGCGGTACTAACGGTGTAAGGAGGAGTAGGGAAGAGAGAGAGAGAGAGAGAGAGAGAGAGACAGAGACAGAGAGAGACAGAGACAGAGAGAGAGAGAGGGGGAGAGAGAGAGAGAGAGAGAGAGAGAGAGAGAGAGAGAGAGAGAGAGAGAGAGAGAGAGAGATGTGAAATTGTTTGGATGAAAGGAAAGGGTGGGGTGTCTCGCAAATGAGAGGTGTGGGGAGAGTGGAAAAAAAAAGGATTGGGGACAAGAAAATCTCGATCTCCCTGCTTCTTCTCCTCGCTTGACTAGACCTGGCGTTTACAAATGGCGGCAGACAAGGGCGGCCACTCCTCAGACCTTTTTCCATGCACATCCGCCCTTTTCAAAGCAGCCAAGCGCAAGGGGAGATAAATGCTGACTTCTCTCTCTCGCGCTCTCCATGAAAAACAGAATACTCTCCCCTTTTTCACCTTTCCGTACTTTTTTTCCCCCTAGTTTAACCCCTTCCACTCTTCTTGTTGGTCGACCGTGGTGGCTGCATTGTCCGAGGCGTTTCATAGTGCAAGTTGAGTCCTTTGCCGCTTGAATTACTTTATAATTGCGACCTGCGTTTTGAAAAGATCTGTGAGATTGTTAATGTGCTCTATGAAAAAAAGTACTTTACATCATCATCATCATCATCATCATCATCATCATCATCATCATCATCATCATCATCATCATCATCATCATTACCATCATTATCATCATCATAATCATCATCTACTTCTTCTTTCTTTCTTTCTTTCTTTCTTTCTTTCTTTCTTTTTTCTTTCTTTCTTTCTTTCTTTCTTTCTTTCTTTCTTTCACTTCAATCTCCTAATTCTCCTCTTCATCTACCTCCCACCAATCCTAGCATTCTTACATGTCTCCCTCTCTCCCCCCACCTTTCAGTTCTTCTTCTTTTTCTTCTTCTTCTTCTTCTTCTTCTTCTTCTTCTTCTTCTTCTTCTTCTTCTTCTTCTTCTTCTTCTTCTTCTTCTTCTCTGTAAAAGTGACCGGCTTGTGGAATGCCTTCCGTGTTACCACTAGGATTGTTTCGGCAGTTTTTTTATGCGGATCATGGGTGAATCCTCTTTCTGCGATGTTGTGGTCTTGATTTTGTAGTCCTGATTCGGCTCTTTGCAGTCCGCTGGACCCTGTAAGCAATGAATAACTAACTAACTAACTAACTTACTGTCTTCTTCTTCTTCTTTTTCTTTTTTTCTTTTTCTCTTGTAATAATGAATTTAACCTTCTGCTTTGTCCCTTACAGCTTGATGTGACTAATTCAGATCTTCGATTTTTTTTAAAACACTAATTCGGTTGTTCATGGAGAACCAGTGAGTGCGTGCATTGAAGAGCGTGTTGCGCGAACGTGCATCTCAACGGATCTCTGAGGCATACCGGACAGGAAAAGGGAAAGAACTCGGAAACGAAGACGGAAGTTCCCCAACAAGATGGTGAATTAAGTCCCCCTACTTTTTCTTCCTTAAGAATCGTTGAAGTGGTAAGGAAACTGAAGGAGGATGCTTGGCGCTGAGTAGAGGCGGGGAGAGGGGAGAAGAGGGTGGAGGGGTGGGTAAGAGGAGAGAGAGAGTGGGTGAGAGGGAGTAGGGTGAGAGTAAAAGGCTTTGCGTGAGAAGGATTTAAATTATAGACTTAAAGCGTTTCTACCGTTGGGGTCACGAACCAGTCAGACGATGATAAACAGGTTTCTTAATTATAAGGCCCTCCCTATGTCTGTATGTCTCTATATCTATATTTCTGTCTTTCTCTCTGGTCTCTGTATCTCTCTCTTTCTCAGTCTGTCTGCCTTGTTTGTCTATCTCTCTTTCTTTGTGTGTCTGTTTCTCTCTCTCTCTCGGCTTTAGAGTCTGAATTTGTTACATAAAGCTAAAGTTTGCAATCAGTGTATTGAGTGCATTAAAAAAACACACACACACGAAAGCTCTGCAAATAACAATTAAAAACTAATAAGACCGCAATGAAACAGGCAGACAGAAGCACAGAGAGGAAAAGAGAGTGTGGGAGAGAGTGTGAAAAATATAGATTAGTTAGTTTGTCGTTGTTTATAGGGTCCATCGGACTGCAAAGACCCGAATCAGAACCATAATTTGGTTGAAAGAGGACTCACGTCTGATCCCTATAAAAGATCCGTGGAAACAACCCTAATGGTAACACTGAAGGAACTTCACCAGCCGATCCCTTTACAATAAAGGCATCCCATGCAGGGGACGCTGAGGCTATACTCTAATTTATCGAACACCGTTCGCAAACACCAAATAGAATATACATATCGATATTAAATATTAACAAAACACATACACATAAAATGCCTACATTGCTAAACAATAACACCATACGGCATAGAAAGCTCAAGTGTCCACTTGGCAGAAAGCGTCTAATATCCCCTCGCTGACCCAACAGACCCCATAGCAAAATGAGTTTGACGACAGAGATTGACTAGGAGAGACAGATATACAGACTGACAGACAAACAGACAGACATACTGTGTTTGGCATTAAAACCAGTAAACGAGATAGAGACAGACAGACAGACAGAATGGAAACACGAAGCGAAGATAAGATAAGATAATATAACAATTTTATTTAACAAAGATAACAGAGTAAGCACTGGGTGTGCTTTTTTTACACCTTGCCCTTGGGGCTTGTAACAATAATAATATCTAGTACAACAAAATAACTGTATAACAATGACATCATAATGTAACAATATAATCAAGATCTGTACACACATGCACATACGCGTGAACTCACACCCACACAAACACACAGGCACAAACGCGCGCGCGCTCACACACACACACACTCACATTTATTTTAAAACATTTAATGATTGAGAAGAGATGAAGGCAGACAGACAGACAGAGAGACAGACAGATAGACAGATAGGTAAAAAAAAAAAAAAAGGTAAAGGTAGTCCCATAGCCTTGTGGCCGTAGGGGAGCGTGATGTTGGAAATCACACTTATCTTGGGCCAGCGTAATGAGGGTGATGCCCAACTCTCTCCCTCGCTGCTTTACCTTCCCCACCCTCAAGAGAGTAGGTACTCAATCACAGTTGAGTCAACTGGGGGCGTTGTTGTTTGTCGCTTCACACCTTAGCGGTCACCCATCCAAGTGCTAACCGCACCGGACGGTGCTTCACTTTCGACACAGTAGCGAGTGCTCCAACCACTGCACTATCCGACACCCCAGACAGCTAGAGAAAGAGAAATAAAAAAGACAGAGAGAACGAAACAGTAGCATACAAGAAAACAGAACGGTGATAATAATAAGCGCAAAACGAGTCGGATGTCACACACAAATAATTCAAACGACGGACTGCAATGGATACTTTAATGCATTCCAAAAACTTACACACACACACACACACACACACACACACACACACACACACACACACACATACACACGCACACCCACACACATACTTACACACACACACACATACACACACACACACATACTTGCAATTCATCAGAACTGGGTTTATTTAAGAATGTAGGAATCGGAAAGTGATTTTTTGACGGAAAGAACGCAAACTTCTTCTTGAAATGTAAGAATCTAAGTCAAAATTGGCTCTTTCCGTCTAAAAAGTTGACCTAGTTCGTCTCCTATAGGCGACGAAATAGGTCGACTTTTCTTCAAAATTTCTCCGAAAATTGACTGTATTTTCTCCGTCCCGTGTACTTTAAACACTCTCATGCACTACAACTGCACTCCCATGCACTAAAAGAGCACTCCCGCGCACTTAGAAAAAAGTGGGTTCCTGGAAAAAAAAGTGGGTTCCAAGCAAATAAACCCATTTGTTACTAAGAAAGACAAGATCTGCTACCCATTTGTGCGCTTTTGTGCGTTCACACACACCCACACGCACACACACACACACACACACACACACACACACAGAGCGAATGTTGCCAGAGTATCAGCAGACAGCGAGGGCCATCCATTCCTATATACCAGAAAACTGCACACACCGTACATAAGACTCGCCCGAGTACCTCACATCCCTGTGGGGCCGGGTAGCTCAGTTGGTAGAGCGTCTTACTAGTAACCGAAAGGTACCTGGTTCGAATCCCGGATTGGCCAATGTGTGACCATATTATTTTCCCCTTACCATCAACTGGTTCGCTGGTGTCAGAATAATGTGACCAGTAGTCGCCTATACGCTTTGGTGTCGTGTGACTATAATCTACAGTTTTTTTTTCACAACCCTAGTGGAGAGAAGAGGATAAGCCTCGGTTAGTCTTAGCTACGCGGTGTGAACACCTTCCCCTTTTCATCCTCCCCCATACCCACCCCCTATGCCCCCCTCCCTGAAGACGGAATTGTACGGCAGGCCATTCATTACATTCAATGGACTCTTGTCAGCTCAAAGACAGACAAACTGACAAAGAGAAATAGCGCGCGGGAAGTCCCACGCTGTATGTGAGTCTAGTGGCTTGCCATAATTCTTATGTCTCACTTAGTGATTGACCTATCAGCGAGGTCAATTTTTTGTCATCCTCTGGGGCAAATCTTGGGGAGGGGGGGGGGGGGTTGGTTCCAAGTCACTAACAGAAGAAAAAATGGAAAAAAATGGAAAAAAAAGGCTAAGGTAGTCGTTGCGTCGGAATGGAAGGGCGGCTTTTGCGATAGTTTTTTTTCTCTCTGAGACAGAGTTGTTAGGTCGGTTCCATCTCACTGATGGAATAGACGAGTAGAGGTGCATAGGCTTTTAGGTTTAGTAAATCTTCCTATCGGAGCGTGAAGTCGTAGGGATGATGGCCATCCTTCTTTAATTGGTAATGATGTTGTTACAGTTAGTCGCGCTCAGGGCCCGATTTGCGATTAGGAGAAAAGCGCGTATATGGCATCCAGTATTATCATTATTAGGTGAGCTTTGTGTCTTTTGACATTATAGCCTCTCTCGTTTCTGCAATCACCACCATCACTCTCACCACAGACACAGAGAGAGAGAGAGAGAGAGAGAGAGAGAGAGAGAGAGAGAGAGAGAGAGAGAGAGAGAGAGAGAGAGAGAGAGAGAGAGAGAGAGAGAAGGTGGATTAATGAGGAATAGGGGAAATGTATTAAAAAGCTGAATAAAAATCAGAACTCACGGTGTCATTATGCGGAAATCCAATCCATTAATTAACACAACTAATATTAGGTTGGGTTTGGGCGCGCCACAGACTGCGACTACGCTTTCCCTAGGGGAGGCGGCCCAGAATTTCCCCATAAAAAGGGGACAATAAAGTGTTAAAAAAAATTTAAAAGGTCAAATCTGTAGACAGAAATACGCACTCAAACTCCATTTTATTATTTCAATTTTTTTTGTCTCTTTTATTATTTTTTTTTATGAAGGGAAGGCCATATAGCGAGGAGAGAGAGGTACGGCGAAACGTTCATGTAAGCTTATCCTAAAAATATCTAAAAACAAAACTCGATTCGTTAGAAGAGGGGGGAAATTAGATCTATCTCAGAGGCTAAAAACAACTAAGCAACAAAAGTTTTCACAAATTTTGTATGCATTTTTTTTGTTTTTTCAAGTGGATTCGGGTTTCGGGTTTATTAAAGCTAATAAAAACCTACACTTTGCTGGCGTGTCGGCAAGGTACACCACTCTGTCCACTTCCGACGGAAACCTCATCCCAGTAATGTCCCTTGATGGAAGCGAAGGGGAGTAACCGATATCTTCCTGCTTTGTAGCACGCAATTCCAAGGTTTTACTTCCGATTACTGCCCTTTTCGAATGATGCAAAAAGATGGATGATTACTTACTTTTTGATTTTTCTGTTTTAGAAAATCAAGTTTTAACGACATCGTTATTTATTTTAAAGTATATCGAAGTGATTTCAGGCTGCTTTTAAGTAAAACAAAATTTAAGCACTACTTTCCAGAAAATGTGGTTTTAAATCCAGTGGTTTATTTCATTTTAATTAACAAAATTATTTTAGATTATTTTCTATTTTATTTTTGTTTGATTTTTAAGGTTGATCTTTTCAAACATTACTTAATATCACTGTGGTGAAGGCATTATATTCTGAGCTTCTCAAAGATCGTTATCTTTCTTTCTTCAACTGAGCTTAAAGAAATATGTCAAAACATATTGCTAGTTTTATTTTAGAAAGTTTAGTTTTAGTTGAATTTGTTCTGTATTTAACTACAAAATTAAATCCACAGAAGGGATTTTTTTAATGCAGAAAAGGATTTTAAAAAATTGCAGCATGTGTCTGTTCCTAGAATATTTTTGGTTAAATAAACTTTTAAAGTAACATAAAATAAAATATATAATAACCCTTACTTTTTTCGACATTAGACACAATATTTTTTTAGTAATTAAAACCAGTAGCTTTTCAAAATTATGTTGAAGGCTATTATCTCCTCGAGTTTCATAATTATAGGAGTGGGGAAAATAAATGTAAAATTTTTTTACATTACATTTTATTTTAAGTTACTGGTCGCAAGAACTTAGAGAAAATGAAGATGTTAATATCGGTCGATCCAATTGCCGCAAAAGCGATCTTTCTTATCTGTCTATATAAACGTGTGTGTGGGTGAGTGTGTGTGTGCGTGTGTGTGTATGTGAGGATGTTTACACGGCGTTATTGGGACAAACTTGTGCAGGTTTACATACGTTCTTTGGACAGACCTCCTTGTTGGGACGTCCATTTAATGATCCGTGAGGGTTAGGGTTAGGGTAAGGGTTAGGGTTAGGGCTAGGGTTAGGGTTAGAACACTTTAAAGTACTTAAAAAGGGGGTCGTAGTACGACCCATTGTCCACAGAACGTATGTGGCGATAGAGGAAAGTCCAAATAACGGTGTCTGCGCAAGTATGTGTGTGTATGTATGAGCGTGTGTGTGTACCTGTGTGAGTGAGAGAGAGAGTGAGTTAATTGTTTATATAGTTGGTTGTTTTTTTTTAAAATATGATTTTTACTTCCCTTTCTTCTCCCACCCCTCTCCCCTCCCACCCACCCCCTCCTTATACCATCTCGCACCTCATTCTTTACTTCTTTCCTCCTTTCGCCTTTCCCTCCCCACCGCGGCTATTACTACGATTTCGTGTCACCTTCTGTCCTCAAATTAAACCCACCCCAACTTTCTCCATCTCTACTATCTCTAAGGGGAGATAAACAAAAGCAATCAAAATGGCATATCAGAATTATTTCCCTTGGATGCACAGGTTAGGTATAGTTTCAGTCGCTCGCGAAATGCACGGTTAAGCTACGCATTTCCTTTATCGATAAGAGAACGGGTGGGGGGAGGGGAGGGTGGGGAAGAAGGAGGAGGAGGCAGAGGGAGGAAAGAGAGGGGGTAAGGGAATGGTTCATCGAGGTGTAAAATTCTATCCGATGATTCGATAAAGCAATATTCCTGCAGTTTTGAAAGGCCATAAAAAAAACCCACACGTTTGCCTTTCATCTATCTAAACTTTAAATGAGGTTTTTAAATGTGAACTTTGAACTTTTTTAACATTAAAAAAACCAGCTTGTTCCCCCCCCCCCCCCCCCCCCCCCCCCCCCCACTCCTTCACCCCCTTTCGCCCCAAATGAAACGATAACTCGTGCTGAATTGTTCAAATAGAAAAAGAGTTGTCTTTCCTAAGGGATGGGACATTCACGCTGTACAAAGCAGACTTGATCTGCATTAATGGGTAGGGGGGGGGGAGGGAGAGGAAAGAAGAGGATTCTTATGCCTAGGCAATTATACAAATTCCATATCCATATCCAATTTCTTATTACCAAGTAAGCCTGTGTGCTATCAAGGATCAGCTATACAGGCACTCAACTTGTGTATTGACCCCTGCGGAAGGAGTAAAATTCGGTCAGTGGTGCTGACTATACAGTGTGTCCTACTGGGCAGGAGTGCTTGTGAAGTCTGAGTTATCTGTGCCTGTTGAGTCTACGGTCAAAAAAAGGTTAATTTGTAGATTATGGTCACACGACACCGGAGCGTATAGGCGAAAACTGGTCACGTTATTGTGAAACCAGCGATGGCTGATGGTAAAGTGAAAATAATATGGCCACAGGTTGACCAATCCGGATTCGAACCAGGTACCTTTCGGTTACTAGTAAGCCCGCTAAACCAAATGAGCCACCCGGCCCCACTGCTTCGTCTACGGTCGTGTAGACAAGTTAGTTTTGTTCCCCCTTTCCTCCCCCTCCTCCATCCACCCACTTTATCACCTCCCCCATCAACCCCCACCCCCAACCTTTCTTCACCCACTACCACCCCCCCCCCTCTCCCATTAACCTCACCTCACGTTCCATCAATGCCACAAAAGCTATCGCGCCGAAAACGAAATACCTTGAGCCCAAGGAAAGTCCACTATCAACCTTGACAACGTGCTTTGTCGGCTACCTCTGAGCCCTCGGGGACACACACAGCTCAGAGATTCTCCGTACCACAGCGCTCTCATGAAAGACTTTCTTTTCTTTTTTTTTCCTTCGAGAGCTACAGCCGCTTGAAATTGGATGTTAGAAAATCACAGTCTGTACTGGTCTACGGACTCAAAATGAGTTTGTGTGTTTTTTTTTTTAAAACCCGCACTAAGCATGCATTAATAAAGTGGATGTATTAACCTTATTGATATAACAAGGTCTCAATCATCATTCAATCACCTAGCTCAGTTTTAACCATTGTCTAAGATGGTCTGCATTAGTTCTCAAGAAATAAACTAAGCATCAAGGTGCTGGGGGATCAATACCGAAATCCGTTTTTATGACTACCCATGCATCATCCCCACTTAGGCGCTGTCCATGGGATGCTGAGTTTCTAGGGCTCCATCTAGACAATTTGTGGTCGCGGTCGTACTGCACTGATAAATGGGAGGGCGAATGGGAGGTGGGTGGAGGGGGGGGGTATAGCGCAATATTGATTGATTGATTGATTTATTGTTGCTTTAGGTCCAGCGGACTCTTCCGAGCCAAATCAGGACCGGACAACCCCCGATCCGCATAAAAGATCTGCCGAAACAACCCTAGTGGGAAAATTGAATGCCCCCCACCGGCCAGTCACTTTACAATAAAGACATCCCACGCGGGGGACGGCTGAGGGTTGACCTCAACTACGCGAACACCCCGGTTACAAAAACAAAATAGAATACAACCATCATTATAAATCATCAACAAAACACATACATATAAAATGCCTATAGTGCGAAAAAATACAATCATAGGAAGCCCTAGTGACCACCTGGCAGAAAGCGTCCAACACTCCCAAGCTGATCCAACAGACCCCATACACAAACAAGGAGTCTTGTCCAGGAAGAGTTTTCAAGAAAAAAGGTAGGTCATTGATCTAGCGAAGAAGAAGAAAGTATAGCAGAGTGATAGGATAGATCAGGAATGGGAAAGAGCAAATGATGAAGACAGCGACAGTGGGAATTTAAAGCACTAAATTTCCAGAAAGTGGGAATACTATTTATACTGAAACCCCCGGCACTCCAACGGGGGGAACTGTTGCCGCAGTGAATTAGTCATGCCTACAAAGGCAAGACAGGTTTTCAACTGGGGCTTTCACTGTTCCCTTTATAGGTTAGAACAATCTACAGTGACAAGATTGCTCATGACACCAAGGGGTATAGCGCAATATACGGGAATAAATTTGTCTATCACTCTCTGTCTGTCGGTCTGCTCGCGCATTTTTATAGTATTGCCTTTGCCTTTGGTTACAATTTTTTTTTTCATCAGCCTTGATGGTATTAATAGCCACTTATGAAAGAAATAAAATGTATTGTTTTATATTAATACCATGCTTTTTAAAGATAAAATAATATGTATTGGTGCGAAACGCCAACGAAATAAAAAGAACTTCGTGGGAAGATTGGAGTACTTATTGGTTTTTATTGTTGTTGTTGTTGTTGTTATTTTAGTATGGAGAGAGAGAGAGAGAGAGAGAGAGAGAGAGAGAGAGAGAGAGAGAGAGAGAGAGAGAGAGAGAGAGGTTTTATGGAGCATCCAGATGGTGTGGGTGAGAACGTTTCCATTAGTCCTTGCCAACAGAATTCGACTTTCAATAACCAAGATGAGAGAAAAAAAAAAGAAGCAATGAATGGGAAGGTGGGGGGTGTGGAGTGTGGAGAGAAGACAGGCAGACAGAGACAGACAGACAGACAGACAGAGAAATCAAAATACAAACTCTCAGGAAGATAGACAAACTCAAGTTACATGTGTTTTGGAGAGGGAGGGCAATGGGTATGAGGGGTGTAGAGTGGGGTGGGAAGTGTATGTCTGTCTCTCTATCTCTGTCTGTGTATATGTTTCTCTGTCTGTGTGTCTGTTCCTCTGTCTGTGTGTATGTTTCTCTGTCTGTGTGTATGTTTCTCTGTCTGTGTGTATGTTTCTCTGTCTGTGTGTATGTTCCTCTGTCTGTGTGTATGTTTCTGTGTGGGTGTGTTTGTTCATTTGCCTGTGTGTATGCTCCTTTGTCTGTGTGTATGTTTCTGTGTCTGTGTGTATGTTTCTCTGTCTGTGTGAATGCTTCTGTGTCTGTGTGTATGTTTCTGTGTCTGTGTGGATGTTTTTCTGTCTGTGTGTATGTCTCTCTGTCTGTATGTTTCTGCGTGTATGTTTCTCTGTCTGTGTGTATGTTTCTCTGTCTGTGTGTATGTTTCTCTGCCTGTGTGTATATTTCTATGTCCGTGTGTATGTTTCTGTTTCTGCGTGAATGTTTCTGTGTCTGTGTGTATGTTTCTGTGTCTGTGTGTATGTTTATGTGTCTGTGTGTATGTTTCTCTGTCTGTGTGTATGTTTCTCTGTCTGTGTGTATGTTTCTGTGCCTGTGTGTATGTTTCTCTGTCTTTGTGTATGTTTCTGTTTTGTGTGAATGTTTCAGTGTCTGTGTGTATGTTTCTGTGTCTGTGTGTGTGTTTCTTTGCTGTGTGTATATTTCTGTGTCTGTGTGTATGTTTCTCTGTCTGTGTAAATGTTTCTGTGTGTATGTTTTTCTGTCTGTGTGTATGTTTCTGTGTCTGTATGTATGTTTCTCTGTCTGTGTGTTTGGTTTTCTGTCTGTGTGTATTTTTATCTATCTGTGTGTATGTTTCTTTGTCTGTGTGTATGTTTCTCTGTCTGTGTGTATGTTTCTCTGTCTGTGTACCGACTGAGGCAGTACTTTCTTTGCATCAATTTCCTTGCTACAACTAAATCAGTCACTTGTTCTGCCTCAATTATAGTCTCATTTAAATATCCGCCTGTATTGATCTACGGAAGGATCTGCGGGGATTACAACAAAGAGGTTCTTAAATGAGATAATGGCGCTATTCCAAGCGTTACCTTTAACTTTTATTTAACTCTTCTTTTTTTCTACGTCAAATCTTTATTTTTCCTCAATACGTTCATAACAGTTTCCTCTCTTCATATAGGGGACTCATAATGCATGCTCAAGGGCATGAAGTTTGCACGCATGCGCAACACCGCCTCCAAAATACACCTAAACGCATGCATGCGCGCGCTGATACTTAAAACACATACCAAAAACCTTACCCCCCACCCTCCCACTCCTCTCTCTCGTTCCATCTCACCTCAATCATAATGTATCACTTATTCAATAGTTTTCTGATGACATTAAATGACTTTACTGAGAGAATTCAATGATCGCATTTCAAACGCTTTCATGTCTATTGTTTGACGAGGAACTCCAGTCCGTAAAAGCCAAGTTATTTTAATAAGGTAAATCGGCGTCTCTTTGTCTCAAATATACATAGACGATTTGCATGGACGAAGTGAACCTGTAATCATGAAATAATCTGTGCCCGCGTTCTGGCTCCAGTGTTTCCGTCGCAGAAGAGAAGGTGATATCTGGATGTCCAGATTTTGATTCATTATTTATAGCAAGATAGGCTTCTTGTCTAGAAATTGTTATGCCCGTAACAAAACTTTTCTTTTTTTCGTTTTGCCTCTTCAGTTCATTCATCTTACTCCTCAGGTTGAGAGTGTACACCGAGGTCTAGTCCGTGCACACACCCATTCCATCGCACGAACTGTAAAGATCCTGACGCTCACGGCCTAGGCTGGCGAGCATCAGCTACACAAATAAGCCCAGCATGTCTTCCCCCAATCCTCAGCCACCCAGGACGGTGCTCAGTCGTTTGGAGGTCAGACCATGCGCCTAAAGCAGCAAAATGGGCGCCTTGGTCGGTTGGAGTTAGACCCTGTAGCGACCAGCGCCTTGAGCTAGAAAAGCGCTAGGTAGGATCGTTTAATTAAACACAAACTTGGGTGTTAAAACAGTCTTACAATAATTACAAGTAAAAGCATGTTGTTGCGTTGGCTGTGTTGCAGCACGATGGAACTGAGTCAAGTTGTGTACACAGTGGCCGTGGTCCTGTCCTGTCTCTTCGTCGTCTCCGTCGTCTGTGAGGAGGACCAACAAGGTGAGTGGGTAACATGATGAAAGAGCTGCTCAAGGATATAAAAAAATCCTGCATGCACAACACGGTGGTTTTTTTTGTGTGTGTGTTTTATACGTCCGGATAGATCCTTCATACGTTGTTCAGAGACTTTTATACTGCTTTTTTTCCATAAAGCTCAGAGTGTTTCTCAAGTCGCTGACCATCGAGAGCTAACATGCACAATATATATAACCAAACAATGCATAGTCTCACTTAAGTTTGTACAATCTCTCTTCTTTTCGGCACGCCTTTGCTGACTTTTTGCCGACGCTGCCGACATCTTGCTGAAAAACGTGCCTGGCGCCATTTCTGACAATGACATGACAGTTAATGCACTTTGTCTGCCAATCCTTGACCATAATGATATTTACTTCCGTTTTCAATCTTGCTCCCAATGATATTTAAGTTCGACTCCTCCTCCCCTTTCCCGTTGTCAATCTTGCCCCAAATGATATTTGCTTGTTCCCCTTTTTGACTTTGTTCACCCTCTAAAGATGGATTAGGATCATTAGCATTTTCAATAAACAAATGTGTGTGTGGGTGGGTGGGTGTGTGTAAAAGGTGGCGTGGGGGTGGGTGGGTGTCAAGGAGTTTGCTGCCAGTTGTTTTTTTCCCCAAAGATTAAATAAGTATACAATTGTTTTCAATAGTTGTTGGAATGGTTGAAATAGGTGAGATGCTGGTGTTCCGTTTTCGTGGATACCTGCGCTATGCAAGACTACAGTTTGTTGTTGCAAAATGGATCAGCGGATGACTGTTAATTTTACGTGGTTTGTGTGCGCGTGTGTGTTTTCCCAATACAGTTTTTGTTTTCTCGCCTTTCAGACAAAAAGTAAGTACTATTGAACAGTTTTACTCCTCCGGATGAGAGTATAAACCGAGGTCTAGTCTGAGCGCGCACGCTTTCCATCCGCACGGACTTTAAACATATCCTGACGCTCAGGTCCTAGACGGGTGAGTGGCGGATACCCAAATGCACCCAGGAAGCACTAGGTCCCGTTCCCCCATCCCACCCCTCATCAATTTTTCTCTCTATACTCCGTCGCCGAGGATTATGCTCAGTTTTCTGGGCGTAATATGACGTGCTCAAAGACTCCAAAGCGGACGCCTCGGGAGGCTTAAGTTAGATCCTCCCAGCGCCCTGAGCAGTTTTGGAGCAGGAAGAGCACAATTTAAGAACTATAAAACAGTATAAATAAATAAAGAAATAAATAAAGAAATAAATAAGAAAGAGGGAGTATATAAAATAAAAATTTTAAAATAAGGTGTATATATGTAGCGAAAGCAATGCAGCGAGAGATCGATTTGCAATGGGAGAAAGGGAGAAAAGCATGCCATATATTATATTTCCGTGAAACAGAGTCAACTGTCATGGCTGCAGCCATGTGAATGATGACACTTTCGGATGGTAAAAATCAAACACCAGCTTTCACCCTTCGTCTCGTTTATCACTGTCCAACGTCCCCAACAAATAGAAGACCCAAACAGGGTCGCTCTTTTTCGTTACCTTATGGCCTAACCTTGTAGTCTACTGCCATGCATTGCATTGGATACCTTACGACAATGGGATGTCGTTCAAAACAAGCCGCAAATTAAATATAGAGATGGATTTATAGCTTACTAAAGCGAACAGTGGTTTAAAACGTCCCAATAAGAAACCCAAAAGTATATCTCTTCTTCGTTCGCTTATGGTAAAAAATCATATGTACCCTCATTGTATTTCACAGAAAACAACAAAAGGAAACACTTCCCCACTTTCTCAGCTTCTTTATGGACAAGTCATGCGCTAACGCACTACACTGGGTTCCTCACGACAATGGGATAACTTTCAAGGCAAGCCGTAAATCAACTCCGACGATCGATTCATAGTTTACTAAAGCGGACACTGGTTTCAAATTCCCGTAAAAATCTTTCTGATGGCCCAGTCATGTACGACCACGTGCTACGTAAGGTATCTAATGACAATAGGACATCGTACTAAACAAGCCGTAAAGCATATATAACAGGAAAAATAAGTTTACTGAAAGAAATTGGCATTGGTTCCAAAGTACCCAGAAAAGAGGGCCAGCCAAACATTTTCACTCTCTTCTTCGTTGGTTTACATGGTCAAACCATATATTACCATTCTACATTTGGGTACCTAACGACAATAGGATATCGTACAAAACAAGCCGTAAAGCATATTATACGATGCATAAGTTTACTCAAACTGACACTGGGTTTGAAAGATTTCAGGTCAAACCCCCATTATTTTCACTTTTTTTTTCTTCGTTCGCTTATTGCCAAACCCTGTACTTCCATTCAACGATCAGTACCTACATACAATCGGATACGGTACAAAATAAGTCGTAAATTATATATTTGAGGTTCATAGGAATAGTTTACTCCAACTGGCACAGTTATCGACTTACCATGCAAAATGTACCGCACCAAAGTAGACTATTTATTTCTTTATTTAATCGTTCTCTTATAGGGGTTTTCCAGCTCAAGAGCTGCTCAAGGCGTTTGCCGATGCAGGATCTAACTCTAGTCGCACGAGGCGCCTACTTACAGCCTTTTGGGACATCGTCTGACGTCCAGGCCACTGGGCCGCCGGGGATGGGCGAGAACGGACTTAGAGTGTACTGGCTGCATTGGTGTCTCTAAAGGGTTGACATAAATCAAAATTCTGTATTTGAACAATCAATAGTATGCCATTTTAACACACCACAAGTCATGAAAGATGGTTTTTAGTTACCCAAACTGGGATTATGTATGACTAAACTTAACCAAGTTTTAAACCATGGACTGACCCAAACTTCTGACGAGAGCATAAACCGAAGTCTTTCCTGTGCACGCACGCATTCCATCGCTCGGTCTTTAAAGATTCTGACGCTCATGTCTTGGACAGGTTAGATCCGGCGGCACAAATTCACCCAGCAAGCACTAGGTTCCGTGACCATAAGTCATAAGTCATAAGTCATAATCTTTAATAATCCATAAAATGGACATTACAATGTCGTCAAGGAAATCTTTCACTCATCACAATTTTAAATATGATAAAAACATACATGTAATATGCAACATTAAAGACGGCATGCTAACAATCAGGCAAAAAAGAAACACCACATACACTTATCTTTAGGCATGCATTATACTTTTTTTTATAGCAATGGGAGTCCAAAAGTAAATAACACATAGTAAGCAAAAGTGAACTACAATCATAAAAAGGGTATAAAAGACTATTATTTAAGAATTTATACACATAAAAACATAAAAGTGTAGTTTAGCATTAGAAAGAGCATACTGCACGTTAATTCTATAGTGCGGTAGTGAGTCCCGCCCAGGTGGGAATGCAGCTAGTCAGTATGTTAGTTAGTCGTGTGTTTTGTGTTTGCCCTATCTAATTGCTCGTTGTACATCTGAATGGCTGTCGGAATAAATGAATGTTTGTGTCTCGTCGTTTTCGTCTTTACTGCCCTATATCTACCACTTCTCTCTATCAACCTACTGTCAAATTCCATGTACAGAGGATGATCTCTGTCGGCCAAAATTGCTGTCGTTTTCTTCACTACCTGTCTCTTGTGAATAGTCTGTATGTCGTCTTGCTTACTCCCGACCACCCCACCTGCTTTCTTTATGATTTTGTCCAGTCTGTCTTTGTCTCTCTTTGTCACATTCCCACCTCAGCAAGACAGGCCAAAGGTCATGACACTGCTGACAACAGATGTGAAAAACATTTGCAGTATTTTATGTGATATTTCGAAAGATCTTAATTTGCGCAGGCAATAGATACGGCTGTGTGTTTTATTAACAATATGATCTAAGTTGTCGTTCCATGTCAATTTTTCATCTAAAACTATTCCTAAGTATTTGTAACTTTTAACCCTTTCTACTGGTTGACCTTTAATTAAAATTTCATCAAAAACAACATTCTTGCGTCTAAAGTCAATTATAATTTCTTTGGTTTTTCCGACATTTAATTCAAGAAAATTTTTATCACAGAAAGAAACAAAACCGTCGATCTCTTGTCGGTATGTCGTGTCGTCGTCATCCGTAATCAGTCCTGTCATGCCAGTGTCGTCTGCAAATTTCTCAATGGGGCATGTCACCTGAGTATGCCTACAATCAGAAGTATATAGACTAAAAAGAAAAGGTGATAATACTGTTCCTTGGGGAGCGCCTGTGTTTGTAGAGAGAACACTAGAGTATATTGCACGAGAAAAAGAAGTTCTATTACATACAGAGGCAAGGCGCACAAATTGTGGTCTGTTAGTTAAATAATCTAAAATCCAAGACCATCCCTCCTACCCCAGTCGCTGAGGGTTGTGGTCACATGTCTGGGCCTCAGAAGATGCGCCCAAAGCTGCAATTGAGGCGCCTCCTAGGGATTGAGATAGATC
>CM072525.1:20393080-20449344 GCA_036898135.1 Oncomelania hupensis
GATGATGTTTGAGATGTCATTTAATACTGGAAATGTAATATAGATGTAGTCTACTGTGTACTTGTTTTATCTATGTATGTATTGTTTTAATGTTTCATACCGATCAGAAATTGTATGTCCTAATTTCTCTGTTGAGATAATCAAGTATTCTTGAACTTGAACTTGATATATATTTTTTTTTTCCCCCGACTTGTTGTGTCCTATAGTTTTTCTTATTGTTATTGAGACTTTTGTTTCTTTCTTGGGGTGTTGGGGCAAATGGGTGGGGATGGAGTAGATGTGGTTGGTGTGCGTGTGTTGTGGTGGTGGGTGGGAGTGTGGTGTATGCTTGGATCCATTTAAGTCAAAAATACTTTTCTTTTTCGGAGAACGACAGTTACAAATTAATTCTTTCTTTCTTTCTTTCTTTCTTTAATTTCATTTTATTTATTTATTTATTTTATTTTATTTTATTTGTTCTCATCTTTGTATTGATTGTTATTTGGTCTCTATTTTATGTACGTATTTCTTGTTCACCTGAATGAATGAATGAATGAATTAAAACTTATACAGCGCATAAAATCTTCCACAACCGGAGGCATGCTCACAGCGCCTTTGGGGAGAGGGGGTAGTGTGGGGAAAAAATGGATAATATTATCACACACACACACACCCACACACACCCACACACACACACACACACGCACACACACACACACAGTGCTGTAACAGACCCGGCGGATGGTTGACTACAGGGCAGAAATCAGAAGTAGTGTGTTTCCATACAATCCAGTCTCCTCCTCCACACCCCTTTCTCTCACTCTCTCTCTCTCCCTTCTTCTCTCCCCCCCCCCCCTCACCCCTCGCTAAAAACCAAAATTAAAATGATGCATTCTCATGCCTTTGTTACCCCTTGGGGTCATGAGCAATCTTGCCACTGTAGATTGTTCTAACCTATAAAGGGTACAGTGAAAGCCCCAGTTGAAAACCTGTCTTGCCTTTGTAGGCATGACAAATTAACTGCGGCAACAGTTCCCCCCGTTGGAGTGCCGGGGGTTTCAGTATAAATAGTATCCCCACTTTCTGGAAATTTAGTGCTTTAAATTCCCACTGTCGCTGTCTTCCTCATTTGCTCTTTCCCATTCCCGATCTGTCCTACCACTCTGCTATACTATATTCTTCTTCGCTAGATCAATGACCTACCTTTTTTCTTGAAAACTCTTCCTGGACAAGACTCCTTGTTTGTGTATGAGGTCTGTTGGATCAGCTTGAGAATGTTGGACGCTTTCTGCCGGGTGGTCACTAGGGCTTCCTATGAATGTACTATTTAGCACTATAGGCATTTTATATGTATGTTTTTTTGTTGATGATTTATAATGATGTTTGTATTCTATTTTGTTTTTGTAATCGGGGAGTTCGCGTAGTTGAGGTCAACCCTCAGCCGTCCCTCGCGTGGGATGTCTTTATTGTAAAGTGACTGGCCGGTGGAGGGCATTCAATTTTCCCACTGGGGTTGTTTCAACAGATCTTTTATGCGGATCGGGGGTTGTCCGGTCCTGATTTGGCTCGGAAGAGTCCGCTGGACCTAAAGCAATAATAAATCAATCAATGCCTTTGTTAATGTTCACAATGGCGCCAATTTACGAGATGCGATATTGTCAAATAAATCTGCAAAATTTCTAGAAAAAACAATTTGTGTAAGCACCCAGCTAAAAGGAAAAATAAAGAAGTAGTTTGGAAATCGAGAAAAACTGTTGTGGGTTTGTTGTAGTTGTTGTTGTTGTTGTTGTTGTTTTTGCTGTTTTCTTGTTCTAAATGCGTGCTCCATGTTGTGGTTATGTAAAGGTTTTTCGTTGCTTATGATTTACCGGATAGTGTTGCATTTTGTTGTGAATGGATGCTAACATGTTGAAGCACACTATTATGCATAAAAGCCAATGGAGAAGAAGAAGATGACGAGGAAAGGACACAGTGGCAAAGAAAGACAGGGAGAGAGAGAGAGAGAGAGAGAGAGAGAGAGAGAGAGAGAGAGAGAGAGAGAGAGAGAGAGAGAGAGAGAGAGAGAGAGAGAGAGACTTTAGGCTTTAGAATGTTTTACTGAGAAACGATTTCGTTCATATCAAAGGGCTGTGAGATACAATGGAAGTTATTGATACACAAAGCAATAAAATCGAATATAGACGAAGGCATGCTTATAATAAACAATTCTATGCATTTTCTTGCAAAACAATGAATATACATTTATGTAATCGACATGCAGTTAAACAAAATGTCGATATAAAAATAGCACTCAGTCATATAATCCAGCGTTGTTTTTGCTGTTGTTGTGGTTGTTGTTGTTGTTTGTTGTTGTTTGTTGTTGTTGTTCATTTGATTTGCCCAGCCTAAATACACGCATAGGCTTACTTACTCATACACACTTGACTTCAAGATACGATATACAAGCTATATTTCATCAGCCTCACGTCTTTTGATCGTTACTCTCTCTCTCTCTCTCTCTCTCTCTCTCTCTCTCTCTCTCTCTCTCTCTCTCTCTCTCTCTCTCTCTCTCTCTCTTTGTTAAGAGAGAGAGAGTGAGCGGGAGGAGAGAGAGACAGAGAGAGACAGACAGAGGCAGACAGAGAACGGTAAACAATGCACATTGAACAGTGCACATCGGAACGTTTAATAGGATAAAATGGTTTAGGCTCAAAAGCCTTACAGTCTTTCAACCTGTCATAGAGACAGACAGACAGACAGAGAAAGAGACAAACATGTAGACAGACAATGAGAAAGAGACAGCCAGACAAAGACAGAGACGGAGAAAGAGACAGCCAGAAAAAAAGAGATAGAGAAAGAAACAGGCAGATAGAATTTGTTGTGCGGGTGTATGTGCATTAGTACTAAGAAATAACTGGAAGAGATTGTGCGTGTTCGTGTGTGTGTGGGTGTGTGTGTGAGAGAGAGAGAGAGAGAGAGAGAGTATGGGTGTGGTGCGTGTGTGGGTGTGGATGTAGGTATGTGTGGGTATGTTAAGAGTAAAATTGAAAATATATAGTGATTTTATGTATTATTCCATTTTATTTTACAAGTTTTTTTTCTTTCATTCTTTTCTTATTCGCTGAGAAGTTGTGGGCTGTGTGAATTCTCCATGGGGGTAATAAAGGCTTGCTGACTTGACTTGACTAGAAGACATAAGTAGACAGAGAAAGAGACATAAGTAGACAGAGAAAGAGGCATAAGTAGACAAAGAAAGAGACATAAGTAGATAGAGAAAGAGACATAAATAGAAAGAGAAAGAGACATAAGTAGACAGAGAAAGAGACATAAGTAGATAGAGAAAGAGACATATATAGACAGAGAAAGAGACATAAGTAGACAGAGAAAGAGACATAAATAAACAAAGAGACATAAGTAGACAAAGAAAGAGACATAAATAGACAGAGAAAGAGACATAAGTAGACATAGAAAGAGACATAAGTAGACAAAAAAGAGACATAAGTAGACAGAGAAAGAGACATAAGTAGACAGAGAAAGAGACATAAGTAGACAAAGAAAGATACATAAATAGACAGAGAAAGAGACATAAATAGACAGAAAGAGACATAAGTAGACAAAGAAAGAGAGATAAATAGACAGGGAAAGAGACATAAATAGACAAAGGAAGAGACATAAGTAGACAAAGGAAGAGACATAAGTAGACAGAGAAAGAGACATAAGTAGACAAAGGAAGAGACATAAATAGACAGAGAAAGAGACATAAGTAGACAGAGAAAGAGACATAAGTAGACAAAGGAAGAGACATAAGTAGACAGAGAAAGAGACATAAGTAGACAAAGGAAGATACATAAGTAGACAGAGAAAGAGACATAGGTAGACAAAGGAAGAGACATAAGTAGATAGAGAAAGAGACATAAGTAGACAAAGGGAGATACATAAGTAGACAGAGAAAGAGACATAAGTAGACAGAGAAAGAGACATAAGTAGACAGAGAAAGAGACATAAGTAGACAAAGGAAGAGACATAAGTAGACAAAGGAAGAGACATAAGTAGACAAAGGAAGAGACATAAGTTGATAGAGAAAGAGACGGACAGATAGAGAGGAATGGAGTGAAGAAGATGAGAGAGAGAGAGAAAGTCAACGAGAGACAGAATGAGCGGCACACAGGGAGATGAAGTGTTACAAAGTGATGCACTCACTTACTGCTCAAAGAGCTGCTCAACGTGTAGGCCGAAATCAAGATCCAGCTCCAGCCGCCGAATTCGCTAACTTGAAACATCAAGCGCATAGTCGTAACGTCCCGGGTAATTCATGAGCTTACAAGCTGTACAAGACTCTCTCTCTCTCTCTCTCTCTCTCTCTCTCTCTCTCTCTCTCTCTCTCTCTCTCTCTCTCTCTCTCTCCTCTCTCTCTCTCTCTTTCTTCTCTCTCTTTCTCTCTATTTCTTTCTTTCATTCTCTCTTCTCTCTCTCCCTCCTACCCTCCTTTCATTCACTCTGTCCCTTCCTCATCTCTTCCATCTCTTCAATCTCTCTAGCTCTTTCTGTCAGTTAGCTGTCAGGGTTTGCTTGCTTAAGCCTGGGGAAGAGGACGGCGACTGCCAGAGAGCAGCCCGCTGAAAGAGCCATCAGTGAACAGACCCTCATTACGCCCACGGAGCCCACTCCTGTGCTGTTCCTTCAGGGGTAATTGTAGATTATAGTCACACGACACCGGAGCGATAGGCGATTACTGGTCACATTATTCTGACACCAGCAACCCAGTTGTTGGTAAGGGGAAAAAAAATATGGTCACACGTTGACCAATCCGGGATTCGAACCAGGTACTTTTCGGTTACTAGTAAGCCGCCCTGTCAACTGAACTACCCTAATCCAACCCGAAGAAGCCTAATTCTTGTTCAGAATAGGGTGCAGACATCCCAGGTTCTGCTACGCTTGAGAGAGGTGCAGATTAAACGATTAGTAACCGTTCATTAAAGAGCTATACAATTAATGTACAACTCTCATCATCATCACCACCGCCACCTCCACCATTACCACCACCATCATCATCATCATCATCATTATTATCATCATCATTATCATCGTCATCATCATCAACAGCATCATCATCAATAACACCATCATCGTCATCATCAATGATCATCATCGTCATCATCAATGATCATCATCATCATCATCATCAATGATCATCATAGTATAGTCATCATCAATCATCATCATCATCATCAGTTCCTCAGCCGGTCAGGTCGTTGGGGATGAGAGATGCTTAAGCAAGAAAGTTTTGGCCAGTTCGATCGATATCATTCTGCTGTTTGTAAGGTCAATGTAACCCACTGTGGATAAATACAAGCATCTACGTACGTATTCTTCTCCTGCATAAGAGTTTATTTTCACTATTGCTGTGTTAATGTTTAAATTAACACAAGTGGAGAAGCACCTGCTTATTTAAATAGGCTTACATTCTTCCTAAAACCCGCTATGGGGTAATCGATGACACAACTATAATTGGTGCTTTCCAGAATGAATCTACATAAACAATTTCCATTTTATGGGACATCCGTATGGAACTCTCTTTGTTCGTAAGGAAAAAAGTATAACACTACAGCATTTCATTTGTGACGCGATATTCTAAAGCTACTTCCAAGCAAAGCCTCAGAACCTGCGAAAGTCTACGAATACATTATTGTTTTATTTCTCTTCGTCAGCGTCACTTCGTTTAACACGAATGCCTAATAATATATCTGTCATTTCTTTCTGCACATGCTATTTGTATTTTGAAACGACACGTTCTTCTTCTTTTTAATAGAACAACCAAAATTCTCTCCCAGCAAGTATAACATATATGAGGATGGTTTGAATGGATTTAGACTGTAGTCCTGATCACGAGCAGAGATACAATGGAAAGAAATGGAACGTTTCCCAAACCTTCTAGAAAGAAAGATCAGTTTCAAGAGTTTTAAAGTTCAAGAGTTTTTATTTCAAGGCACATGATTTTAACGATCTATACAACGAAAGGCTAAACGCCCAGGGGGCTTTTTAGCCAAGAGGGGGAAATGGGGGGATTGGGGAAATACATGAAACAAGCATGAATGGCAATATAAAACAACTTCCATGTTATGAAAGCAACAACCAACAAAAGGACACCAAGAAAGGTATACAAAATTCACACTTACAGTGAGTAACTCAATATTCCAAAATCCCTTAGTTTCTCCAATAAGTACAGTAATACCCATAGTTAAATAAATAGTCACCTTATCAATTCATTTTCATTTACCCCATATAACAAGGTTTTTAAATTCAAGCCAAGGGACAGTACTCTGCATTTTATGACTACATAAAAGGGACAATACTGTGCATTTTAAAAATACATACAAGGGACAATACTCTGCATTTTAAGACAACATGCAAGGGACAATACCATGCATTTTAAGACTACATACAAGGGACAATACTCTGGAAGACGTTGCTGTAGCTGTAGTTCGAGACATGCTTTAACCTTCCGCACTTTCGTACTTTCATTTCAGAGCCTTCATGATGGAGGAAAGGAATAGATTCTAATTCAAATCATCTCCCCCCTCCTTTTATGCTCAACAAAAAAAATAACACAACGAGAATTATTGCTGAAAGCGCCTATTCTCAAAGGATGCGTAAATGGTTGTTCAACCCGGAAAATAATCCAACGAGAACTTCTGCAGCGCCTATAATTATGCTCAAGTGATGCTAAACGGTCGTTCAGCACGGAAAAGACCCTCAAGAAGCTGTCAGTAACGGTCATCCTGCGTCACTCGATCATTTCCATGCTTTTTGTTCTGCCTCAATTCGTTCATTTTTTTTTATTATTTTTTTTTTTAGCTAGGTTCAATGTACAGGCGCTCGCGTCGTTTGTGTACGTGTGTGTATATGAATGCGCGCGCGTAAGATTGAATGTGTGGTTTTTTTTGTGCTTGTAAGTGTGGGCGTGTGTTTACACATTTCTGTACTTCTTTCTGTCTTCCGGTACAGTGTAAACTATATTTAGACATCGCACATAAAATTTTAGAACGGAAAGAGCGTGTGTACGGTTCTATCACCCGTGGCAGACCGATTATCATCACCACCACCAACACCATTATAACACTCCTCCTCATCATCATGATCATCATCATGATCATCATCATCATCTTCTTCTTGTTCTTTTCTTCTTCACCCATTGCACATAGCTGCGATCGAAAGAAAGTATACTCCAGGCACACGCTGCGCAGCAGGCCAAAGTATGTCCCTTGTCCCTTGAAGGGATACTTTGGCGAGGTTAGCAGCCTGCTCAGTTACAGTTTCGCTGAAAGACTCAGACGGAAAAGTAAGTTTCGTCTCCTCTAGGTGACGACTTAGGTCACGCTGTATTTGTTTCTAGGTCAACTGTCTTTTACGAACCGTTTGAGAATCTTTCCGAACCGTTTAGTGCTGGATAGTGTCCTCACTTGGTTTCATACAATTTAAGAATTCAAGAAGGCAAATGGGTTTTTGGAACGGAAAAAGAGCATTTTTGTAGAGAAAAGGGTTAGGGCAAGGGCTAGGGATAGATCTACAACTAACCCTTACCCGAACCCTTGTAGCAATATTCCGCTCTTTCCGTCACTTTTAAACAGTACTGCGGTTCGCATCCGCGGCTCGCAGCGAGCCCAAAGTATACTTCGAAGGGATGGAGGGAATACTTTCACCTGCTGCTAGCGGGAGTTTTGGCGATACTTTCTACCGATCGCAGCAATGTGTATTACCTCTCTTCTTCCCATTTCTCTTCCACCATCTTATCATAATGACAACTGGTGTATTTCATGTTTCAGCGGGTTCCCAAATGGAGCTGTCCCAACCTCAGAAGCGATCCGTGGCCGCACTGCCGCAGGAAGCCGCCTACCCCTACCCACTAGTCTACACCGACGACGATGACCAGTCCATGGATAAACGAAGCAGTCTCTTCAGGTCCGTGGTAGTTTTTCTTCCCACCGCAGTAGCTTATGGTCATGCCACACGAGCGTCAAATCTTGAATCCAATTCATGAAATCACGACAAAATCCCTTGATTGTCGTGTGGCACCCTGTGCATCGCGAATCCAGATTCTTTGAATTGGTTCCGATTGCCGACTTTCAACATGCTCTAATTCCGCGAGTCTCGATTGTGTGATTCGGACCTTTTGGCCAATGAGAAGCAGAATACGAATCACGTGATCACAACACACGTACAGCAAAACTTCAAGACCAATACCCTCAAGTTTGACTCGATGTGCGACTTTCGTGTGGCACTGCGCGATTAAAGTCAAAATGAAATTCCGACTTCGAAGTCGAAAATTGCTCCGATTCGCGTCAAGTCCAGTAGATTTGACGCTCGTGTGGCATGGGCTTTAGTGTTAGTGCGTTCGGCGGGCACAACGACGACTCGGCGTGGGCAAGATGAAAGTTGCCATTTTCACTGTCCGACTTAGCAGTATGATTGCTCTGTTGGTTCAGTGTTGATTCAGGTCCATATCCCCGTCTAATACGCCAATGGTGGTTATAGACGTTGAACTTCCATGTTTTATACTTTGTAGTTCTTCAAGTGAAGATCATAATATTTTTATTTTTTTTTTTGGGGGGGGGGGGAGGGGAACATGGGAAGCGCCATGAGCATGTCTGGAATTGCGCAATAACAAGAAATAAAATTGATATATTATCTAAAAGAATGTTAATTTGGCAGAGACGAACAAAAAAATAAAAGAAACAAGACGAAATAATATCATGCTAATTTTGTTTTTAGCTACGATCTTCATCAGACAATACAATACAATACAATAAATACAATGCAATACAATAAATACTATACAATACAACACTTTATTGTCTCAAATAATAAATTTATACAAGCGTAGATCAAAATAAGTAATATAATACTAGCGTGATCTGACGCTTGCCTACGAGTAGCTCCAGTTTCAGAAAAATTACAAGACACCATGCATACCTGTATCCTTTCGCAAATAAAAGGAGAAGACAAACGCGACAGAACAGAACATTACTTCCCAATAGATCTCTCCAAAAATGAATGAAATCAGTTAGAGTAGTGCGGTAGACATGCGGATATTGGACTGAAAATCTTCAAATTCGCCGATACTCAAATGCAAGTCGAGTACTACATTACATTACATTACATTACATTACATGGTTATTGCTTTAGGTCCAGCGGACTCTTCCGAGCCAAATCAGGACCAAAAAATCAAGACCACAACTTCGCTGAAAGAGGACTCACCCCTGATCCGCATAAAAGATCTGCCGAAGCAACCCTAGTGGTAACACTGAACGCACTCCACCAGTGCAGCCGGTCACTTTACAATAAAGACATCACACGCAGGGGATTCTGTGGCTATACTCTAATTTATCGAACCCCCGTTTACAAAAACAAAATAGAATACAAACATCATTATAAAATATCAATAAAACACATACATAGAAAATGCCTACATTGCTAAATAATAACATCATAGGAATCTCTGGCAGAAAGCGTCCAATATTCCCAAGCTGATCCAACAGATCTCGCATACAAATGAGGAGTTTTGTTCCCGACGAGTTTTCAAGAAAAAAGGTAGGTGACTCGTCTGGCGGAGAAGAAGATAATATAGTAGATTGATAGAACAGAGTAGGAATGAGAAAGAACAAAGGAGAAAGACAGCGACAGTGGGAATTTAAAGCACTAAATTTCCATAAAGTGAGGATATTATTTATACTGAAAACCCCGGCACCCCCACGGGGGGAAGGTCGAATACTGCTGATATTTGGAGTTGCTCTTTCTCACGGTAGAACAACGCGAACTGCGTACAACTCTGGACACGCAATTCTATGTATTAACACAAATAGTCCTGTGAACCTGTATTGCGTAATCTGTTGCAATGATTTCTGGACTTTTCTGTTTGCAGATTTGGCAAGCGAGGCTCTCTCTTCCGTTTCGGCAAACGAGGCTCGCTGTTTCGCTTCGGCAAGAGGGGATCCCTGTTTCGATTCGGCAAGCGCGGCAGCTTGTTCAGGTTCGGCAAACGCGAGGACGGCGAGAGTGAGTACGAGCCCATGTACCCTGACGACATCTACATCAGCGGCGGCGACGACGACAAACGCGCCGTCAAATCCTTCCACTGGGGTCGCGAGACGGAAGAGCAGTAAAAAAAAACATATTTTTAAAAATACTGAAAGCGATGGACTATGCGCTCAAAATCTGTGACGTGGTGCGCGCGTTTCTGTGACGTTCGGAAAAGATGCACGCATCTAAGGTTGTGGACAACGGTGCAGCACGTCAGTGTGACGCATGCACGCATCCTGATGACGTGAAACAATCAAGTAGTCATTCTTTATCTTTAAATACAGTGTGAATAATTTTGCACGACCATATTTTTTCAGTGTTTTCATTGTGAAAATCTGTTATTCTTCTTCCTGTTTTTATGTGTTTCACTTTTCTTCTAGTTAGATTTCACTACATCATCTTAAGTAATACAAATTTCTGTCAACATTTCTCCCATAATGCTTTTTCCCCCCTACCCCTTTCTCCCTCCACCCCACCACCCCACTCTCCCACCTCTCTCTCCCTCTCTCTCTCTCTCTCTCTCTCTCTCTCTCATTTTCCAGAGAACAAAAACAGCTATTCTAAATTCTTCAGAACACACCCGATGCTTAATTACATCCTAACTTTGTAAAATGACAATTTTGCTAGTCTCTGAGAGAGAAAAATCAACAGCTGCCATACATATATGTTTATCCTTTGCAAATATATAGTCAATCCCCTCGTCCCTGTAGCTAACTCGCGAACAAGCAACTCGGCAAAATTCCGGATTCCAGATAAAAATTGTCTTGGAAGATAATTTTCTATTTCTAACAGGGTTTTCAGTCATTCGGCCCACATTTTTTTTACAGCAATTCATTGTATACACGCATGTGACAGGCACGCCCATGCACAAAACACGCGCGCTGTACAATTTCACACATGCACACACACACACACACACACACACAATAACACACCCACATACTAACATAAACACACAATAACACACACACACACACATGCGCGCGCGATCTGATTAATATATTCATTATCATACGTTCGACATATTCATGTCTAAATGAGCTTTTGCACAATTAGTTAAAACAATGTGTTTGCTTGATTCGATTAAGTGTACTCGGTTTTATTGATCCGTTTCAAATTCCTACATTACAGCTATTTAAAGTGGTTCTGCAACAGACAGAAATATTCATTATACAGCTGTGAAGTGGTTGTATGCCTATTTCTTTTTCTTCAGATTATTCTTATGGTTGTTTGTTATATTAGGAGATCTAAAGTTTACAAATGATTATTTTCACGTAAGCTTGGTTTTGGAAACTGTTTGACTTTTTAAAAAGAGCTTATAGACATTTTATGTTTTGCGATTGTTGGACGTCGCGTTGGAATGAAATGTCACAGTAAAATGTGTGAAAGATATTCTTTGCGAGTGTGTCTTTGCGTTGTCCCAGCGTCAGTGAGTGTGTTGGTGTGTGTACGCGTGCGTGTGAGCGTACAGTAAGCCTACAAGGTGTGTGTGCGTGTGCGTGTGTGTATAAGAGAGAGAGAGAGTGAGCGTGTATTCATGGAAAAATGGGGTGCTAAACTTGCCTTTGATGCTCAAAATGAGACTTTTAGCAAGCCTCACTTTTTTTTTCAAAACCTCACTTTTTCTAAGTAAACGGGAGTTCTCTTTTGGTGCATGGGAGTGCTCCTGTAGTGCATGGAAGTGTTTTAAGTCCATGAAAGTGCTCTATCCGGGACGAGCTGTTTTCTGGTCAAATTTGAAGTAAAAGGGTAAGGGTTAGGAGCCCAAATAGGTCAACGTTTTGACGGAAAAAGCCATTTTTATATCCAATTCTTACATTTTTAGATGAATTTTGCGCTCTTTCCGTGAATTTTTTTTTTTTAAAAACATCTTTCCAATGACTACATTTTGTCCAAAACCCCAGTTTGCCATGAATACACGCTTGTGTGGGTGTGTGTACACTTGCGAGGGTGTTAGCAAAGATAGCGCGTACATGTTAGCTGACGGTCATTTCGACATACCTATATGTGCGAGTTCGTGCGTACGTGATTAACTCAAGCCGAAGTCAAATAACGTTATTGCCTAGTTCAGATACAAGAAATCACCTATCCTATCCTAACTCGGAATCGAGATCAAACACACAGACACAGACAGTGCTTGTGAATAAGCTTACATGTAGCTTATGTGAACCTGTCTGTATGTATGTGCTTGTGTGTATGTATTAGTGTGTATGGTCAGGTGTGGGTATGTGTGTGTTCATAGTGTGTATGGTCGGGTGTGTGTATGTATGTGTTCATAGTGTGTATGGTCGGGTGTGTGACTGTGTGTGTTCATAGTGTGTATGGTCGGGTGTGTGTATGTGTGTATTCATAGTGTGTATGGTCGGGTGTGTGAATGTATGTGTTCATTGTGTGTATGGTCGGGTGTGTGAATGTATGTGTTCATAGTGTGTATGGTCGGGTGTGTGTATGTGTGTGTTCATAGTGTGTATGGTCGGGTGTATGTGTGTGTTCATAGTGTGTATGGTCGGGTGTGTGTATGTAGGTGTTCATAGTGTGTATGGTCGGGTGTGTGTATGTATGTGTTCATAGTTTGTATGGTCGGGTGTGTGTATGTATGTGTTCATAGTGTGTATGGTCGGGTGTGTGCATGCGTGTGTTCATAGTATGTATGGTCGGGTGTGTGTATGCGTGTGTTCATAGTATGTATGGTCGGGTGTGTGTATGTATGTGTTCATAGTGTGTATGGTCGGGTGTGTTTATGTATGTGTTCATAGTGTGTATGGGCGGGTGTGTGTATGTATGTGTTCATAGTATGCATGGTCGGGTGTGTGTATGTATGTGTTCATAGTGTGTGTGGGCGGGTGTGTGTATGTATGTGTTCATAGTGTGTCTGTTACGCATCTTTACGTGCTCATGCAGATACCCCAATGTTCCTTCACACTCTTACTAAGACTTTTTAAAATAAAAAAATTAATCACGCTTTTTTTAAACAAGTATAATAAATATTTTAATGACCAGCTACTGCACATAATACACCTGTTGAAAGAAGCATCACCAAATGCTCTCACGACGCGCATGAACGTTTTACACGAGATCAACGTAAACACAGCTGCAACCAACAATCAGTGCGCACTGAGGATGCTAAACCTCAATGAAACAGTAATACAGGGTGTTCCAAACGTCTTGGGCACATTTTTACATTGAATATTTCCGAAACTATTAAGGATATAAAATGGCATCTGGTAAATTCAGAAAGCTTGTAATCTCAATTTTTACATGGAATGTTCAACGATGTTCAATGTGAGCACCATTGGTCACACGACACACATCAAGCCGATAGTGAAATTCTTGCCAAACGCGTCCTAGCATTTTCTGGTTGAGTGAACGCCATTAATGGGTCTGAAAAGAAATTAAAAAAAATCAACAGCTATACAAAAAACTTAATGTAATTAGCTTTAAAATGGCACAACTTTTATCTTACTACCATTCATAGTAATTGAGATATGGGGACTTCAAATGTGCTCAAGACTTTTGGAACACCCTGTATAATTAATAAATTAAAATAAATACATAAATAATTGACTTGAAAAATAAAATCAAAACAAGGGGAAATAACACACACAAATAAATGCGTAGTTTTTGTGACTTATATATAATATACATACACATATATCAATATTGCCTATCACAAAATTTCAACTAAATAAAATTGTTTAAAATTCAACAAAACTAAATCAACCCATTCATACAACTGAAGGCACCATTATGAGTTCTTGGCCCACCGCCGTAGCTCAAGTGGTAGAGCGTTCGCCTGGCACACCGATAACCCAGGTTCGAATCCCGTGGTGGGCGATATAAAATGTGGCCATTTTCACTGTCCATTTTAGCAGTATGATTGCTCTGGTGGTTCAGTGTTGATTCAGGTCCCTACCCCTCTTTCCCTGGGATGGTTATCCCCGTCTGCCATATCGCCAATGGTGGGTGTAGTTCTTCTCCTCCTCCTCCTCCGTCTTCATCTTCTCCTTCCTTATTCTTTCTCCTATTCGTCATTTTTTTTTTTTGTTCTTTTCTTTTTTTGTTGTTGTAATTCTTTTTTCGGCTCTTTCTCCAATCCTTCCATCATCTCCTCTGTCTCCTCCTCCTTCTCCTCTACCTTCTCTCTCCACTTCACCCCCACCCAACTCCACCTCTTTCCCTCTTTCTCTCTCTCTCTCTCTCTCTCTCTCTCTCTCTCTCTCTCTCTCTCTCTCTCTCTCTCTCTCTCTCTCTCTCTCTCTTCTTTTCGTATTGCTACGAGTGCAAGTCAAAATAGCTGAAGCCGTCAGGGTCTCTGACGTAAGGATCAGTAGGGAACACCTCCTCCGGATTCGAATCGAACCCGAACATCTCGAAATCCAACCGCAGCAGCTTTTTCAGCTGCTGCCGGTCTTCCAAAGGGACCGAAGCGAAGGCTTCCCTCAGCGCCTCTCTCTTTTGCCCGACTCGCTCGCTTCTCTCCCCTGAGCGATCGAGGGCCGACCACGCCGCATCGGCTAACGTAAAAGCAGAGAGGTCCTGAGTTGCTTCCCTTGTCAAAGGGAAGGCAATGTGTTTGGAGAGGATGCCTCTCACGTGCCATTTTTTCCACAGGCGCCGGGCGGCTTCGTCCAGGTCGATACATTCTAGTATCTTGGTTCTCATGTGGCTTAGGGCCATCCTTGCATTGTTCTGTGAAGATATTAAAAGACAAGGCTACACTCCAGACTATTCAAAATTTACTATTCGCAAAGACTATGAATAGTAGTGTTTATTTTATTTATCTCATTAATCTTATATCGCGCTTTTCCAGCTCAAGAGCTGCTCAAGGCGCTGGTCGATACAGGATCTAACTCAAGCCGCCCGAGGCGCCCACCTGCAACCTTTGGGTGCATAGTCTGATGCCCAGACGACTAGGCACAATCCAGAGCGACCGGGGATGGGGAAGAGGGACTTAATGCGTGCTGAGTGTTTATGTGTAGACCTTGGTTTATACTCTCATTGACGCGCTTTGAGCTACGTGAAGGTTTGGGGAAGAGCGCGTATGTAGCATCCATTAATATTATAGTCAATGATAGTAAATTATTCAAAGACTCAAGACTCAATTATTCAAAGACTGGAGACTCAATTATTTAAAGACTCAAACCTCAATGACCAAAAGCTCAAGATTCAAATGATTAACACAGGAATTTCTGAGCCTAATAAAAATGTGTCAGTTAAAGAGTTAATCCAACAATGTCGTGCAACCAAGAGGAGACCAATCCATCGCAAACTTACAAATTACAACCCGCATCATCATCATCATCATCATCATCATCATCATCATCATCATCATCATCATCATCATCATCATCATCGTCATTATAATCATTATCATCATCATCATCGTCGTCGTCGCTGTCGTCGTCATCATCATCATCTACGGCTGAATAACGATGATAACACAAACACAAAAAATGGCGATGATAGATAGCTGCAGTTACGACAACCAATAGATGACCGACAAACGACAGTGGACAGCTGATGATAATGATGATGACGATAAGTACGACGACAGCGACAAAAGATACTTACAAATAAGGTGACGTTGTCGAAAGACTTGTCGTACGAGACTGGGGAGTGAACAGCTTTCAGGATAAACGGCATGTCCTCACTGATGGTTTCCAAATGCCCAATATGAGTCCATCTGCAAAATACACAGCGCCAGTGGAAATAAAAACAACGTTAAAAAGTGTTCGATCTTATGTAATAGCGCACTTTCCAGCTCAAGAGTTACTCAAGGCGCCGAAATGAAGATACAAGTACATTGTGTATTGTTTAGGGTTTTGGCGTGGATGGGTTGGGGGTGGTGTCTAATATTACTTTGATAAAGAACTACAAAATTACACACTATACTACACTACACTACACTATACACTACATTACACTACTTTACTCTACACTACACAACATTACTATACACTACACACTACACTACACTGCTCTACTCTACTCTACACTACACTGCTCTACTCTACTCTACTCTACTCTACACTACACTGCTCTACTCTATACTACACTACACTACATTACAACACTCTACAGTACATTGTTCTCCTCTACACTACACACCATTTGATTTTTTTTGGGGGGGGAGGGAGGGCTCTTTATTGTCCGTTTTTATCGGGAAATTGTGGGCCGCCTCCCCTGGAGAAGGTGTAGTAGCAGCCTGTGGCGCGCCCAAACCCAACCTACCTTAGATTAGTTGGGGTGTTTTACATTTTTGCTGGGGGAGCAAACAGGAATTCCAGGAGAAAACCCCCGAGACGTTGTCCGAGTCAAAAGTAACCAATACTCGGAGAAACATAACGATCCCACACCTGTCAGACGCAATTGGTTTCCAGCCTGGGGACAAGGCAAGTTAGTCCTGCCTTATACCACGCGGCCACAACGCTCGCATACATAAAAATGGGAAATCGCCTTTGGCGCTGGCCCAAGACTTTACAATCATAAAATGAGTAAATGGCAAGGTGGCCTGTGGCTCAGTTGGCCCCAGTTTCCAATCCCGAAGGTCGAGAGTTCGAATCCCGCAGGGAAGGAACTTACGTGACCTAGGTACGGGATATTTCTCCGGTCATTGAGGGGTTTTCCACCTTCCAACCCCACTCTCCTTCAATAACAGTATTGGATGCCTATCCTATCCTATCCTATCCTATCCCGGAACTCTGAGGTAGTTGGGGCACCCCAGATGATCGTTTAACCAGCGTACTCCATCTTTCTCTGTCCTCAGCAACCCTCGTGGCTTCGCTCAGTGTCAAGCCAGCCCATTCTCGAATGTTGTCCTCACACCTCTTTTTCGGTCTCCCTCTTCTTCTACCTCCTTGCATTGTGCCTTGCAGGATGGTCTTTGCAAAGCTTGATGCTCTGGTGGCGTGGCCGTGCCATCGGAGTCTCCGTTTCTTCACCACTGTGTTGTCCAATGGCTTGTGTGACGGTCTGTCTGACTTCGGCGTTGGTAATGTGCTGGGTATAGTCAATCTAAAATAATAACTTTTATTTTTTAAAGTAAAGGGTCTCCCTGCCTTAACACCGCATGTCTGAGTGCTAAATATGTGTTTGTTGTGTATGTGAGAGTAAGGGAAAAACTTTTTTTGTAATCAACTTTTGAACTTGAACTTTGAAACTTTGTCCTTTTATTTTCACATAACATGATTTAGATATTTACAAAAATGACAAGAGGCTCATAGTCCTGGGGGCGGTTTAACCAAAAAAAAGGGGGGGGGTGAGGGAGGGAATGGGATACACATAGCATTCGTACCATGAACGGCATTGTTTAACACTACAGCTACATTTACAATATATTCAGCAACTGTGAGTTAATAGTATATTGTTACAAAGCATAACCCCCATAACATCGTATTTATTCCTTTCAAAGCGAGGATAACTGCAATAACAGATGACATTATATTTTTGAAAAAGAAAGATTTCATTTCGCCAAGTTACAAAAGATTATTTACACAAAAAAAAAAAACCTGGAACTTGTTTTAACATTCATTTTATTCAACTAACAAACCATATAATAATAAAAAGCAAAAACCTCAGGGCGCACAAAAGTTCAAGGCTTAAATGAGTGCTACCCAAATAATAATAATGTATCAAAATATCACTGGCGGACGACAGGAAACAACAACAAAATATTGGTATGATTACAAAGAATACAAAGAAAACATTAATTTTTAAACAAATATAAAAATATAAGATAAAATATAAAAACGTTTTTCAAGCGCAGGGGGAAAAAGGGGGGAGCGGGAGGGTGGTAGTGGGGTGTGGGGGGTTGGGTGGAGCGGAGGCGCGGAGAGGTGGGTGCGCGAGAGTTATACTTGTGGGAAGAAACTAACCGATGTGTGTAGAGGATCATAGTTAGAAAGCAAAGTATGTGGAAAGTCGTTGAAATAAAGTGTGAAACATTACATTATATGATTATTGCTTTAGGTCCAGCGGACTCTTCCGAGCCAAATCAGGACCGAACAAACCTCCGATCCGCATAAAAGATCTGCTCAAACAACCCTAGTGGTAAAGCTGAAAGCTCTCCACCAGCCAGTCACTTTACAATAAAGACATCCCACGCAGGGGACGCTGAGGCTATACACTAATTTATCAAACCCCCCGTTTACAAAAACAAAATGGAATACAAACATCATTATAAATTATCAACAAAACACATACAGAGAAAATGCCTACATTGCTAAATAATAACATCATAGGAAGCCCTAGTGACCACCTAGCAGAAAGCGTCCAATATTCCCAAGCTGATCCAACAGACCTCACACACAAATAAGGAGTCTTGTCCCGGAAGAGTTTTCAAAAAAAAAGGTAGGTGACTGTTCTAGCAAAGAAGAAGATTGTATAGCATATTGATAGAACAGAGCAGGAATGAGAAAGAACAAATGAGAAAGACAGCGACAGTGGAAATTTAAAGCACTAAATTTCCAGAAAGTGGGGATACTATTTATACTGAAACCCCCGGCACCCCAATGGGGGAAAATAAAATGTGAAAATATACTATACTATACTATACTATACTATACTATACTATACTATACTATACTATACTATACTATACTATACTATACTATACTATACTATACTAATAATAAATTACTATACTATACTATACTATACTATACTATACTATACAATACTATAATATAATATAATATAATATAATATAATATAATATAATATAATATAATATAATATAATATAATATAATATAATATAATATAATATGCGGTCAGAAGTGGTTACATGAAAGTACAAATGTGTGTGAACAGTAACACGTTTTAGCATTTTCTTGCAATAACAATTCTGCATTTCCAAAGAGTAAGCTATTAAGTTCCCTGAGGATAGGATCAAGAAGACCAATCGTTTGAATACGGGCATTGTCAAACAAACTTGTGAGCATGTTGCTTGGTACATATCACCGCGCTTTGAGCCGGGGTGATGATTTGGGAAAAAGCGCGTATGCGCCATCCATTATTATTACTATTATTATTATTATTATTATTATTATTATTATTATTATTATTATTATTATTATTATCAACATCATCATCATCATCATCATCATCATCATCATCATCATCATTAGTACTATTATTATCTATATTATTATCTATACGCACACACACACATACAACCAAACACACACACACACACACACACACTCGCACGCATACACATACACACAACACACATATACATAATCTTTTAAGGCAACGCTACATCACCGACTGACTTTGTTGTGCAGAAGTGACAGTGATCATGTGTGGGAACGAAATGACCGTCCCTTTGCTGCCCCGTCGTCTGCGCATGGATGACGTATTTGACGTATTCCGCGAAAGTGACGTCATGGCCGCATCGTAGAGACAGCGGTGATGCATTTTCCCTGAAGTTGGCTATAATGTAAACTCCTAATCTACAACAGAATGAAATAGGTTGCAGTTTTCTTCAAACTTACATTTAGCTATTTCCCTATAGAATTATCAAAACGTTCATCATTATCATCATCATCATCATCATCATCATCATCATCATCATCATCATCAGTTCTTTCTCACTGTCTAAATAGCCATTCCAAAGTTTGTAAGGCTCTGGCAGTATAAATATGGATAAAAGTCATCATCATCATCAGCAGCAGCAGCAGCAGCATCAGCATCATATTTATCACCATCATAGTCATCATCATCATCATCATTACCACCTACATCCGTTATCATTATTATCATCATTGCTCAAATCTCCCCACTCACATTAAAGACTTTTCATCACCATCATCATCATTATCATCACCATCATTATCATCATCATCGTCATCATCCTCACCTCACCTTTTCCAGTACATAGTGTTAGGAGAAAAGATTTTGTCGATGTAAGCAGAAAGCAGACGACCGTATGGCTCACGAACGAAGGCGAACGACACGACAATAGAACCTCGTTTTTTACTCTCCTTTGCACCATGCTGCAACAATCACATCAGCCCACGTCATACCGTGATAGTAACGTCACTACTCAGCATAATAAGGATACGGGTAGTAATCTCAGCACTCGGGATGGAATGGCATTGTAACTATTCACAATTTTGAATAAGTCTAGTTACTGTGCTCGCCGCGCCCCATTACCCAAAATAAAAAATAAAAGTATTTTAAAAAAAATAATAATAGGACATAAGTTATCAATTCTTACGTCATCAATAGAATAATTTTCTTAAAGAGTGTCATTCTAACACCTAAAAAACGAAATTAGTTGCAAAGTAGTTCTGCTATAAATGTGCAGTGACACTACGACTGTAACACTACTCACAGACACTATCTTACAAGGGTAGGTACTATCTGGCTTCAAGCCTATGTAGGCTTAAGATCTATGTTTGAGGAAAATCACTGAAATGGCAACTCTGGTGTTTTCTTTTCGCCGCAAAAAGACCGTGTTTCAAATTACACTCCGTTTCATATTACTCGATTTTTCCTTTTAAATCGGCTTTTGCCTCTTTTACTGTCATTCACCTTCCGCATGTAGAGTCTTAGGTTTTTCAGCAGACCTCTCCACGTACTGCTGGAGGTCTTCTGTATTGGGCAGTAGGTCACCGTCATGTTGGATAGCGGAGGGAAGGGCCCTATAACCTCAGAGCGTCGGTTTAACAATCGGAACTCCTCTGAGTCTGCATTCCGTTTGCAAGCGGATTCCAAAATCGCCCTGCGTAGTTCAAACCTGGCCGCCACTTCCGCTTCAGTCAGCGCTTTCTTCCGTAGAGTAGCGTCCCTTGCCTTGGACGCGTTTCGCGCGTGTGCAGTCTGTCCTCGCAGGCTGAACTTGACGTGAGGCGACAGCTGTCGCCAGAATGGCTGTGCGTTGGTGAGAAACGACAAAGAAGACAATTATTCAATATAATACAAGACAATACAATACAATACAATACAATATATATTTATTACACCCAAAAAGAATTACAGCAGGAACAGATCACATTTTAAATCCATATACAATATTAGAATATTCAGTGACTATACAAAGCAAAGCGACTGTATCTGGATGCGATAGCGCCCCTCTATGGAATGGATCCACTAGTATATAGCACAGGCGATTGTATCTGGACAGGCGAGCGCCAAAGCCTGTGACGAGCCTCCCTTCTGGTTATTAATAAATACCCAGAAGGGAGACGCGTCACATGAATAGGCGTTCGGGTGTCCAAATACAAACGCCTGTGGTAGAGAGAGAGAGAGAGAGAGAGAGAGAGAGAGAGAGAGAGAGAGAGAGAGAGAGAGAGAGAGAGCGACGCAGAAGAAGAAGAAGAAGAAGAAGATGATGATGATGATGATGATGATGATGATGATGATGATGATGATGATGATGATGATGATGACGATGATGATGATGATGATGATGATGATGATGATGATGATAATAATAATAATAATAATAATGATGATGATGATGATGATGATGATGATGATGATGATGATGATGATGATGATGATGATGATGATGATGATAATAATAATAATAATAATAATAATAATAATAATAATAATAATAATAATAATAATAATAATAATAATAATAATATAGCAAGGAGAAGAAGAAGAAGAAAACTGATGAATATAATAAAGCTCAACACTTAAGTACCTCATAACTGGAAGATGAAGAAAAAGAAGAAGAACAAGAAGAACAAGAAGAACAAGAACAAGAAGAAGAAGTATACTGTAGTGATAAATATAATAAAGCTCAACACTCAAGTACCTCATAACTGGAAAATCCGGAAAACGCAGACAGATCTAGAACCAACAAGACCATACACAATATGTCGTCACCGTTACAGAAAATCTTCACTTAAAGAGACATGAACGACAGGCCAACAAAATCTAATAAATGTCACTGATCTGTTACCCAAACAGAACCTGGCCACATCCCTGGCATTCCACAAATTCCTTAAGAAAATAATTGTGGGTAACTTATTTACAGCGTATGTTTAAAAAGAATCTGATTCATATGTTGTTAGTGAGTTTTCCATAGGGAAACAATATGACGATGACTATGATGATGATGACGACGATGACGCTGCTGCTGATAATGATGATGATGATGATGATGATGATGATGATGATGATGATGATGATGATGATGATGATGATGATGATGATGTAGACGACGACGACTTACCTGATGAATAATGAACGGTGATAAGAAGTGTTACAACTCCAAAGATAATCAGAAGCGTCCAGAAAATTGATTTGAGTTTAGACCTCACTCTGAAAAAAAAAAAGAATCAAATCAAATAAATTATTTCAGTTTTTAGCATGCAGTGGAATGGTCTCCGTGTAGATCTCGTAGTAGCGTTTTTCTGGACCCCATCAGAGAGAAAGGAAGAACCCCATCTGTAGTTTACAACAGCGTCTGAATCCTGCCATAAAGAACCGTCGATCTCGGTACTTTAACAAACATTTACCATCAATAAACATGGTTACATTGCCCGCCTAGAAAGAGGACATTTTCATATCAGGATCAGAACTCCGTTTTCCTCTCCAAAAATCGTTTGAACGTTTCTGAGCAATTTTTAAATTCATCAAATTTTCGACCTTCTTAAAAATTCCTAGCCTGTGCGTTTGTTTTTGCGGTCAGTTTACATAAACATACAGAGACGTCTTATACATTTGTTTTTTTTTTTTAAGAAAAGAAAAGAAATCTCCACCGCACTAAACATGCAATAGTACTAGCATTCAATCAGTCAATAAGTAATCAATAAATAATCAATAAATTACATCAGTTAATCCCACAAGAAATGACGTCATTAAAATGTGACGTCAACAATACTTACATCGTAGATAAGTCGGAGAACATACTCATAACTCTGGCTTAGTAGTGTAGCGATCCACTTTAACACTGATTTATTTTAATTGTTTTTATTCACTTCTTTATATCTGCGCTTCTTTATAAACAAAGTAGAAATAAAACACTTAGCATTAAAACTTCGGTTTATTGGAAAAGTGGTTTTACGATGTAAAATGCTACATTATACAGCTTACTTCAGTATGAAACCTTTCAGTACTGTTCATTGTGACGTTGGATTATATATTTCAGTTATGCTTTGAACCCCCAAGGAAGCATTTGAAGCGAAATCATGTATTAAATATATAATGGTTTTAGTTGGTTACAGTTTTGTCTCTTGCATGTCTTATTTTATCTCGTCTTCTGGTAGGTTACAGAACTATGTACTCTTTATAGACGAATAAAGGGTCTTTCAACTGTAACATGTTGAAGAAGAAGAAGAAGTAGAAGCTTAATACAGGATGCTTTCACATGAACGTTGAAGTAACAATAATTTTAGCTTCAGGTTATACTGAAACATTTATACAGAAAACTACTGGTGTAGCTTTTCACAACAGAAAGCTTCTGCGTTTTTGTTCTAAAGCCTCTTTAATAGTGATCGTGACTTAAACGTTTTAACAGCATGCAACACCCGAACTCAGTTGTAATCTGAACTCTCCACAGTGTCCCTCTGCCGTCTCGCCAATGGTAGGGTGTGGACGTTAAACTTCAATGTTCATTCGTTCCACGGTATAAAGCGTTCCATGGAAAATGTCACAACAGCTGCCGTGTCCAGCTTGAACAAAGAATTCTTTTTCACTATTGTGCTTCGCTGTATATATATTTTTTTTCACACTTTTACATTAGATAAGAGGACCGTAGAAGAGAGGTTACAAAGCCACATTATTGAGGCGAGAGATCTAAAATAAGTGTTACGCCGTATTTAAAATAAATAAATAAATAATTTTAAAAAAGAGTTTCATAACGTCGCCTTGCGAGTTTCTTACTAAGCAGTTCTTACGCGTCAAGCGGTACAACAGGCCGAGAACTAAGTAAGTCGAATAGAAACAGCCGCAGGAAAGCCGCTGATAAAAGAGAACACCCCCTCCACCTACTAACCCACCCCTCCCAAAAAAAATTAGTTAAGATGTCAGTCCCCCAGTGCTAATTATTGCATTGCTGATACTGGAATCGCGTTGAGTCACGCACTTAATTAAATAACTCCAGGTTTTCCGCGCCTGTATAATTATGTATTCCAAGGGCGGTAAGTCACCCAGTGACTAGACTAGCAGAAGACGGCCTTTTGACTTGTCGGACATGAAGGATTGTTTCCATTTTCGCAAGAATATCACACACACAAACACCCCCCACCCCCCCACCCCTCACCCCACACACACACATACATACATACATACACACACAAATGTACGAATTATTATATAAGCAGATAAGCAGACAGTCATCTCTTAGTAAGAATTAGACATGTTAGACATTTTTGCACAATTTTGATCTAAAACTCAAATATTAGACATAAAACAATATAGGCCATGAACATAAAAGCAAATGGCCGCCTTAGCGCGAATTAGACATTGTAGGCGTTTTTTGCGTAATTTTGATCTCGACATCACAAAGAATCACTGCATTTAGTCAGTATTACAGCTGAACCAAGTATGACTCAATTAATAGTGTATTTAACTTGTACTATTAAAGCCGAACAAAGCATTATTTGGCTTCATTTAATGTGGAGCTAAGCACGTCGACCACAGTGTTCAGTTGGCAGTCACAATCCACAAAACTATATGCCCTTCTATTGTAACTAGTGGTCATTTGAACTGTCCAAGAATGTAATAAAGGCAGTAGTTGGTCCTCACTAATCTAATTCTATAGCATAGAATAAATAGTATAACATAGAATGAATAAGATGACATAGAATGAATTCTATGAATGAATTCTATGACATATAATGAATTCTATAACATAGAATGAATTCTATAGCAAAGAATGAATTCTATGACATATAATTTATTCTATAGCATTGAATGAATTCTATGCTATAGAATTCATTCTATGTTATAGAATTCATTCTATGTCATAGAATTCATTCTATGCCTTCTTATTCATTCTATGTTATACTATTCATTCTATGCCTATAGAATTCATTCTATGTCATAGAATAAATTCTATGTCATAGAATTCATTCTATGCTATAAAATTCATTCTATGCATATAGAATTCATTCTTTATTATAGAATTCATTCTATGTTATACAATTTATTCTATGCACATAGAATTCAATTTATGTCATATAATTTATTTTATGTTAAAGAATTCATTCTATGTTATAGAATGAATTGTATGCACATAGAATAAATTCTATGTTATAGAATTCATTCTTTGTAATAGAATTCATTCTTTGTAATAGAATTCATTCTATGTTATAGAAAATAATTCTATGCATACAAGTGCATTCTATAATATAGAATTGTATTACATACATAGAATCTTATTCTCTATTATAAAATGTTATTCTATACATAGAATTTTATTATGGACATAGAATTTTACACTATATTATAGAATGTTATTCTATACAAAGAATTTTATTCTATGACTTACAATATTGGTTTCTTTTTTTATAAATGGAATTTCAACTAATGAATGCTTTTTGTGTGCATAGAATGCTTTCTATGTGCATAGAATTTATTCTATGTATAGAATGGTCACATAGAATTAATGGACACATGGCGCCCCATACAAACACATATTCTATTCTGTCACTGACAAGCTGACTTCCTGAAATAGGTCTACGGCCTCTATTCATTGACTCCAAGCGAAAATCCGGAAATCGCACATAAGACTCGCACAGCGTACATTAGACTCGCATAGCATCTCTTCATAGGCAAAACGTAAGCCTCGGCCACTCTCAGCTACGTAGATTCTGTGCCTATTAATAGCAAGGGCGCGCCAACATTCTGGAGCTAAAAATAGCATACACCAAAAGCCGGTAAGAGAAAGAACCGGTAAAACATTTTCTCAAAAGGTTTTACCTTTGAGGTCGATTTTTAAAAAACAAAACAGACCCTATCCCATCCCAGAAGAAGCATTCTTCAAGACGCGCGGTACACACAAAAATAGGGCCAAAGATCCCAGTACGGCTATGGTATCGAAGTACCGTTAAAAACAGGGGAAATCACTCCCTGTCAGAACCGAAATTGACAATTAAAACTTCAGCGTTTGGGTTGGTATGAGCAACGAAAACCCGCTTTATCACTGTTTACTGTAATAACAAATGGTTTTGCCAAAAAGTAAACAAAGCCTTCGAGTTGGGGCCTTTAAAAAAAAAAAAAAGGACTTCATACGAACAGTAAAGCAATGTAATTTAAAGAAAGACATATGCATTGAGGTTAAACATATATATTAAGAGATTAAGACTTGCAGATATATTTTTAATCAGTAGCTCCAACAAAAGTTAGACCTAAAGGCACACAATTAAAAAGTCTGTATACAGGTATTTGTACCGGCAAGCGAAAATATCAGAACACTCCTCCTTTCACATTATTATGTGTACATGTGCAGGTTTTTTAAGATTTAAAAATTCCTACAAAAATAACAAAACAAAAATACATTAAACGTCTAACAGCAAGTAGGCGTAAAATGATGCGATACGTTCTCGTAAAATTAGAAATTATGGCTTGCGCCGAAATTCAAAAAGTAGGTGAAGCAGAAATTAGACTGAAAAGGGCCCAATACAAGTCGCAAATACTATGAAATAATTATGGACACATGCTTTCAAAGTGGAAACAGTACGTTCCAAGGCACTAACTATCATGATGCTACGACTGAATTTTGCCCATTCTACAACGCCTGAATGCAACGAAGCTGTGTTCACGATTTAGAACGTCCAACCAGGACATTAAGTGCACCATATTTAAATAGCAGCCAGTATTATATATAACGTGTAAGGACTTTGACTAAATCATTTCCTGTCGCCGTGCTTTATTATAACGGACCCGAGAAGTCTGCTGCCTTGAAGGACGCTATTTGTTGCTGATGGTGACGTTGATAGTTTAGTGATTGTGCGTGCGCGGTGGTTTGATTGAAGCGATGGTGGTCGTGTTACCGGTGGTAGGTAACGGTCGAGTTTAACTCCCCTTTACACCAAAATATCATTGAGCGCGAAAACCTCCACGGTCCAACTGAGATGGAAGTCCCATGGTAGAACTCTCGAATTCATTATTTTGTAAACCGCTCACCAGGGCTGACCTTACTTATTGTCCAATCTCGACGGTGACGAAAAACATTTTGTCTCTCAGAAGTCGAAGTTCTGCAATTACTCTTTATTCGGTGTATCACCTTTCCTTGTCATTGCAGTGGTAATTCATCTGTTTGGAACGACTGTGCCTCTACTCCATTTTTAGGAGTTAATCACTTTCTGGTTTATCAGAAGGTCTTTTGAACGCTCGGAAGTTTAGATTCAAATTTCGCCAACGTTAGATGTCACTTAAAAAAAAATAAAGATATGTTTATCTTTACAAGCAAAATGTTATCTCTTGGCGTGAATGAGATATTTATAAAAATTCATGTAGGGGTTTTAGGCAACTAATAAAGTGTGTTTTGTGTGTGTGTGCGTGCGTGTGTGTGTGTGTGTGTGTGTGTGTGTGTGTGTGTGTGTATCGTTGGGGTGCCGGGTTTCAGTATAAATAGTATCCCCACTTTCTGGAAATTTAGTGCTTTAAATTCCCACTGTCGTTGTCTTTCTCATTTGCTCTTTCTCATTCCTGCTCTGTTCTATCAATCTGCTATACTATATTCTTCTTCGCTAGACCAGTCCCCTACCTTTTTTTTTATTGAAAACTCTTCCGGGACAAGACTCCTTATTTGTGTGTGAGGTCTGTTGGATCAGCTTGGGAATATTGGACGCTTTCTGCCAGGTGGTCACTAGGGCTTCCTATGATGTTATTATTTAGCAATGTAGGCATTTTATATGTATGTGTTTTGTTGATAATTTATAATGATGTTTGTATTCTATTTTGTTTTTGTTTAACGGGGTTTCGATAAATTAGAGTACAGCCTCAGCGTCCCCTACGTGGGATGTCTTTATTGTAAAGTGACTGGCTGGTGGAGAGCTTTCAGTTTTACCACTAGGGTTGTTTCAGCAGACCTTTTATGCGGATCAGGGGTTGTCCGGTCCTGATTTGGCTCGGAGGAGTCCGCTGGACCTAAAGCAATAATCATGTAATGTCATAATGTAATGTGTATGCTTGTTTGTTTGTTTGTTTGATTGTTCTCTCGCTGGCAATATTGACGTAAAAATTAGACTCACTATAAATCCTAATTTTGAAAAGCTCAATGAGCAGCTCTTAGAGCCTGAAAGTGTGCTGCATAGGAATATTTACGTTACAAACGTTTTCAGGTATTTCTTGTGGACCTTTAACAAAATGGAATGATGTTGGTCATTGATGATGGTGGCGGTGGTGGCGGTGAATGTATGGTAATTGAGGTGGTGGAGGTGGTGCTGTTTGATAGGGGTGGTGGTGGTGGCGGTGGTGGTGAAGTGTTGTATGATGGTCACACCTGTTGCCGATAAACTATGCGATCTTTATTGATAGGCCACGCTTTAAAAATATTTATATAATAATCATAAATTAAAACAAAACGGCAAGTGATTTAGATGCGTCCCTGTCCTCTTTGCCGTAGTGAAAGCAGCGCGTCAAAAGAGTAATAATAGTAAAAATTACAAATAAAATGTAAAAATAGCAAAAGATGGGTAGCATTTCAAACGCTTCCCCAGGTATTCCTGCTTTGATGAAGAAAGGATCTACAAAACTCTACGTAAGGCGGCAAACCATTGTGACATTTTTTCTTGTCGTCTGTCTTAGTGCAGGTAGCAATTCAAACAGAGAGTAATAATGATACAATCGAAACAAGACGGCGCGTCATTCAAATGCTTACCTGTCATCCTTATCAACTATATATCAATCAGTATCACAAGGTCTAAAAATGAAACCGATAAACACCAAAAAATCTACTTGCGGAACATTGACGACGACGACGTTCACGACCACGACGACGTTCACGACCACGACGATGATGACGACGACGACGCTTTTTGGTGTTCTTGGTATGGTTTCCTCCGGGTACTCAGGTTTCTTCCCTCCATTCAGCAATGGTATTGGATGCAGTCAATAAAAAAATGTCAAAAACAAATCGATTTCCACTCTTTGTTCTAATAACGACCTCCCTGTCTTTACACCTTGGCGTGTATGCGTACAATACACTATGCATTTAACGGTTTTTTTCTTAAACTGGAAAAGCGCGCTTGAGAAATATCTTGATTAGTGACTGATTGATTACTTTAGTGATGGTTGCTTGATTGACCACTTTCATTATTGATTTATCCTTTTTTTCTTTTACATAGAGCGCTTTTCCGGCTCGACAGCTGCTCAAGGCGCTGATCGATGCAGGATCTCACTCAAGCCGCCAGAGACGCCAACCTGCAGCCTTTGGGCGTCCAGACAAGTGAGCACAATCCTAGGCGACAGAGTATGAAGGAGGAGAGACCTACATCTTGTTGGGTGTATTTGTGTAACCGGTACTCCCCAGTACCCGTCTATAGGACATGAGCGTCATGATCTTTACGGCCTGCAATGTTATCGCTTAACACTCAATGTTTCATGTTCCTCCGTTGCAGACACCACTGAGGCAATGGCGCATCTTATAGCATTCTGGTCAATTCACACACTGTCAGAGAGAAGCCGGTTGCTGCCGTCCTCGTTTCCAAGTATTGAGAATGCTGTCGAACTTTTTAGTGGTGGCGGCTGTAATGGCTTTTTTGTAATTGGAAGGTTCGTGGAAGTTCCTGAACTGGGTGTGTGTTGGTGTGTGGGTGTGTGGGTGTGTGTTGGTGTGTGTGTGTGTGTGTGTGTGTGTGTGTGTGAGTCCAAAAGGTTCAGGAACCTAAGTTTGGGATCTAAGAACTTCGATAAAAAAGGAAAGGTTCGAGAACCTCCACGAAACATCCAATTAAAAGGGCCGATTTTTATCACGCCCCCTCGACATATCCTTTTACCATTCAAAGTGTCTGCCCACTGGTAAACAAAAAAAAAACTTACAACAAAAACTAACACTTGCAAGAGAACTGTGCTTTTTTAAATAAATAAATTTTGTAGTTTGTGCGCCTATTAATTGCAACTGCTAGCCAACATTCTTGAGCTGTAAATAGCATCTATAAAAGCCGGTAAGAGACAGAACCCGTTTAAAAAAAGTGCTAGGTAAGGGTTTTTGTTGTAGGTTGATGAAATAGACCCTAATCTACCCTCATCAAAGTCCAAGGCTAATCTCTCAACACGGTGCATAGCTTCAAATATTTAGGAGCCACTGTATCAGACAATAGGTCCCGACAGGAAGTCCTCTCCAGGATCGCACAAACAACTGCTGCCTGACAAGGTTGAAGCGCATTTGGAAAGACAGGACCATCAGTCTACACTCCAAAATAAGGCTGTTGCGCTCCCTTGTGATCTCCATCTTTTTATTCGCTTGCGAAACATGGACCCTCACAGCAGATCTACAACGAAGAATACAAAGGGTGGAGATGAGGTGCTAAAGAAAGATTCTGGGCATTTCCTATACCCAGCACATCACCAACGACGAAGTCCGACAGACCATCACACAAGCCATTGGACAACACGATGACATGCTCACAGTGGTGAAGAAACGGAAAATCCGATGATATATCAACGTCACCAGAGCATCAGGCCTTGCAAAGACCATCCTGCAAGGCACAGTGCAAGGAGGCAGATAAAGAGGGAGACAGAAAACGAGGTGGGAGGACAACATTCGAGAATGGACTGGCTTGACACTGAGCGAAGCCATGAGTGTTGCTGAAGCAAAGAAAAATGGAGTACGCTGGTTAAACGATCAACTGTGGTGCCCCAACGACTCTCGAGTTACGGGATAGGATACGATAGGATAGGACTTGCCCGTCGATGTTATTCTTATTCAAATAACAAAGGATAGTGTAGAACGTCGTCTAATCTTCTTACTCTTCTTTCTTGTGGCGCCGTGGATTAATCGCCGGTTTCCCATGCCGAAGATCGCGGGTTCGACTCCCGCAAGGGGCGAACGAGACTATGGAGGTCACCGAGGGTATTCTCCGGGTACTTCGGCTACCTCCATCCCTTCAATAATGGTATTGGATTCGATATAGTTATTGTCCCTATAAATTACACGGAACTGTAGTGTGTGGCTTGACAATTTCCTATCAATAAAAACAAAGACAATGATACACTTTAAGATACAATATCAGATTATTACATAACATTATTATATCACATTATTACATAACATTATTATATCACATTAACACTACATGTAGCACTGCGGCGCAGTAAAACACCGTAAATTTTCTAATTTATTTTCAACGAAAAATAAGACTATTCTGCTGAAACTGGCTAGGTTTATGAAAATAATAATGGATTGCTTTAGAACGTAATATAATGATTTGTAATATTAATGATAGTAATAATAGTTTTTTTTTCAATAATGACAATATAAATACTCAATACCAGTGTGTACCCCCCCCCCCTTCTCCCTTCTTTATCACCCTATCTTGCGAGAGAGTGCGTGCGATTTGTGATCAGCTTGTGTGGACATAAGTTTTATGTAGTATGCTTGTGTTGTGTTATAATAATGAATGTGTATTTTGTAAATGTTTATTATGTCTCTTAGAACGCGAGTGTGAAAGATAACTTTTATTTTTGTAATATATGTACATATGTATTTTATATTGCATTTTATGATTTGTATGGTTATACTACATGTATGTTTATTTTTATTCATTTTCGTTGTATCCACGTGCCCCAAGGGGTTTTATGGAATAAAGCGCTTTTGACTTTGACTTTGACTTTGTTAACCTTCACTTCCACACTACACGCACTAGACCATACCTAGCAAGCTTCCAAACCATCAGTCAGCAACTCTCACAAGTAGAATTTACACATGAGCAAGGGGGTGAGGCACTATTAAAACGAGGTTGATTGATTTATTGTTGCTTTAGGTCCAGCGGACTCTTCCGAGCCAAATCAGGACCGGTAAAACGAGGTACTATCACAGTTTGTATCCACTGGTGTATTGGTTTTTCTTCATTGCGCGTTAAGCTACGTTAAACTAACAAGGATCCGATGGGACAACTGATTGTTAGTTATTCATTGCTTACTGGGTCCAGCGGATTGCAAACAGCCGAATCAGGACCACAAAATCAAAACCACAACTTAGCTGAAAGAGGACTCACCCCTGATCCACATAAAAGTTCTGCTGAAACAACCCCAGTGGTAACACTGATGGCACTCCACAAGCCGGTCACTGTACAAAAAAGGCATCCCACGCTGGGGATGCTGAGGCTATACTCTAATTTATCGATCCCCCGTTTACAAAAACAAATAGAATACAAACATCATTACAAAATATCAACAAAACACATACATATAAAATGCCAACATTGCTAAATAATAATATCGTAGGAAGCCCTAGTGAACATTTGGCAGAAAGCGTCCAATATTCCCAAGCTGATACAACAGACCTCACACACAAATGAGGAGTTTTGTCGCAGAAGAGGTTCCAAGAAAACAGGTAGGTGACTGGTCTAGCGAAGAAGAAGATAGTATAGTAGATTGATAGTAGGAATGAGAAAGAACAAATGAGAAAGACAACAACAGTGGGAATTTAAAGCACTTAATTTCCAGAAAATGAAAATACTATTTATACAGAAACCCCCGGCACCTCCACGGAAGTGGGAGTAAAGTGTCTTTCCCAAGGACACAACACAATGCCCCGGCCTGGGCTCGAACCCGGGACCTTCAGATCCGCAAGCCAAAGCTCTACCATTAGGCCACCGTGCCTCCCTTGCTTTTGTGGCCGAGTGGTCTAAGGCGAGACTAACTTGCTTCGGCCACAGGCTAGAAACCAATGGCGCCTGACAGGTGTGGGATCGATAAAGCGTCTGGGCGTTATGTTTCTCCCAATATTATTTACTTTCGACTCGGGCAACGTCTCGAGGGTTTTCTCCGAGTACTCCGGTTTGCTCCCCTAGAAAAAATTTCAAAAATTCAACTAATATTATGTAGGTTGGGTTTTGGCGCGTTACAGGCTGCGATTAGACTACGCCTTCCCCAGGGGAGGCGGCCCAGAATTTCCCGATAAAAATGGAAAATAAAGTATCCACCAAAAAAAAAAAAAACCTTAATCATCCGTACCACAAATACTGTTTCAAAGACCGTACATAATGAGAAGACTTACCGATTGTTTACATTAGCTGGGCTAAGCCATCGGCGACAGTTGCAAACCCGCAGAAATTCTAACGAAAGCATCGGACTGGCCGCCGTGCACGGTACAGATGTAAGCTTAATCCTGGACACGCTTGAGTAAAAGAGAGTGCTGCTAGAGATGGCTGGAAGCTCAGTGCGACAGTGAAAATTGAGATGGGTGCTTGACCTCTCCAGATCAATTTAACAGCACCGCGAGTGAATCGGGATCTACCAACGTGGCATCGACATTGATTGAACCAAGTCATAAAACTGCCTCGTCGCCATGGTATATATCTAAATGTTCCCCTTTACCTATCCCCCTCCCCATCCCCCAACTCCATGGAGAAAGCCTATGTTCCACCAGGTCTATCTATATTCCTCCATGCCTTTGTCTCCACATGAATGTCATCCCGCACCCACCCCCTCCACCCCCACCCCCACTCCCCTATAGGTCTGTTTACCCAGACCTAAATTCCCCAGGGCTATGTTCTCCCACATACCTGGAAGAACATGGACCTGGAGAACACAGGCCGGGGAAATACATAATTAGAATTGAGTGAACATAGTCCTGGGGAACTCAGGGCTAAGCCTTCGCGACACCCACACTGCTCCACAGACCATGCTTTAAGAAAATTGATTGTGATATCGATTGGGTTGTTTGTCAGATGTTATCGTAAGTTCAAAGTGACAGTTTGAAGTTTCGACACACAATCGTAAATAAAGAACAACAGCTTTTATAGTTTTTATCATTCAGCTCAGTACCAAAACATCGAGACGGAACAGTGTCAATTTTATGTCCCATCTAAACAAAACGACGCAGAAATTAATGCTGGATGCTATGTAGGCGCTTTTTCCCAAATCACCAATCAAGCTCAAAACGCGGCGATCTGTAGTAAAATACACGCTCACTTGCGTTCCACCCACTCTCACCCACACACAAAACAAAAACATATCATTCCGTAACTCAAAACATGTAAAGGCGGGGAGATCGCTTTTAGAAGAAAAAGTAGAAGAGGAACTAACAGCTCAGTATCCCCAATGAAGGTTTCGCGTCAAATCTGACAGCATGATACATTGAAGGTAAGGTGACAGTCTTTGTGCAATACTGTCCTACACTAGGAGGACGACCGCTGTTGGCTGAGAGCAAAGTGTTTGACTACTTCAGCAGAGTGACCCAGCGTGTGTGTAAGGCATGTGTGTGTGTCCGCCCGTCCGTCCGTCTGTATGTGTAGAACCTGTCCCTTGTCATCTAGTGACATAGTTTAGTTTTTGATCTGGTCACAGATGTGTGTAAACATTAGACCTATATTGAAAGCAATCTACGAGAAATTAAAGTCGTTTAGATCCGATTCTTGTGCTATTATTATTTTGCGTGTGACTGAGACAGCGTGCACACATGCTTGTGTATTGTGTGACTGTGTTAGAGGTAATAAGGATGAGGGTATTGATTTAGTATAGAGATCCCACCCAGAAATGGAATCTCTGTATTCAGGAGAAGAAAAAAAACCACGTGCCGCAGGGTTGTTTTAGGGCCTTTAGAAGACTTTGTTAACGTTTGGCGAAAATGAGTTTAGCCTAGCATTTGCATTTTTATTACATAAAACCTAAAAGGCGCTATATAACAATGATAAAGAGGGTTTTCGTTGCTCAAAACACGGGGACATTAAGGGACATTAAGTAAATACAATCGATCTTAGATAACACAGAGGTAGTGGATTCTTGATAGAACAGGTTGGAATGTATGAAGACCTTAACCAAATAGAATGCCTCATCGCTAGCACAGCAGTAGCAGAGATATTGGACCCGCTATGCTATATATCGAGGCTTTACTGTCCTTTTGCTATCCTGGATCCATTCTCCTTAATTAACCGTACCCGTTTTCAAACCGACAGCTTAGGTTTGAATTTTCCCTTTCTGCTCTGGCAAGGAGCGAGTTCCCATGTTTGACGGTACACCACTACGCTCTACGATCTACTGGAGGATATTAGGGATCTTTCGGAAGCGGGTGAAAGTGAAAGTGAATGTGAATCGAAACTACTTATTGTTGTGACGTCAGCAATTTATGTGACGCTTTTACTTCCCGTGGTGAAAGGTCACGAAGTCTGCCTACCACAACGAATAAAACTTCGTGGAAATCAGGTTTTCCACGAACTAATGTTCGTGAGTACATTTTGGTTATTAAATCGTTTGTAAAATGTCCAAAAATGATTTGAATTTGTATATGGTACATTACTCAACCATTTTAGAAGTAATAATGGGGATCTAAACTCGGTCTCAGACTTAAAACGTATTTTCAAACGAGCTACTGAAAAGAGTGCCCAAACCCTCATGCCGTCATGGCTGTCTAGAATCTATCTATTCTGTTTCACCAATCAGCAGTCCAAAAACTGTTTTATGTGACAAAAATGAAAGTCGAAGCTAGAATGTAAAATATCTTCAATGTTAGAGCACTAATCCATCTTTAAAGTTCAACCTAATCGTTACATTCGTGTCAAATCATGATTTGTTAGAAGAAGCCTTACGTAGGCATAATAGTAATAGCAAAATCACAACGAAACTAGGTGCTGGAATCGAAAGCGCACGGAAACACGTTCGTTTCGTTTCGTAACGCGGCGTAAGAATCAGCGGCGTGCCTCTCGTTGGACGAAACGAACACACAATCACTTTCACTTTCACCCGTTCCGAAAGACCCCTATTTTCAGCTCTGGAAAGGTAGCTAGCAGTTGCTGTTAACAGGCACACAAATACAGAAGTTATTCATTTGATAAGTAACTACACTTTCAAAAGAGTTGGGTTGGTTTCTTGTTGTTGTTCTTGTTGTCGCACGTTATTTTTTTTATATTAGGCAACACTCACTGTGAATGTTAAATAAATCTGTGGAGGGAGCATGGTCAAAAAGTGGGTCCCTTTAATATTAGGATTAATATAATTTTGTTTTGCAACAGGTTGACGAAAAGCAAGCTTGCAAAGGTGTCCAGCATGCTACTGGATACCCTGCATTGAATTACATTACATTACATAATTATTGCTTTAGGTCCAACGGACTCTTCCGAGCCAAACCAGGACCAGAGAAACGTTATCCTAAAAGTTCAAATCTTAAAAAAAAAACCAAGCCTGTTACTCTTTAACATTCAAACAAACTTTCATACGCAACCTCTTTCTTTAAATCTGTAGGATCTCATCTTTGATATGATGATGATGATCATTATTGTCAGGATGGCGACGTGGTGATCGTCCTTAACGCTGATGCAATTGGACGTTAAGCTTCGTTGTTCCTCCTGGTGTATTAAAAATACGATCTATTTCTTCAATCAAATCACTAAAATCAATCTTTCCAATAAAATCCAACCAACAACACAAAACAAGGCGACGGGATTTATATGCGACTAGTGGTTTTTGTACCCTGGCAAGCCAGGGAACACAGGTTGCTGTTTAAAATGTAGACAGAGAGGCGCAACTGTTGTCTGCGAGTTTCATTTGGACGATGATACCTCCCCATATCCCCCTTGATACCTCACCATACCCCCTCCCACTCCCCTGATATCTCCCCGTCCCCCCCCCCATGATGCCTTACCATACCCCCTTGATACCTCCCCGAACCCACTTGATACCTCCATATACCCCCTTGATACCTTCCGTACCCCCCCCCCCCCTTTGTAACCTACCTGTACCCTCCTTGATACTTCCCCGTTGATCGTTTCGCAGGTATGGATGAAAGGAATCGACCATCACCATACCCCCTTATATATACCCGTATCCCCGTTATGCCTACCCATGCCCCTTTAAACCTACGCGTAGCCCCCTTTTACCTACACGTACCACCCCATCCCAATCCTTGGTAATAATAATAATAATAATAATAATAATAATAATAATAATAATAATAATAATAATAATATTGAATAGAGAATAATACAAATAGAAATCATAGAAAACACCAAGGTTTTAAAATAAAATTTGATATAAGATATAATAATAATAATAATAATAATAATAATAATAATTATTATTATTATTATTATTATTATTATTATTATTATTATTATTTTTATTATTATTATTATTAGTTTAATAATAATAATAATAATAATAATAATAATAATAATAATAATAATAATAATAATAATAATAAATAAGTTAAAAGTAAAAAGCCTAAATTAAAAAGAGAAATAACCACATTGAAGTGTAAAAAAAAAAACACATTAAAAAATATGGCTTGCGAGAGATTTGAACTTGGGTCGCCTGCACGGTAGGCGAATGCCTTAATAATAATAATAATAATAATAATAATAATAATAATAATAATAATAATAATAATAATAATAATAATAATAATAATAATAATAATATCGAATATAGAATAATACAAATAGAAATCATAAAAAAGACCAAGGTTTTAAAATAAAATTCGATATAAGATATTATAATTATTATAATAATAATAATTATTATTATTTTAATTATTATAATAATAATTATAATTATTATTAGTTTATAAATAATAATAATAATAATAATAATAATAATAATAATAATAATAATAATAATAATAATAATTATAATAATAATAAAAATAATAATAATAATAATAATAATAAATAATAATAATAATAATAAAAATGTAAAAAGCCTAAATAAAAAAAAAAATCCATATTGTAGTGTAAAAAAAAAAAAGGCCTGTGGGAGGTTTGAACTCGGGTCGCCTGGCACGATAGCGAATGTCTTACTAAGTGAGCTATCAAGGATTTGTATGAAGTTTATCAATTTTTTGGTCTATATGGGAAAACATGCTGAAACCTCGATTCGATTTTTAATTAATCAAATTTAATTAGTTAAACACAAAATTTTGTAAGATTGGTGACCAGAGTGCAAAATAATAATAAATAATAATAATAATAATAATAATAATAATAATAATAATAATAATAATAATAATAATAATAATAATAAGTTAAAAGTAAAAAGCCTAAATTTAAAAAAAAATCCATATTGTAGTGTAAAAAAAAAAAGGCCTGTGGGAGGTTTGAACTCGGGTCGCCTGGCTCGATAGGCAAATGTCTTACTAAGTGAGCTATCAACGATTTGTATGAAGTTCATCAATTTTTTGGTCTATATGGGAAAACATGCTGAAACCTCGATTCGATTTTTAATTAATAAAATTTAATTAGTTAAACACAAAATTTTGTAAGATTGGTGACCAGAGTGCAAAAGTGTTTTATGAATGGAAATAAAACAAAATTTGCGATATTACGAAACGGCACGTTCTTGACATGGGTTGAATGGAAACCGCGCGCGGAATGAGGCTATTGCAGTTTGTGGACATTTTGTTTATTTATTTATCTCAGAAACGGTTAAACGTTCGGAAGGAAATGTCGGCTATAACGATTTCGCTCGTTTTGAGCACACAGCAGGCCGATTCCCAGCGGCCAGCACCTGCCCAGATCAGCGTCCATACCGGACAAACTTTATAGTAGAGGCGAAGAAGGACTTCCGGCTAAGCAATTTATATATATAGATAAAACAAAATAACGTCATGTAAACATTGAAACAGGTGTTGACCATTGCATACTTTAAAAATCTCTTTGAAAGGTAATGAATGGCGCTGTTCAAATGTTCGACAACAACATTGTCGTCATCATCATCATCCTCTTGTAAATATAATAAGCGCGTAAAGATAAAAATAAAAAGTTATACGATTTGTTTATTACATAACAATTGGGCGAATGGAAGGGTTGAATAGATTTAGACCTGTAGGTTTAATGGGACGGTAGGGGGTTGCGTAGATGGGTAAAGGGCCGTGGAGAGCGGGGAAGGGAGGTGAGAGGGAGGGAGGAGAAGGGGGATCACCTAACCTACACTGGTTCGGAAAAAGCAAACGGTTGAAAGAAATAATAATAATAATAATAATAATAATAATAATAATAATAATAATAATAATAATAATAATTATTATTATTATTATAATAATAATAATAATTGAACAGTAAGTGCCTAACCTATGGCCCTAGGACCTTTACAAAGAACAATTAAATATACATAAGACCATTAACCATACGGACAAAAATCATTACATTACATTACATTATTATTGCTTTAGGTCCAGAGGACTCTTCCGAGCCAAATCAGGACCGGACAACCCCCGATCCGCATAAAAGATCTGCTGAAACAATCCTAGTGGTAAAACCGAAAGCTCTCCACCAGCTAGTCACTTTACAATAAAGACATCCCACGCAGGGGACGGCTGAGGCTTTACCCCCAACTTATCGAACCCCCGTTTACAAAAACAAAATAGAATACAAACATCATTATAAATTATCAACAAAACACATGCATATAAAATGCCTACATTGCTAAATAATAACATCATAGGAAGCCCTAGTGACCACCTGGCAGAAAGCGTCCAATATTCCCAAGCTGATCCAACAGACCTCATACACAAACAAGGAGTCTTGTCCCGGAAGAGTTTTCAAGAAAAAAGGTAGGAGACTGGTCTAGCGAAGAAGACGATAGTATAGCAGATTGATAGAAAAGAGCAGGAATGAGAAAGAGCAAATGAGAAAGACAGCGACAGTGGGAATTTAAAGCACTAAATTTCCAGAAAGTGGGGATACTATTTATACTGAAATCCCCGGCACCCCAACGGGGGTTGGACGAAAATCACCACATGTACTATTCACACAATATTCATATATACTCTCTGTCTCTGTCTCTGTCTCTGTCTCTGTCTCTGTCTCTCTCTCTCTCTCTCTCTCTCTCTCTCTCTCTCTCTCTCTCTGAAAAAGAAAGTTTTCAAATGTTTTTTGAAAGAGTTGAAAGAGGTGTAGTGTCCGATAGAGAAAGAAAGAGAGTTCCAGAATGGTTGTGCAGCACAACAGAAGGTTCTTGCTCCGTGATGCTTCCTGTTAAAACGCTCAGCTTTTAATAGCCTGCTGTCAACGGATGATCTGAGTATGCGTGATGGGGTATATATGTGCAGGAGTTCAGACAGGGACTGAGTGGCACTTTCTGAGAAGACCTTGAAATACAGACAAGCTACTTTGTACGTGATACGCTGTTCCACCGGCACCCATTGGAGTGTGTATAGCAGGGGAGTGACATGCTGGGTTTTCTTTGATCTAAAGATGATGCGGGCTTGAATGGTTTGGAGAGGTTGGATAACCAACGAAGGACATCCAATCAGCAGTGCTTTACAATAATCTAGGCGAGACAATATGCAGGACGTGACTGTGTAGCTTCTTCAGTGAGAAAGTGGCGGATAGAGATGATGCGTCGTATTTCGATGTAGGCTGCCTGACATGTTTTTGTAGCATGTCTCATCGAAAGGTCAGAGTCAAGGTAGAACACAAGATCTCTGGCCTTCCTCCCTGAGTGTGTGACAGATGCTGAGCCCAACTGAATTGCAGATGAAAGATTATGACAAGACGAAGAGATGGAAGAGGCAAACAGAACTGCTTCGGGTTTTTTTTCTCGTTAAGCTTAAGTTTGTGTGTTCATGCATCTTTTATTATAAGAAAAACAGTCTTGTAGGGAAGACACAAGATCATTGACCTTTTTAGGGGGAAAAATGAAAATGAAAGAAAATTGTCCATAAAGTATGTAGCTTCTTGTTGAATAATGGCATTCCATTCAATATAGCGAGGGAGGCCTCGTGGTGCAGTGGTTTTCCATGCCGAAGGTTGCGAGTTCGATTCTCCCAATTGGCGAACTTACGTGACTTAGGTACGATACTAATGAGGTCGCCGAAGGTTTTATCCAGGTACTTCGGTTTCCTCCCTCCCTTCAATAATGGTATTGGATGCGGTCAATCTAAAACATTTTAAAAATCGATTTCATTTCCGTCTGCTAATAGCGATTTCCCTGCCTTTACACCACATGTTTGTGTGTGTTTGGTGTGTGTGTGTGTGAGTGTGTGTGTGTGTGTGTGTGTGTGTGTGTGAGAGAGAGTGGGTAAAACATGTGAGCGTGTGTGTTGGTACAGATCACCGCGCTTTGAGCCTGATTGGTAATTTGGGCAAAAGCGTGTTTATAGCATCCAGTAGTAGTAGTAGTAGTAGTAGTAGTAGTAGTAGTAGTAGTAGTATCAAAAGGTTGATTAGCGTGTTTAGGCTTAGGTCTACGTGCTGACTACTTTACCATCAATACTTACAGAAATAAAAGGTCAAAGGGCAATTTTGCACCCTTTTGAACTCACTCATGCTGCCGCCATGGCAACGCACGTGCAAAGCCTGAAGCCAATATCATGAGCGAATGCGTTTCAGCGACCCAAAAATGTAATCTTAAACGTCACGGACAGTTGTGTACTCACACAAGATATTGTAGCAAGACGAAAGCGAGCGATGTATGGTCAATTGTATTGATTTGATCGTTCAAGATAGGAGCCATTTTAGATTTTAAGTTTTGTTTTTTATTTTTATTTGACAAATCTCTTCCCAAATACAAACTCTGGCGGCACTGTATGAACCCGTTGTTTAAATTCCTGTGGAAATTATTCTGACAAGCTGTTGTAGATTTTGGAGAGAAGAAGAAAAAATGTCGACCTCGCGATGTGCGGGTGTCATCTCTGTTGTCAAGGTGAGTGTTTTGTATGATGTTATTTGTTAGTGTATGACTATGGCCCTGATGATTTTGCTCCCCATTTTTATTTTCAAAGAAATGGTCCACAGATTCAGATTGGCATTTTATTTACCACAAGATTAGCCTAACTGTATAGATACATTTATACACCTCACATTCACCTGCCCGGAAGATTTCCAGGAAATCTGGGTGAAAAAAAAGAAGCATATATGCATTTCAGTAGTCACTTGCGTTAAAGAGGCGGTAGAAAGAATATAGTATGGCGGATTTTAAGGGGTACTGTGGGCACCTCTATTATCACAAATTAAGTTTAGTTTTACATACCATCTCCCCAGAAAGGCCTGACAATTCATGGTGAAGAATGCAGTATTTTGTTAGCCTTAGACCTAGGCGTGGTAATTCTAATGGTAGCTTTACCCTAACACTGGCCGTCTATTGCATCATTTTAAAAGATAATGCTTACATGATAATTTGTGCTGGTGTAGGAAAGTATAGTTTTACAATACAATACAATACAATACAATACAATACAATACAATACCACCTTCTTCAGCTCATTTAGAGCGATTGCACAAAAGCTAAATATGATATATGCTACTGTAATGAAAATAACCACAACCCCGTGCTAACTGCAGTTGGAATTCATCATATAAAGTACTCAGGACGACTGAAAATATATACTAATGGGTGTGTTCTTCAAACAGATGATGCAGGAGCAGCTTTTTTAATACTAGATTTAAATATATCAGAATCATATTATTTAGAGAAAGGATATTCGATATAAATACAATGTCTAATCTTCCCTTGTCAGTTTAACAAGCATTGAATTCATATAATCCTGTTAAAAAATATTTTGGAAATTAAAAATTTAATATTATTCACAGTTTGGTAACTAATGGCACTCATGTGACTTTTTGCTGGATTCCCTCACATTGTGGATTCCTTAATAATGATTGGGCTGATCGAGTTGCAAAACGTGGTGCTTCAAATAGCCTATTAATCCTCAAATAATAACGATACCATAGACTTCTAAAGATATTCAAACTGTATGAAAAAAAAATTGTAAAAGATTACATTTAATCGCAACTATGATGAACCTTGTGGAATTGCTTGATCAGTTTCAAGCATGGCACATAGAATAATATTAAACTCAAATAAAACCAAATATTGTAAAAATGTTAAATGCATATATATGGTGAATCTATTTCTCTGAAACATGTATTACTTCAATGCAGTGGTATTCGTCCATTTTTTCCAACTGATGATCATAATTATTATCGATTCCACTAATAACATAAGCTTTGATGTAAGCGTTGATTGATTGGTCAGTAGCTCAATTAATATAATTAGGTATTTTATATCTATGTCTGTGGTGCAGATGTGTGCGAATGCGTGCGTACGTCTTATCTCGATGAAGAAGACGTTAATAAAACAACTAACCAACCAACCAATAGCGATTGAATTTAATCTTTTTTGCCGGTAAACGTCACCACCTTCACCTACTGTCTCGCTCTGTCCTAATTGAGAATAAATAAATCGTTGACAATTATGTCGGTGATGTTGAAGACCATGCAGCAATGGTGGGTGGTGGTGTTGATGATGATGATGAGGATGAGGACGACGACGATGAGGATGATGATTAAAATTTAAATTCTTAATAAAGGAGCGTAGTTAGCCCAATGGCGTACGCCGTGTACTCGAATGTTAGGCGATAACATTTCAACCTTCAAAGGCAATGGTTCAAACTCCGTTAACAGCATGGGGGAGGGGGAGAGGTTGAGAGAAACACACACCCATTGCGCTCCTACTCTTTCGGATGGAGTATAAACCGAGGTCTAGTCAGTGCACGCACGCATTCCACCCCATGGACTTTAAATATCCTGATGCTCACGGCATGGGTGAGCGCCGGTTACACGTCAGCACGCACTAGGTCCCTTCTCCCCATCCCCGGTCGCCCAGGATTGCGCTCAGTCGTCTGGGCGTTAGACAGTGCGTCCAAAGGCTGCAAGTGGGCGCCTCGAGCGGCTTGAGTTAGATCCTGTATCGGCCAGCGCTAGCGCCTTGAGCAGATATTGAGCTGGTAAAGCGCTATATAAAAGTGATTAAATAAACTAATTTGGGCTACGGTTGTCGGCTGCCAGGTTAACGTTGCTTTATTTGCTTTTTACAAAATATATATATATATTTTTTTTTTAAAACTTGGATTTATTGCCGGTTTGTTTGTTGGTCGTCGGGTTCATTGCGCAAAATGAAACATAGCCGTCACAGTCCACCCTCTTTCTGTACTGTGACAGTTTGAAAACCGCCACATGCTTATCCTTTTATCGAGCATATATGGCGGTTTGTTGGTTGGTTGGTTAGCGTAACTTGTAATTGATTTTACCGTTACAATGGCTGCCCTTTTGCCCTTGCCGTCTAATTCTCATTGACCCATGCAGCATCTTCTGTGTATGTGTCAGAATGACGACATGAACTGCGATAGGTTTGGCGCCATGGACAGAAATGAGGTCATGACGGGTCATCCGGCGTCGATGGCAACGGATGATATATTTAGAATCAGCGAGGGCATTATCTTCATAGAAAAGAAGAAGAGTGATGCCCAAGGGGACAAGACATCAGAGAAGCAACACTGTGACAACAACCCGGTATGGCGTGGCTGTGATGCTGCTGCTGCTGATGGTGGTGGTGATGGTGATTGTGACGTTAGTGGAAAGCTGCAGGTGCTGTTGATGCTTTTGTCATCGTGGTCTTCATCACCATCTGCTCCATTGTCGCAATCATCATCATCATCATCATCATCGCAATCACCATAATATTCATGTTCTTCTTGTCTACCAACACCACTATTATCATGATAATCATCTTCACATTTACATCCACCATCCTCTCTGTACTTCCACAACGTAAAAGTAAGGTTTGTTTTATTATTATTATTATTATTATTATTATTATTATTATTATTATTATTATTATTATTATTATTATTATTGATTTTATATACACGCTTTTTTCCCAAATCCCCTGTAGGGGTGCCGAGGGTTTCAGTAGGAATAGTATCCCCACTTTCTGTAAATGTAGTGCTTTAAATTCCCACTGTCGCTGTATTTCTCCCCTGTTCTTTCTCCTTCCTACTCTGTTCTATCAATCTACTATACTATCTTCTTCTTCGCTAAAACTCTTCCTGGATAAAACTCCCCATTTGTGTATGAGGTCTGTTGGATCAGCTTGGGAATATTGGACGCTTTCTGCCAGGTGGTACTGGGGCTTCCTATGATGTTATTATTTGGCAATGTAGGCATTTTATATGCATGTGTTTTGTTGATATTTTATAATGAATTTTGTTTTCTATTTTGTTTTTGCAAACGGGGGTTCGATAAATTAGAGTACAGCCTCAGCGTCCCCTGCGTGGGATGTCTTTATTGTAAAGTGACCGGCTGGTGGAGTGCCTTCAGTGTTGCCACTAGGGTTGTTTCAGCAGATTTTTTATGTGGATCAGGGGCGAGTCCTCTTTCAGCGAAATTGTGGTCTTGATCTTTGATTTTGTGGTACTGATTCGGCATTTTGCAGTCCGCTGGACCCTGTAATCAATCACTTTAATCACAAATCTGGCACAATGCGCGGCCGTACTCCTGTCATTTCACCTACTCTAACATATCTAACAAACATCTATTATTCGCTATTAGGAGACGGAAATGAGATCGTATTTGATTTTTAAAGTTTAGATTGAAGGCATACAGAACTATTATTGAAGGTTGTATTATATTTGTATTTTACATCGTATTGTGTTGCCTTTTACATTGTATTTATTGTATTATATGTACTGTGTTGTGTTGCCTTGTATTAAACGTTGCTGCATTGTATATCTGTGTTGGTGATGCGTAGCAGGAAGAGCAGGTGGGAAACAACCTGGCAGAGCGAATAGAGAGAGCGAGGGTTCGGTGCCAAGAAGTGCGGTCAGACATCAGCACTTATCGTCGAGATGTGACAGTTTGCACGTGCAGCTCAAAGTCATTCGTCAACGACTCGCTGATAACAGCTTCAAAAGGTTAGTTACTTTGTTTTAACATTAGAATAATAGATTACTGGAATATAGAATAATAGATTACTGGAATATTTCAACTGAGTTCAAGAAGTCTTTCTTACCTCTTCAAATTATGCCAATTATAATATTACTTGTCTTTAGTACTTTTCACAACTGTATTTATCGTTTAGTCGATACATGTGGAAAGTAACGAAAGGTATACTGCATAGGAAACCTCATTTAAGATGATGATGATGATGATGATGATGATGATGATGATGATGATGATGATGATGATGATGGAAGTTGTACACGCGTTGTAACTCAATATGCGGTGACTTGTACAAACGCAAACGCTAACGTGTTGCATATACTGTCTTATACATAGTCTCGCCTCCCAACACAATCATCGTACAAACACGTGGTGTGAACACTTCCACAATTATACAAACACTCCCTTCAAATTTTAAATCACAAGTTCCAGGATATAACTTTAATTTTTTTGGGAATCGACCCAAACCTTTTAAAAAAAAAAAGGAATAAATCATTAAATGTCGTATATTGTTCCATATTGCACCTTGCCATCCAGGGGACTGTTGAACGGCAAAGGTCGATTCAGCAGTCCGCTCACTCTGTAACAAAGCAGGAATCCGTTATACAGTTTTCGAACTCGATTCCGCAAACAGAATCAACAACTGCATATAATTTCTTTCCGGAAAACGCATGGACGCGCAGACCTCAGAGTATATTTATAGCCTATCAACAAAGTAGAAAAACAAAGAACATCCCAGAATGACCAATCAAAAATAAAACTCGTCACCGACGTAACGCACTATCTTACGTCATAATAACAATCTACAAACTTTGAGAATATAATTATCGGTCACTAAATAGCTCTCAGATCTTCAGTCAATAAACATTATGTATTAAATTCCTCCAGCGACACAGTATAGATTTTAATTTTTTTTTTAATAACTGCTATAATTGACAGAGCCGAAACATAATTAGTGCGCGTCTCAATCGTAACAGGATCAAAAGATGTTAAACGAAAAGACACCGAATTGGCGAAGAGACCATAGAAAGTCTATAAACTAAAAATAAATCGAAATGTCTTTAGATCCGCGCACTTCCAAAACTCAAAGAGTTAAAGGAACGTAAACTAAACTAAGAGTGGCAGAGTAGTTCAAATTAAATTGTTAGAGTTGCGTTTAATGTTTGTGTGTCCATGCGTAACAAAAAAGAGTATTAGTACTATATAACACCAAACGTATGTGAGTAAAGGTTAAGGTGTTCCCGTTACCTTTCTATCGTTTGGGACCCCTCTTTTTTCTAGGCCAGCTTAATGAGGGCGGCGCCTATCTCCTCTCCCACCCCTTGGGGTCATGAGCAATCTTGCCACTGTAGATTGTTCTAACCTATAAAGGGAAAAGTGAAAGCCCCAGTTGAAAACCTGTCTTGCCTTTGTAGGCATGACTGATTCACTGCGGCAACAGTACCCCCGTTGGAGTGCCGGGGGTTTCAGTATAAATAGTATTCCCACTTTCTGGAAATTTAGTGCTTTAAATTCCCACTGTCGCTGTCTTCCTCATTTGCTCTTTCCCATTCCTGATCTGTCCTATCACTCTGCTATACTATCTTTTTCTTCGCTAGATCAATGACCTACCTTTTTTCTTAAAAACTCTTCCTGGACAAGACTCCTTGTTTGTGTATGAGGTCTGTTGGATCAGCTTGGGAGTGTTGGACGCTTTCTGCCGGTGGTCACTAGGGCTTCCTATGATGTTATTACTTAGCAATATAGGCATTTTATATGTATATGTTTGGTTAATAATTTATAATGATGTTTGTATTCTATTTTGTTTTTGTAACCGGGGGTTCGAGTAGTTGGGGTAAAGCCTCAGCCGTCCCCTGCGTGGGATGTCTTTATTGTAAAGTGACTGCCCGGTGGAGGGCATTCAATTTTCCCACTAGGGTTGTTTCAGCAGATCTTTTATGCGGATCGGGGGTTGTCCGGTTCTGATTTGGCTCGGAAGAGTCCGCTGGACCTAAAGCAACAATCAATCAATCAATCAATAAATGGTCACCCTTCCAAGTACTAACCCTCTCCCGACGTTGCTTAACATGAAACGTTGCTAGCGTGTGCCCAGACAGCTATACTACTTGCGCCTCCCAAATCATGTTCAAAAATGAACAGACTTTTCAATAAATTCTTAATTTGAACTGAATTGAATTGAAGGTCGAACAAGGCTTGCAAGGGAGAAAAAAAAGATCATTTGTTGATATTGTGTGTCCGCAGATCACATGTAACCGCCCAGACCACGGGAGCAGATGACGTCAGCAACGGTTCATATGCATGTCATAGTACTCGAGCGTTACAGCTTCTTCGTGCTGTGACCTCTGCAGTGACATCCCCTGTTACTAAAACCCACGCGAGGCCAAGCAAAAAAACTATGACGCCGTTGGAACTGTTGGAAAGGATGGAAAGGGAAATCGGCGGGGATTTGGACAGACTGGCCTTATTGGCGGCGAATAATGACGATGGTTCTGCAGGTGAATTTGAATATCGTTCAGCTATAGACCCCGTTAGGGACATTAGCGTATTGTACGAGGAAGATGAAACGAGCTTTGCTGAAGCTGTCAGGGACAAAAGATGCTGCCATTTCTCGCTTGCAGAGACAGCACCACTTTCTACATCACAAACACCTGCAATAGAGAGAGGACGATCAGTAACCGAAGACCAGTTTTCTGGCATGGAGTGTGCTGAAGCTGAATCTCGGGCTTCTGAGAAAGCAGACGATGAGGACAATGAAGGCAAAAAACTAGATCAAGATGGAAAACACGGGGTAGATGCTGAAACCAAAGTAGACGATATCGATGACAGAACAGTTGATGATGTTGAAGAGCTGTTATCTGTGAGTTGCCTTTCCTCCTTTTGTTCTAGCCCAGAGATAGCGGACGATGCAAGTAATATGCAAGTCTCACCCCAGTGTTCAGACAGTTCTACCTTTAGCAGCAACGGCAGCAGCCCACTCGAAGAGTGCTCGAATTCATCAGGAGTGTATGACAGCGAGGGCAATGGTTTAGGCCAGTGGAGCTTGGAGATGGATCCCATAGGAGAAAGCGAGGAAGATGTCTTCTACACACCAGGTAACTGGGGAAGCAGCGCGGGAGGAGGGGGTACAAGTCTCGCCACACCCGATATTGAGGCTCTGACGTGTTTGGAGTCGTACAGCGGTTCAGGACGCCTCTTCAAGTTTCTGCCCACGCCCTACGGGCAGAACCTAGTCCTAGCTCCACCCTTTTTTGCAACGCCGCGTGATAGGTCCACACCCATAAGCTCCCAAAACACGCCCCTTAGCTCTTCCAAGACCACTCCCCTCAGCTGCAAGTCTATGCCTCTCCTTGCCGATATCCAATCGCTGCGCTCCTCTTCCATGCTGGTCACGCCCCCAGACAGTGACAGCTCGAGCGAGGGATTGAAGAAGCCCTGCTACGAGAGCTACTGTCACTTGGCCGTGGGCATGAGAACCTCGGAAAGCGACCTGGATTGTGGCAAGGCAGGTAGCAGATATCAACCACCAGAGAAGCCATATGTTATAAGTAGCATAGAGGGAACCCTTCAAGGAAAACTATCTTGTGATGACGAATTCCAACCTACTGATGCAGAAAACCAGCAGGAAAAACAAGATTGCAGTGATAGTGTATTCTTCGATGACAAATCTGGAGATTCAGACTGCAAGCAACACTATGTTGACCAAAACATGGTGGACAACAACAATAAAATTGATGACGCCGTAGTCAGCAACCGACCCGGTAACTCTGACATACGGATTTACTACAACAGTAACGTTGGCAAACATGTTGGCATTAAAGATATCGACAGCAAAACCAATGACATCATCGTCAGTAACAGCATAAACAGAATTGACACGAACATTAACATCAGCCAAGACACAAAATCAACGATGGGCATTCACAGCAACACAGCAGATGTTTGCACAGCAGCTTTTGTCAAGGGTGGGTCACAGAGCCTGCTTTCTTCAGCAGTACGTTCGCCAGACAGCAGTGATAGTCACGATTATCAGCCAGTGATCACACCAACAGCAGCAATCACGCAGCACCAACATCAAACCTATTTTCCAGGAAATCTGGAACCGGCTTTCATCTTTCAGAGTTCAAAGTCAGAAATCGTAATTTCCTCTCCCCCTGCCATGCCAGCGATGTTGTCAGAAGTCACCAACGAAGTTAGTGCAACGAAGCCAGAGGTCGATCGAGTGACGTCGGAGATCAGTAACGTTGAAATGGCTTTGAGAATAAACGATGCAATAAGGTCAGGAGACGCCCTCATAAAAGGCTCCACCTCTGTCTCTGTTGAATGTCTGCAGACAAGAACATCGGAAATGGCAGTGTATTTGAGACAGTCCATCACAGCACTAGGACGACTAAGAAAAAGCAACGTCCTTGTACCTCTGCAATCCAATGATGTTGTGCCGCAAATAAGCCGAGATTCTGATTCTGACTATATCACCACCATGGTCAGTAACCAAATCCATTGCACTGAAATGAAGTATGCAGAATCGAACACGATGCCAAAGAATGTATCAGGGACCAAGGCATGCATACCAGAGGCACAGCCCGGTAATAGTGCTGCAGGGTTTCACCAGGCCAATGGAGAAGAGAGTACTGCGCTTGCAAGGGAAGAGGAGTGTTCTGCAACCCAACCAGTCAAAATGATACTGTGTGGTACTCCAAAGAAAGCTGAAAACGCAGCTGATCTCAATCTAGCAGAAAAAGAAAAGCTTGCTCGGTCAACATACGATGTACATTTTCATGATAATTTTGAGAAACGTTTCGACAACGCAGAAGAAAAGGTGGTTCTCGCATCCTACGGTGAACAAATCTGTGCACCGTCCTCGTTCGACAGCGCTTCACAGATCAGCAGCATGAATCCCACTTCTGACACCAACAAGCATACAATTTCTGTATTCAGAGCCGTCGACTTTTCAAAACCCAGGAGTTGGAAAAGAGTACATGCTACCAAATCTGGACTTAAAGCTTCCGCACAAGCACCGTCTCTTGTCTCGTCTTCCGTTTTATCACAGCCCAGACCTGTCACACACCCCAGAACCACCTCAGCTGTGGCAGAAAACCCAGAGCACTACATGGGCCGCCATTTTGTTGACATTTTGAAGAAAAAGGCTTTGTTGGAAACTGCGGCAGATAAAGACGAAGTCACAGGAACAGACAAATGCCTACCGCGGCAAATGGGACGCCAGTTTGAACAGAAACTGATGCAGAAGGCATTAGATTCCTCCAAGCCAGAAGGAACAATGAAACCGATGACGTTAGACATTCCTAAGGCAGAAGGATCTAAGCAAGAAGGTTCAAGCACTAAGATGTCTAAGCTGGCTAGGAGGGTGGAAAAGCTACGTCTAATGCAGCAAACACAGTCTGATACGAACACTGGCAAAGGTAAGCCAAAGAGCGTCACATTCAGTGGCAATGATGAAATTAAATTTGTGGAGGAGTTGTCGAGAATGAAAGCGAAAGCAACTGAGAATTCGGATGGCTTCGAAGAAGATAGAGGTCCGCTGAATGCTAAAGACAATGACGGCACCAAAAAACAAAAAAGAAAATCTGTTCAGTCCTACAACAGCCTGGAAGGACGTTCTTGCAATCTCAACTTTTTGAGAACAGAAACTTCTGGTGCGAGGAAAGATAAACCACGAAAGAGGAGCAAACTAGCTGCTGATGCCAACAACAATTTCCCAAACATCAGCAACCAGAACAGTAAGGCAACCAAATTGAGCTTTTCGGCAGTCAATGGTCCTGGGCGCAGTACTCTGCCTGATAGTGATTTCCACTTAGATAGAAAGCGAACCGTGACCCTTAACCCGCTAAGTGAAAGGATCCAGAAAGCATCCAGCGTTTCCACCTTGCTACAACTTGCCGAAAAGACAAGTCATTCTGTATTAGATCCAGTCAATGATGACTCGGAAAACTGCTATACACCTGCAGACCAATCTGTTGGCTTCCAATCCCTGAAGAAGGGCAAACTGTCTGAGGCCACTTACAGTGCATCACAAACTCCTAGATGCCAGCTCAGCTCTATTCCCGAGGATAGTTCGGAAGAGATGGCAGCAGCTGAACATGAAAATAACAAATCTGGCTCTCCATCTCAAACCGTCAAAGAAGACCATGAGGAAACCTTGAGGTCACAGCAGCAGAATGTGCTTAAAGATGTGAAACCTGCACTTAAGTCTGAGGTAGTAAAGAACCCAGAAAAGGTGACAAATGGTGAACTGATTACCCAAATACAATTTTCACCCCAAGCAGGGAATGAGATCTCTTCCAGTGACGCTTCGGGCAAGCCAAATTCAGCTGAGAGCAGCCCTGATGCATCGAGCCCTTGCGTGACGGAGTATCCACTAAAGAGATGTTCTGCAATGATTAATCTAAACACGGACGAAAACTCCCCAACATCAAAAGACTTTTCTTCTACCTGCGGCGACAAGTTCCCATCTAGCTTAAGCAGCGTAACCATCCCCTCTTCTTTAGGGCCAGGTATCTTTGTTCAAAGAAAGACTTCAGTAGGCAGTGGCGGAGACTTCGATCTCAGTCGATCTCCCCTGCTGGCCAAAGCAGGCAAATATTCAGGGCTCTTCACTTCCACACCAGTTGCCGCCTTTAAGCAGAGCTGCCAGCAAGAGAGGAATGTCGCCGTGCAGCCGTTCATGAAGCAGAATAAGCTGCTGGATGACCTCAGCTATGTGGAAGTATCTGAAGACATCCACATGTTCTCGCTGTGTTCAGAAATCGTGGGACTCTCCACTGCTGCTCTTTGCTTCGATGACTTGGATTATGAAGATAATAAAACGGAGGAATGCAAAGTAATAGAACTGATTGAAGATGAGACCAGAGAAGAAAAAGATGGAGCTGGAGAACCAGGAGACCATAGTGAAAGCAGTAAGAATATTTCTGCTTCAGCATCAGTGAAGTTGTCTTCAGATAGGTATGAGGCAACAGACCAGCTGGATCAGATACAAGCAGTTAAAGAAGAGAAATCTCCCAGTGAAAGAATGAAAGAATTTGCATACTCTGAAGTCAAAACTGACATCAATCTTGCTGGGAAATATTCCTCAGCTTGTGTCAAGAGAAACGTCGAAGTTCCCACGTCTCCGTATCAGGTGGTAAAAGGTTCAAACCGATCCAGATCATCTCCATTAGGAAAATCTGACACGTCCCTGCGCAGGACTGTGCTGGTCAAACTTACCCAGAAGAAAGTTCTTGAGCTTGCTCCAATGCCGGTCATTTCATCTTCGAGCTCTGGCAGTGAGGCGGCATCTGATGATGAGGTGCAGGAAGTAGATACGCATCCAAATCTTCCGGTTGTGGTACGAAGTGCTGTTGGCCAGAAAACTTTCGTTGTTTTTCCCTCATCAGCTTGGACGTTTAGCAACAGTGCTGTTGCGGAAAATGAAAGTTCAGCAGAAAAGAAACCAGTTTTGCCCGGGCATGGTTTGGTTTCAAGCAGCACACAATACTCGCCTGTTGCTGTGTCAAAATCCCACTTCAAATGTCCAGTAACTGCTGCACTACCCGCCGATGAAGACCAGAACTCCTCAGAAAACCCGCCCACAGCCGAGGTTTTGCCCACCCCCAAAGCTCGCAGCAAACCCCTCCTGCCTACACCAGCTTACAGACGACCACCTCAACACAACCAGCAGATGGGGTTGCACACGACCCTTCACCCCACTTTTGCTATGCATGGATGTGCTGCAATTTCGCCAATGTGCATGGCTATGCCTTTCCCTCATCCAATGGGCATTCCAATGTCTGCGATGGGCGTGGCTCCTTTTAGGCCATGTCAGTGTCAGAAAAGCAACCTTTTCTTTCCTGGTTCCTTCCCGTGTGGTTGCCAAGGGCAGGTGATGTACGAAAGACCAGTCGTGAACGAGTTGTGCAAAGACTGGAAGAAGTACCAGATGATGACGTGCACGGCTCAGGGAATTCCTTACAACGGACCAGCGCCCAGAGACAATCAACATTTTGGAACAACTGGACCTCACCCATCGTTGTATGCAGGACTGGCGCAAGGCAGCCAATACCACCACTCTCCGTTAGAGAATGCTGTCTTCTTCCCACCAACAAGGAGCAGTAACAAGTATCGGTGGATGAAATGTCCTGGTGTTGATGGTCATGGGAGAACCGGACATAAGCTGTCGTTGGTGGACGAGCAATTACAGACATTGCCTGACCACAGTGATCAGTCCACGTCAATATCGGAATCGTTCCTCGTGCCACGCCCTCAGGAATGTGCTCCACCTAGGTCAAGAGACGTTGCCACTAGTCCCCGCCCACCAAAACGCGCTCCGCTCACTTTCAGAGACATTGCTACCAGTCCCCGCCCACCGAAATGCGTTCCACCCGCTTTCAGAGACATTTCCCCTGAACACTTCTCATAAGTATTGCAGGATTCTGTTGTATTAAACCTCTCCCATACGCATTCGAAGCTTCTGTAGTTTTGAATCCCAAATGCCACTGTCTTTTCTCAGGATGACATGGCAAGGACGATCATTACCCGTCATAACAATGACTATGATGTAGCCAAAGCTGAAGAGAACGTTATGGGCAGTGGTAGTAGGGGCTTTGGCAAGGCATTTTGGACATCTGTAAATTTGCATTTACTAGAATTTTAAAATGACGTGTCGTGTGTCAGCATCATCCTAAGTATCGGAGCCTGTGTAGGTCTACAGCCAAAACAATACATTGAATATAGACCTCGTTTTATACAAATAAATCGAGCTAAAGAACTACACGGTCTCTGGTACTTTGTTTTGAATTCTGCAGCGGACTGAAACCCTGTTAATGAGAATTGGAAATTTAAAATGCAAACTTTACTATTTCTCTTAGATGAAGATTTGCTGCAACTTGATTGTAAATTAACACGTATGACTTCAACATTGTAAATCTAACCCTCATGTCTTTGCTGTTCATCTAGTTCAAGATTTACCATTGACCTCAATATTTATATATTAAACACCCTCCATTTAAGTTATAAATGCAGTATATCTATTTACTTTTACTAATCTTTCTCTTTGAAGATTTTTTGCATCTTGATCGTCAATTGTAACTCAAACGGCGTGACGTCAACATTGTATATTAAAACCCTTTTAGTGTACTTTGGACATTGCTGTACCGTTTAATTTAACACAAAACGTGCAGTAACTTTAAATATATATTTTTTATACAGTAGTTTGCTACCATTTCTACTTGAAAACTGGCAATACCTTTGTTTATACTAATCTCATTTAAGCATTCCCGAACGAAGCTTTCCTGGAGCCAGATTATTTTTAATTGTTCCAATTGCAGAAATGATAAATTATAAATATTCAAGGACTTAACTGTTGAAATAGTAAATTATAGATATCCTTTAACCAAATTTTAATTTGGAGGGAATTTATTTACAGATATGACAAATTTTCGCCACATGCCAGAATGATACAGTTATAAATATTCTTTGACATGCTTAAGCATTTAGGTCAATAACTCCAATAATGAGTAAGGAAAATAATTTCCAACTAAAGAAATACATGTTAAATTATTTGTGACCACATACCATAAATCCACCTTAACTTAAATTTTAAACAAATAAATACTGATCATTTTAGTTTCCTACTGCCGAAGTAATAACTATTTGCATAAATATTCTTGGACATTTCTATTTGAAAACTATCTGGAAAATAAATGTTTTTGACTTTCCAAAAATAAAAATATAAATTATTGTATTTTTTTAAAAGGAGTAAGGTAATTTTAAATATTCGTATATTTGAATTACAGTAAGAAAAGTGAACTTGAACTGAAAACCACAGCAACTCGGTTTATTAATTTAAGTTTTTGTGCTCCGGTGATAAAACTTTGTGTAAAACCTCTGGTACATAACAACACTTGCAGGACCCCTTGTAATGCCGAGGTTTTCTGTAAGTTAGTTAGTCGTTGTTTATAGGGTCCAGGGACTGCAAAGAGCCGAATCAGGGCAACTTCTGTATAAATATATACCCACTTTTATTCCACAGTTTGTAGAAATTTAGTGCTTTAAATTCCCACTGTTTTTGTCATTCTCATTTGTTCTTTCTCGTTCCTAATCTGCTTTATCGATCCTACTATCTTCTTCGCTAAGCCAGTCACCTACCTCTTTCTTTAAAACTCTCCCAAACCTCCCCGTGAGGAGGCCGGGGGTTTCAGTATAAATAGTATCCCCACTTTCTGGAAATTTAGTGCTCTAAATTCCCACTGTCGCTTTCTTTCTCATTTGTTCTTTCTTATTCCTACTGTTCTATCAGTCTACTATACTATCTTCTTCTTCGCTAGACCAGTAACCTACCTTTTTTCTTGAAAACTCTTCCGGGACAAGACTCCTTATTTGTGTATGAGGTCTGTTGGATCAGCTTGGGAATATTGGACGCTTTCTGCCAGGTGGTCGCTATGGCTTCCTATGA